>CM060938.1:618003487-618603487 GCA_030765085.1 Allium cepa | reverse complement strand
GCCATTCGGTGCAGAAACATTCGACGGTAATCCTTTCGTTTTCAAAAATATCCGGTCTTCAACACCGGTCTTCAAATGTAATTCATAACGACGTATCACATATTCGGAATGGGTTATACTACCCCAAGGTCCTTTCCCGACTAACCCGAATAGTGAGCGCTTATTAAAAAATTAAGTGTGGCATTCAAATTCAAGCAATCACGACAAATACCCATTCAAAGGTAAATATTGATAGTCGGTTATTGAACTATCAATGGTTATGCACAACATCACCAGATTCCAAATAATTTTCCAAATTATTTATTTTCCAAAAATATCTTTACTAGATATATAATTTTCACACTTCAACCATTTGAAAACAAATTTTCAAATAATTTTTCACCTTTACCACTTTTGAAAACAAATTTCAGTCATTTTCCTTACGCGAAAATACTTTCATTTCAACATGGTTCATTTAAACCAATTTAAATAAATCCTTATCGATTTACTTTATATTTACGCCCCAAGTCCGTAAATCTATTCTCACACTTAAAAAATAAATGAACATTTATTTTTAAACAAATTCCCCTTTCTTTTATAAATTCCGTAGTGAATTTATATTTCAAAATACCTATGAATATACGATTTTCAAATCGATTTCTAATATTCATTTTCAATTTATCTTCAAAAGATAAATCTCAAAATATTCACTTCATATTGGAAAACATTTCCATACTTATTTAATAAGGAATTCGCAAATCTTTTTATTTTCTACACTTGGAAAATATTCAATATACTTAAATCGAATTTAAGTATATATTTCATTCTTTAAGGAAATCATTCTCTTAAACATATTTATTTGGGCCAAAAAGAATGTTGTGTAAAACATCGTTACGACAACCCAAAATCACTAGTATAGGGATTCTAAATTAAAATAGATATATAAATCCCAATACTATACAAAACATTTCCTTTCGGAAATCATTTACTATAACAACAGTGTTATAGTCCACCATTTCCTTCTATTTCTAGAAAACCTCTATTTCAACAATGAATGTTGAAATCTATGGTTTTGAATCTTAACACATTTTAAAACATCGTTAGATCGTTTTAGTTCTATTTAAAATATCACATCCAAAACAAATTTCTTTAACATATTATTCACTATCCAAAAACGTGAATATACTTCGTTAACCAATTTCATCATTTCTATATGTTTTATTTTAAAGGATTATTCACTGTCTAAAACGTGAATATAACTCCCTTAATACGCTATAACAATTTACTTATCAAAATAAGCCGTTTTCGGATTTATAAAACAATGTTTATAAATTCCATTTCTATTTATTTTATAACAACTTCCTTTTATAAACCTCCTTTATTAACCTATTTCAACTTGTAACTCAATTATATACCAAAATTTCATATTATAAGTTAAATACTTATAATTTATTTGTTTACAAAATCGTTCTTTTAAACTTCCCAAATTATAAATCTTATAACTTATAAGATTCATTTATTTACCCAAATCTATTCTTTTAATAACTTTACAAATTTTATAAACCTACTACTTATAAAATTCCATTTATAACTTCACCGTTTAAAATTCTATAAATTTCATTCATTTATGAAATTCATTTACAATTCATTCTAACACTTATAAAAAATCGTTTTATAATTCAAATATTTTAATTTATAAACATCAATTTATAAATCTTTTATATAAATCAATTTGTATTATTATTTAAAAACGTCTTTAAACTTCTTTATAATTTCATCATTTTGATTTATAAAATAATCAAATTTTATAAATCCTATATTTAAACTTTTTACAATAAATTCAAAAATCCCAATTTAAACTATTTTATAAAATCATTAACCCCATATTTTCAAAAATCAACTTTTAACTATATTTCTCAAAAATCATAATTTTTATAACATTAAAATTATAACGTTTATTTATTTAAAATGAATCAATTCAAAAAATATTTTATAAACGTATACTTTCAAAAATCACTTTAAAAATCCTTTTAAAATTCCAAAATTGGCCCAATGATGCTACACACCAAATAGTCAATCATGACAACAACGACATTATATATCTGTATATGATAATCAACGGATATCAAAATATCCATAATCAAATAAATATTGTTGAGGAATCCAGTTGGATCCCTCCAACCTATTTCCTTGCATCCACAAACATTAGCACAATACCAATTCCGTTTCCAAACGAAATATCGTGGTATATAGGATTTAAAATATTATCCGCTATTATATGGCGCAATAGGTTCTCATCCGCTATATAATGCGGGAAATCAACTCCAAGTACATATATAATACCAATTTCACTGTACTGTGAAATATTCGATGTATATATTTTTAGTAAGTAACCTCCGCTTACTAACGGTGTATAATATCTATTTTAACAATCAATAGATAACAATCATCATTCAAACATACATTCAAGAATTTTAAATCTAACTATTTAAAATTAAAATCGAAACCGATTCGATTGAGTGAGAAGTTCTCACCTTGATTTCAATTTCGTTTTCAGCTTTTATTTCGAATAAAATTAAACGTGCGTTTAATTTTACCCGAAATTCTCGCTAACTCCAAACGACTCCAATCCAGCTCCATAGCGTAGTGTTCGTCCATACGAACCCAACGCAACTTGTTTCGTACGTTTTCGACCTCGTGTGAAAAAGATATGAATATTTAAAGTTACACGAATTTATAATTATAAATTTACAACATTTTTTTTTTCTAAACCTAATTTGCATCACAGCCGTTGATCCTTGCATCCAAAAATCGTGGCCGCACTTCATGTTCTTCCCCGTTCCAGGATTTTGCCGTGCCCTCTAACCCAACTGCCACCCCCTAGGGCTTGATGCTGCGACCTCCACAAGCACTTTCACCACGATCAAACGACACCATACGAACGACCATCGCCTACTCTACACTTGGCTGCAAACTTAGCGAGCTCGGCCTCCCTAGGCACGAGAAAAACGTGTGCGAACTGGCCATGTTTCACCCCTCTTTGCTATCAATCCACCCAACTATACCAATCATAGCCGTTGGATATGTAGTTCTCATCGTTGTCTACAACTCTCTAGATGGAAGTTTTTTGATTCGATTAACGGATCTGAAGAAATTAAGGGATGAAGATAGAAAGATTTCGGCCATTCATCAGGTTGGAGGCGGCCTGAATTGAAACCCTAGGGTTTGTTTTCATTTTTGCAAAAGTAAATTGTAAATGGGCTTTTATAGAAAAAACGACGAATACTATTCATCCCGGATTTTCCGAACTCAAACGAAGCGTGCCGGTTGGCGTTCCTAAAGTTTACCCAGCGTTTTGAACAAAATGGAACGTGTTTCTGGAGCTAATTCGATCATCTGTGCGAGTTATGGCAATAAACGTTCGATTTTTAATTAAATCGATTTAAACTAATTTCTAGGCGTTTTAGCTTGCCCCGGACAAACGGTAAATCCGATTGGCACGAAATTTGAAACCATACAATAATATCAGATTACGGATCCGATGAAACTGGTTTCGTCGAAATCCGAGACTGTTTGAAAATGGCTATTTTAACTCGTCAATTAAATATTAAAACAATTTCGATGCGTTTCGAGCTGCCACGATCAAACGAAAACTCCGATTGCTACGAAAATTGAAATCCGATAAAAAAACTATTACGGATCCAATGGAACAAGTTTCGTCCAATTCTGAGACTGTTCGAAAAATGGCTAATTTCACTAGTCGATTTAAATATTAAAATATTCAATTTTCACAAATAAACTCTAAATTCAATTTTAAAAGTTCTATAACATCGTTCTAACTCCAATATGATAAAATAAAATTTTATAAATCATTTTCAATCATATTAAACCCAATTTTCAATTATTTCTGAAATTTAACATATTAAATTGTCGATTTAATTATTCTATTAATCCAATTATTCGGAAAAAAAATATTCGACTGTTTAAATTTCACTTATTAATATTTAAAATCAATTAAATATACGAATTTTAATTAACAGAAATTCTGGATCGTTACAAACACCCTCATATTTCCCGAGTACAAACTCGAGTAAGCTTCCTCTTCCCCAAACTCAAAACCACTGACACCAATCGAATGCTTGTGCATGTGTACGCCCAAACTCTATCACCTCCGATCATCGTCGATCTCCACAACAAACCACTGACGACACCCATGAGCGTCCTAAGCACTCAGATCACACGATTTCATCGTCGTTAGAAATTGAACGACTCGATTCAAACTGGAACAAAGCTGACTCCCTAAAAACGCCTCGCTACGGTCATCTTGACCAACTTACACCACGCCACCACAACTACAGCCTCGTCTTGACCTCCAGCCTCTATCCCACCTGCACTGCTCTAACCCGATTAACCATCGATGCCGTGATTATCTCAGAAAACTCGCGATCGATATTGGGTATAAAGCCCAAGTTCATCGATGCATTGCCACTACGACCATTATTTTTAAAACTGCACAATTCAATACTGCCAGAGAAATACTTAATGATTTCACTCGAAATTATTTTTAAAACTGAAGTAACATTGTTATCATCATTTTCTTTTTAGGACTCATAGCTTAAATTCATTTAGATGGAGAGATATGATTTTTTTTTCCTTTTTGTTCTTTAGTCTGTTGAACACACAGAGGAATATACATACATACTCAGGCATTCCTTAAATTTATACATATGTATTTGCATTTATAACTAAAGTAATTATAACACACATGCATTATCACAGGAAAACCGAAATTCATATATACAGGTTTGAAGGTTTACTCACCAATTTCATGAAGGAACAGAGGCCAGGCACTTTTGTTTTCCTGGAACCTGATGCTTTTAAACTTGCATGCTTTCAGGTTGAAAACTCGAACAGATTTTGATCTTTATTTGACCTGGTCTAGCTTGAGTTTCTTGTTTCCAGATTTGATTTTATTCCTTTGAGTTGCCTTAAGCTATTGCTTGTTCCAGATTTGAAATGAATTGCCTTAATCTTTGTTCTTGATGTTGTTAGCTTGCTTGATCTCTGAGTTGCTTGTGAATCAGGTTTTCATTTCTTTCTTTGATCTGGTTTTAGG
The DNA here is from genome assembly GCA_030765085.1 of Allium cepa. Taxonomy (NCBI): domain Eukaryota; kingdom Viridiplantae; phylum Streptophyta; class Magnoliopsida; order Asparagales; family Amaryllidaceae; genus Allium; species Allium cepa. Next base: position 618,598,392 of record CM060938.1, on the reverse strand, counting down.
TTGAAGTTTGATTCAATTTTTCTTCTCAGGTTTTGTTTTGTTTTTAATTGCTGGTTTTGAATTTGAAAATGCAGATGAATGCAAGAAAAACAAGCATCCTGGTTTTACTATCTTGGATTCTTAATGTTTTATCTATTTCAAATTAAAAGATAAATGCCACTTTTCTAAATTAAGTCATATTAATTTAACACTTGTTAACAACTTCTTTTATTGTTTTACAAATGTCAAAATGGAAAAATAAATTGTGGTTAAACGCCTGCTTCATTTTAATTTACAAATCATGTTTTAAACCCCTTATTTGAATTATTTATATTTTGTTTTTCAAACCTTATTTTACTTCAATTTATAAAACATGTTATATCTATTTTATACTTATATTTCCAAAAGATATGTATGTTATAAAAAATTTATTAAATCTTGTTTCAAATCATTATACATACATTTCAATTATTTTTACTTACATTTGCATTCATACATTTTATTTTGTACTTATAAAATTTTAATGACAAATGTTTTAAAATCAAATTATTCTTTGCTAATAAATAATTATATATATATATATATATTAGTTCCATGGAAATATAAAATTAATAAATCCAATTTTATTTCTTAAATATTCATTCTTGAATTCCAAATCAAATTCAATTTCAATACATTTATATTCAGACTTTGAATCAAATTTCAAATGATAACCCATTTATATAAATAAATAAACATACATCTAATTAAATTTGGAAATTCAAACACAATTTAGATTTTTATTCCTAAATCTTCAAATAAATTTTCAATTAAATTTAAAATTAATATCTATAAACAACTAATATTTTATTTTATTTTGAAAAATAACTATATTTAATTCACAATTTAATTTCAAAAATTAATTCAATTATAAAATTAGACTGGGCTAAAATCCGGGGATGTTACAATTTATTTTGTATGTTAATTTCGTTTTATAAATCGGTCGTTTTCGATAATATAAATGCGTCATGTGCAATTTTGTATGGACGAAAACTTAAAACTAAAAGTGACAAAGCAAACACTACCTTAATTTTTTGAAAATGAACGAATCAGGACTTAAGAAAAATTTCACTGCATTCATAGTGTCATTTACATATGAATATCATATAAATTTTGTTAAAACCAAATAACATGGTAAAACGAGACGAAAAAATAAGATAAGGAAAGATTCGAATAGAATTGTCTTATTAATTTAGAAACGGATCAGTTCTTTTATTCATTGTTTTTCCTCTTCTTCTCCCTCTACAAGTAGGAAAACTAGGTTTCTTAATTTCAAACCTTCATAACATTTTCAAACTTTTTCTAAAAATCTGAATTAATCTCAAGTTAGAAGGTTCTTTGCAAAATAGCTTTTCAAGTTTTCCATTTTGGAGAATATTGGAACTGAAATTTGAAATCAAGAGAGCTTCAAAGTTGGGTTAGATTGAAGCTTTGATTTCTTTAGAATTTGTTAGTGGGATGTATCCTATAAACTATATGATTAGCATTTATGTTATGTATTAGAGTAAATAACAAATGCTGATGCAGGGCTTGATGAATGAACTTGAATTAGGATTTTAAAGATGAGAATTTTGATATAATGATTGTTTATAAGCATTAAATCATAACACAAATGTGTTAAGTACTTGATAATAAATGAGGTGAATTATTATGATTCGTTAAGTAATCGTATTGGCTATTGTAGGTTTTGAAGTATGTTGGTATGTGGCATTATTGAATGGATGGAGTGGTCGAAATGATAATCAAGTAGCTATACTTGAATGATTGGTTGAAATGGTTCACCACCTCAAAGGCGTTCGTTATGTATGGGGCTACACTCTTTTTGATACAGAACGACTTATAACAAGGGAATGAACCAAAGTGGAGAGATGTGAGGGTGAAGTGTCTCGATAAAATGAAGGTAGATGTCAAAAGAAGGAGAAAGAAAGATGAAAAGGGAAAAGGTGGGATAAATATCTAGTAAGGGAAATTCTCCCATCCAGGTTCAGTCTTTGTCTCATTAAGCTTTAGACGTCTAAATCCAAATTTCACACATCTAAATTTTAAGAAAATTGTTTGCATTATTCCAGTGTAGAATGGAATATTTAGACAACTGGATATTATGGGCCAAACATTTATCATATGTGTCAATCCCTAATCCATACCTCTGAACTATTATGTGTTTGAGGATTTGATTTGTATTTTGAAATTTGACATTTTGGGAGTTTGGATTCAATTTGGAGATATGCAAGACAATAAGATCTAGAGTGAGGAGCAATATGATGACTTCAGGAATGGTATGCCATGCCTTGGAAAATATGCAACGGATGTGAGGTAATACAAAGACTATAACGATAGTTCTAGGTGCGATTCGATCTGTATAGCCGTTTTATAGAGTCGTGTGGTACCTTTGAGATGAGAGGACTAGAGTATTGTGATACATAATTCTATGTGATGTTGTGTATATAGAGTATGTCTGTATCCCTTGGTTACAACCATGGTATTTTCTTATTTATGGATCGTTTATAGAACGAGGTGTAGTTGTCTCGATTGCTAATGTTAGGCGGAATTGAATTAGAGATAAACGACTTATTATTTCAATAGCAAAGACAATAGAAATTAGGATACTTTGTAGAAAAGATTATTTGCTTCGAGTCACTTGTCCTAAATCTTCTTGTAAAACAAATGGTAGTGGTTAGTCGTGTGCACATCGATTTTGGTTCAATATGGCTATAGGTGGTGGATGATGCAATGGAGTGTCGTAGCATTGGTGTTACATTAAGAACCATACATAGTAGCTCTTGGCCTTATCGAGAGACTCAAGGCCTGCCCACTAGCCTTGTATTTGATGGTCAAGTCAAGTTCGATGCATGGTGATTAGTGCATTTATCACTTATTACATAGCACTATAGTAGAAATATGCTAACTTGTTGGATGCAAGCTAAGAAGTAGGTTTAGGTATGGTTTCATTACACCATGTATTGCCATTTGGTATTTTACATTATATATAAGCATAATTGTAATCATGTAGATTAGCGATCTTTCCTTTTAACTAGACTGAATGTATAACACCCCATAATAATTAATAAGAAATAAATAAAATAGATAAATTAATTACATAAGGGAAGGCTAAAAATGGAAATTTTGCAAAATTCAGATTTGACCATGGAAGTTATGCCATTTTTTTATGGTGAAATTTTAATCAATTTCCATGTGTAATATGTTGAAAACAGAGTTCAAACTGAAAAGTTATGGATGTTTGAAGTTTACGGATTCAAAATAAGTTAAATTGAATTCAAATTCAAATAATTAAATAATTCTCAAATTTGAAGTTTGAAAGCTAGTAGTAATTCAACTTAGGGGTTAGTAATCGTTAAAATTAATGTTAACGTTAACAAGTAATTAAGGAATAAATTAACTAATAATAATGGCCAATAAAATTCTTCCTGAAGAAGAATGACCAGCCGACCGATCCTCTAGGATCGGTTGACCGTTAGCGGTCGAGCGATGGATAGCGACAGTCGACCGGTGAAGTTTATAGCGGCTAGGGTTTTCTATAACAGCAAATGTAAGATTTTTATTATTTTAAACCAACTTAATCTTACAGTTATGGTGCATTTCAACCACTGTAGAAAAGAGCTTAGCCCCTTACTCTTATTCACAAATTGTTTAGGGATCGTAGCCTGGCTTTATCAGTTCATCTCTTACAGTATTCAGGGAAATTCTTTAGGGTTTTAGGCTAGAAATCCTATATGTTTATTTTTTATTTTCTAAACATATTATCTTCCAACCTTTAATTTTTTAAATCTAACTTATATGCAAATATCTTTCTATATATATATATATATATATATATATATATATATATATGCCTCGATTAGTAATTGATTAGTGTAGTTTGGATTTGAATATGCCTCGAGGAATTTTTTTTTATGAAAACATCGTTTTAAAAATCCCCAAAATTCCCGCAAAGCGTAATGTCAATTCTAGGTTTGAGTACCAATTGTTTATATATTAAAATAACGGGTATTGTATAGATTTGCAATTTCAATTTTTTACTTTATATTCAATTTTTTATTCTTTTCTTCTTCCCCTTTATCTAATTTCATGTAAAAAGAAGTTGAATGGGCGTAAAAGGGAATTGAGATTGTAAGTTTATTGATTTATTCCATTATTTTAATGTAATAGGTTGAGTTTGAATTTTATGTTGTATACAAGTCTTTTGATTGGGTTTTTGAATATTGGATTTATGGCATATTGATAATATGGAAATGAGACTTGTACAATTTTGAAAGAGTTGGCATTTAAACATTAGTTTGGAGCATATACTCCACACGCTTAGAAATTCCTAGGCATGCGTGTGTGTACACACTCATATTAACATAACAGATGTATAATTCTAATGTGTTAATTGCATAAATAATATTTTATTATTTCTTATTAAGTCCCCCTTAGGAAAGAAGTTAATTATAAAGGTGAAATAAGAGTTTTCTTGTAAGAGCTTGATATGGAATGTGGTGGGATGTTTGATAATATCTGTAAAGAACGTTATAGATTATGACAAAGTTGTAGGGATGCGAGGTCAGTTAAAAGCACAGGGAAATCTACCCAGCTAATACGACTACCAACAGCATGACTTTGGGACCGATGTGAGATATCACCTATAATAAGCAACTACAGATGATGCAAGGTTAGTCCCAAATTCTGTAGGGTAAATATGCCTAGTAAATCTAATTACCAGTGACAAGGAATAGTCGGAGAAATATGATACGTCACTATGTACTATGGGTCATAATATGGAGGACCTACTTCATTGATTGAAGGAATTAAGTGGTTGTGTGTGGGCCCGCCATTCCCTTTGTAGAAAGTAGTAAATTGTTAGGGCTATGTGTTACGTACGATAGAGGATATCCTAGGAAAGGGCCCACCTCAATATGAAGTATTATTAAATGGTTGAAGAGATTCTATGCAATTTTAGCTACATAGTTATTAATGAGGAGTCCGCTTTGGGCTAGGTATTAAAGGATGGTGACCTGCCTTAAAGAGGTACTAAAAAGTCTGAGTCTTCTTAGTTCTTATTAAAAAGTATTATGTGACTTAGGTACTACTTTTACATTGATATAACATTATTGATGATAAATATGAGGTGTTGGGCTAAAAGTGAGATGATTATAGGCTTATATTTGGAAAGCCTTTTTGACCTATATTTTGAAAGACTTAGGATACGGAAGAAATGAGAAAGACATATTCCTATTCAAATTACACTTCCCAAGTACTATAATAGTAGGTCTTGAGATTTTTATCCACTTGCATATGTTGTCCTATGCTCCATCTCATTATAATAAATGTTGGGAAAGACGATGTTGAAGGCGGGGGTGAAGAGGAAACTTATGCTAGTTATCTATTTATCTATTCATGTTATTTCTTAATGCACTCATTGAAAAATAACGTTCTATTATGAAAATGTTGTACTACAGATATGTGGCAGCTGTTATTGGCTTTGTGTTATGGATTTTATGACATTTGGATTTTAAATGAAATGGGTGATGTTTCTGTTATTAATTTTATTCTTCACTGTATGTTCTGAATGTGTAAATAAATAACTATGTATTATTCTGTTTCCCAATCAAAGCTAACATTGGAATGGATCTAAGTTTCGATGGGCCTTTTCTAGGTCGAAATTTAGGTCTGTTTCAGGGTGGGTTGTTACATTCGGTATCAGACCTTAGTTTAGCTGATCCACGGGGATATATATGTATAGTTACGTAATTGTTATTTTTGAAAGTATTTTTCAAAAATCTTACGATATACATGCTTATTTTAAACATATGTAAAAACACTAGGCAAATCTTCAATTCAATGTATAATACTATCTTAGGGAATGTACATGGAAAAGATTGTAACTTCAAAGTTAATAAGGCATAAAATAGGGAGATACAAAAATTTAATAAGGACATAAATGGACTAAATAAAAAGATTGTTAGGGTAATTATGAAGAGATAATAAGGCATAATAAGAAAAATTAGAGTGAATAATAAATGCCTTTAAAAAAATGTCCGTCAGAATAATAATCATTTATTATAAAGTAGTTAGATAGTAATGTAATATAATAAGGTAGTATAATTGTCATTAGGGTAAATTATATAGCCTTAATTATACATACAAAGGTTAGTGGGCCTAGCCTAATACATAAAAATAGATGAGGGTCAAGAACCTATGGTTTGTAAACGTTCTGAAGTAAGGAATGAAAGATGTAGTGGAGCAAGTTCATGCAAGAAGATGTACATTAATCACCATAAGGAAATAATCGAATTTTTATAAATATTAACTTGGAAAGAAAGAAAATTCAAAAGAAAGGACAATTAACGTCAATTTTCAAATCTAACTCCACATAATAGAATTTGACAAAAGATTTTTTGAAAATTTCTTGAAATTGTTTGAATAAGTTTTTCAAATGATTTATTGAGAAGTTATTGTTCTTAAAAGGCAAGAAAATTTATAATTTAAAAATTTGTTGCGTCAAACTTTTCGACTAAAAGGGTTTTGTTTTTTCATTTTTTGAAATACTAGTTTTAAATTGGTGGGTTGAAAAGTTTTCTATTTTATGGGAAAGTGAATCTTCGTTTTTAAAATAATTATAAAATAGGGCGTAAGTTGGACTTGATGATTTTTCTTTCATTTTATAAATTTGAAAGTTCCTTATTTTTAAAATTTCTTTCTAAAAAGAGGAAAAAATGAAAACGGAACTTATTTAAATTAAGGAATAGAGAATAAAAAGATAAGAATAACTAGGATTGAGGAATGGTTCCATATTAGGAAAAAAATAGAGAACAACAGCTGAAGTAGGAGCCGATTAGTTAGGAGAAATATAAATAGAGGTAATATTGGGAGTTTTGGATAGAAATAGTACTAGGAATTTGAATAAAACGGGACCAGTAATCTAATTATAAATTAATATGATAGATTTGTCCTTGTCTACCCAACTTTTCATTGTTTACGGTTATAAAAGAAGTTTAAAAAAAATTAGGATTTTGGGAAAAATAAATTTTAACTTACGGAGCTACACCATTCAATGATGACCATTCACCATGGAGAAGATAAGACAAATGAGGATGCAAAGAGAATTTACTATAGGAAATGAATGAAGAAGAAGGTGGCAGAATTTTCCACTAGGTGTTTGTCATGCCAAAGAGGAAAATGTAAAATTGATTAGGCAGCGAATGAAGGCAGCACATGATCGCCAGAAATCCTATGCGAACAAGCGAAGAAAAGAGTTAGAGTTTCAAATGAGGGATATTGTGTTTATCAAAGCTTACCTACATAGGAAGATCATGAGATTTGAAAAGTCGGGAAAGTTGGTGAAACATCCCATACCCCTTAACATACCCAAAAGGACACATTAAAAGACGTGATGCATTATAGGTATAACTAAAGCTAATAGTGACTAAGATTCATTAGATAAATATTGATAAAAATAGCGGAAACTTAAAATACTAACTTAATTAAAACAAAACTTCATAATTGCTTTATAAATAAGTCAAATACCAAATACCACATACATGTCTAAAAATCTAATATGTCTCATGAACAAAAACTCATAGTCTTAAAAATCAGAGCACATAATATCCCTCATAATCAGCCAATACACAGAAAGAAAAAAAGCTGAAAATAAAAGAAATACATAGTAGAAATCTCCTCCAAGAAAACTCCAAGAAATAATTCTAGCATAAATAGAGGAGTGGGTCAAACTAAAAGTCTAGTGAATGATAGTAATTACTAGAGTCTTTAAGCAAGATAAAAGTAATTGACTCTATGTTCTAGCATAAATAAAGTTAACAAAGGAAATTTGTAACGATCTCGATTTTAAGTCAAATTTAAATTAGTAGTTAATATAAATTTTCGAATAAAATTGTGAATTAATATGATTTTTTCAAATTTAATAAGATAAGTGTTAGTTTATATATATATATATATATATATATATATGAATTGATTGTAAATTGAATTTTGGAATTAAATTTTTGAAATAAATATTACGATAAATATTTTGAATTTAAAAACTCTATAGTTTAAGACTAATAAAAATTTGTTTTCTAATTATATTATATATATGTGTGTACGTAAAATGATTTGGAAGTTATATTTTAAATTAAAATTTTCAAGAGCTATTTGAAAGTTAAATTATAATATATATATATATATATTTGTTTATTTGTGTTTAATTAAATTTCATCCATATTCTTTAAAATTAGAAATATATAAATAAAAGGAAATGGATTTGTGCAAATTGAAAATATAACACGTATGTAAATAAGTTATATAAAACATAAATACTTAATTAAACATGGGTATAACATAAAATAATGTTGCAAATGACATTTGTAAACTTAAGAAAAACATGTTTTAACAAGTGTATACACTTTAATATGAAATATTAATAAGTGTCCACAATTTCTTTATTTATTTTTAAAATTAAAACAAGGTTTATATATTCACATATCTCCCTCTCTCCTCATTTTGTTTCATGCATTCAAAGAAAAAGGAAAATCAAAAGTGAAACCAAAGATTAAAATCTAAAGCAATCAAAACCATAATCAAAACCTGTAAAACCAAAAAACGAAAGAAATCAAACCTGGAAAATAAGCTTCAGTTTTAATATTCAAAACCTAAAGACAGTAAACAAGCTTTCAAAAAAAATAAAAACATGGGAATCAAACTAAAAAAAGTCAAAGCAAGTTCAGACTCAACTCAAAAGAAAAAAAATAAGCATGGATTCAACAAATCAAAGTTTTCAAGATCAGATAACAACCTGATCTGGAGCAATCAAACAAATGCAAGATCGAGTGAAGAAGTAAAGATCAACTAAGCAGATTAATTTTCAAATCAACAATTAAGTGGCAGATCAGAATCATCCTCTAGTTTCAACAGTTCCAGGTATTGTTCTCTGCTTCTGTGGTTTTTCAGGTGAGCAAACTAACCCATTAAAACCTGAATTTGTTCTATATACCTATCTTGATGAATACTTGAAATTGGCTATGAATAATGTTGTATAGATTTAAACATATCTTCATCTATATATATATATATACACACAGACACACACACACACATACTGGGGTGTGCATGTCTAGAAATAAGCCTCTATTCTAGTATAGGTTTCAAAACCTGTTTGAAAATGAAAATCTCATCCTCTGATCCTCAATTGATCTTGATGTCTGAATAAAACATGTTAGAATTGACAAGATCTTAATTCTAAAAATACTTTTAATATTAAAAATGAATGGTTTTACAGGGAAAAATAAAAACATAGTAGAATCAAAATTTGTTTAAAATTTAGTTGATTAAAATATAGGTTTTGATTGCATGATCCTATTCGTCTTCAAAAAAATATGATTTTTAATAATAAATTCAGGATTTTTAAGTTAAGCAATTATGAGAAATTGCGAGTTGAACGCGAAATGAATTCTGGGCAATCCACGGCGATCGAGGAAGAGGTTGACCTCAAGATCGAGGTTGTTACATGTGGAAGATCGAGGATCATCAGAAAAATAATGGATGGAATTATAGTTCATCATGGATGATGAACGAGGCCGATCTAGGGTTTAAAACTGAATTTTAGTCGAGGTCAGATGTTTGGCTGTTGTGGCATCGCTGTTGCATCGGGGACGATCGCTCCAGTGACGATCGAAACAAGGGAGGTCGGTGATGCTCTGACCAGAATTTTATGGCCTCTGATGGTCGGTAGTGTCTTTGGGGTGGTGATTGTTGATCGGGTATTCTTGATGTTTTCGGAAAAAAATTCGCTTATGACTTATGGGTGATTTTGTAAAACTGGTTGCTCGAGTCGAATGTGGCGATTGTCGACAATGCACTTATAGTCGTAACGTTGATCGATGACGGCAAATTTGCCTGTGCATGTGAATGCATATCAGTATGTATGTGTTTCGACGATGGATTTGGGGAAGACACAATGATCTCGGGTTCGCCTCGAAGAAATTCGTGAGGTAACTAGAGGAAAAGGAAACTAGGGGTAACTCGAGCTTGTGTTCGTGGAAATCGTGGCATGGCTCGGGTCTGTTGATTTTAATATAAAAATAGTTTAAACTTTAAAACCAATCAAGTTTTATTTTGAAACAATTTTGTTAAAACCCATTTCTTTTGTAAATGATTTATGTTTATCTAAATTTTGAATTGGTTAAAAGGTTTTAAATAAAATGAACTAAGTTTATAAAGTGTTAAGATATGTATTACCTTTATTTTAAAATTTTATTTTAAATGAACTTAATAATATTAAGAAGTTAATTAAGAAAAGATGTTTTAATTGTAATTAACTTTAAAGTCTAAGTTAATTTATTTATTAATGATAATTAATTACAAGGTTTATCAAATGAAGAATTTTAATGATAATTAAAGTAATTAATTAAGCTAAATGGATTATCTTTTAATTTATTAAAATCTTAAGTGATTTAAAATATTTATTACTTAATGAAGGTAATTAAATGATAATTACTTAATGAAAGTAATTTAAAAGGATAATGACCCAATGTAATTAAAAGGATTAGTTATGTAATTACTTAAAGATTTATTTATCAAGGTGATTAATTTAATTATGTGATTAATTAAAGGTTAATTAATTAATAATTGAGATTTATTAATTAATAATTAAGAAGTGAATTAAGGTTAATTAACTTCATGATTAAGGATAATCAATTATCAATTAACGTTAATTAAATATTGATTAAAATTTAATTAATTAATAATTAAGGATTATTTAATTAATAATTAAGGGATAATTAATTAATAATTAAGGATTAATTAATTTATAATTAAAGATAACTAATCATTAATTAAGATAATTAATGAAAGTAATTATGTGATTAATTAATTATAATTAATAAAAATGATTGTAATTACTTAAAAATAATTAAACAGGGTTAGGTAATTAACTAAAGTCAAATAATTAATTAATCTTGTTAGTGGATGATTGATTGTATTGAATGTTTAAATTGAATGTTATCCCTGATCTGAAATATTCTATGATGTGAATTGTTTGAATTGAGTTGTGTGTGTAATCTATTTATCTACGATGCATTTACATATCTATCTGTAACTCTTTGAATGGAAGATAAGCGTTATAGGATTATACCGCTTATCGATATTGTTGTGCTTGAATCTATGATGATTGAATGATGTTGCACTGTTGTGTAAAACCCCTGGACCGCACTCACACATACACAAATATAGAATTCACAGGAAATTGGTTAAGTCACGGGTTTTTCAAAATAATGAAAAAAAATTGAAAATTGAATCTTGAATCCAAAATGTTTTGGAAGTGTAATGAGATAAAAATGAAAATTTTTGTAAAGGAAGATTTGAAATTACTTTGAATATTATATGGTTTATTTAAGTCTGAATTTTGAATTGATTTCAAAGTATTAAAGTTGAATTCTATGTAAGTTTAAAGATTTGAATTATCTTCCCAACATTCTTATATATAGTAAAAATTGATTTCTGGAAATAATGAAATTTTAAAAGATGAATTGTTGAGAAATAAACAATACTTTGAAACTATGTTTTGAGGCAACTCAATCTTATCTTTTAAAAAAGGGCTATAACTTGGGTCAAATTAATCGGATGGTTTCGAAAAGAAAAACTTTAGTTTTCAGATAATAACAATTTTATATAAGGAAAGGATTCCAGTTTTTGTTGAAAAGGTTTTCGAAGTTATGAATGAATCTTTGAAAATGGTTTTGAAAGCTATAAATTGAGTCTTTGATTTAAAGAATGGATTAGTAAATCAAATTTTGGAAAGGAATTTGTTATGAAAGCTATTAATAAATCTTTCTTAAAGATTTAGTATGTCTGGTTTTGAATTAAAGTGAATTCTAAATATGGATCTTTTTTGAAAATAGTATGTATGAATCTTTGTTAAAGACTGGTGAACCTTATTTCAAATTGAGAAGGGTTTTAAAGGTGAATCATTTGTTTAAAAGATTAAAGTGAAGAAATTGTTTAAACCATTGGTAGGTTTTTGAAAATAAATCTTTTGTTCAAAGATTTAAAGTGGAAATTTGTTTTAACCATTCAAGGGAAAGGTTTTTTGTGAAATATGTTGTGACTTAACTTAGATCCGAAGGGATCCATATGTTTTTAAAGTTAAGCGCTCATTATTCGGTTTAGCCAGGAGAGGACTTTATGTCATAAAACCCATTCCGAAAAGTGATACATCGAATTGGATAGCATTTGAGGACGGTGGTGAAGACCGGGTATTTTCGAAAACGAAAGGATTACGTGTCGAATGTCTCTGCACCGGCTGATCCCCGGTATAGCGATTTATATTACCCTTTGTGGAATGGAGTCCAAACGTGATTAGGGATTATCTGGATTTTTAAGGGCTTCTTATGAAGTGCCTTCGGTTCTATTCGGACCCGAAACAAACTTGTATGGTTGTGTGTCTGACGTTACACTTTGAGATATAAAGCTGGTTTCTATCAAATATATTTCTATTGGTGGCGGTGAATTTATTGTCTTAGCTTAACACCCTTCTCTAAGATGTACGAGCTCAGAGGTTATGTAGTTAATGGTTACTAGCGATATATTCCCAATTTGGTAATGTGGCATACGAAGTGCTGCTGATCATTTGTTGATCGAAGCATGGCTTCTGTGAAAATCGTAGCTTTGTGGACGAGACTTCGTCGAACCTCACAACCAGGAAATGGTCGAAACAGGAAAGTGCGGCTAGGTTATTAGGGGTCACGCCCTAGGGTATGTCCATTTTCTTCTGGATAAAAAGTGGCATCATGATATGGAGCCTAGATATTTAACTTTGTGGTTGTTGCTATTTGTTGGTGAATCCCGGGATAAAGGTCAGTGACGACCGGGGATGGCTTACTTGTAGGTGTTACCTAGTTACAGAGGTAACCCGACCTTGTGTTGGCAGAGATCCGGTTAGGTTCTTTGGGGCACCTCTCCAGAGGCGTTCCATTCAGTGTAGGAAGTTCCTTTGCCTGACCATTGTTGGAAATCCAAACATCCAATGCGCGCCCTGTACTGTTTTAGTTGTAGAACTTGCCATTTAACATAGTAGCTATATTAGGCATACTATAATGGTACGTATGCTGGCTAAGATTAATATTATACTTGCAGATGTTTTCTACACTATGCACTAATAATAATATCAAAAGGATTTTCGCGTATCAAGCATGTTTGACTATCATAAGGAGAAATCTCCTCCAATTGTGCGCTTGCATTGTGTGTGTGCGAGGAGGCCTTATGGTAGTTTCATTTTTCAAAAAGTATTGCGGATTTCTTTTTATTTCTTTTTAGAGATAAATTGTTTTTGTTTGCTCATACCAGTCCCATGACTAACCTGGCATTTATTGGTCCCTTTCTAAACTCTGGGTGCCTACAATATTCAATTCTAGCGGCTTAGAGTTAGATTTTCAGACAATCAGCTAGTAGATGTAGATTCGATAGCTTTCAGTCTCGAGTTCGGTAGCTTTTGGAAATTTTCTTCAGTCTAGGTTGGCGATCGCATTTGCTTCGCTTCAATATTCGAACTGACCTTGCTTAATACAACATGATGGTTATGAGCTTGAAGTTTGGAGCTTGGCATTGAAGATGTTGTTTTCCGTTGGTATTGCTGATATGTCATAATCCGCTGTTGTATTCTGCTTTGATATTTATGGATCTGTTGTATCTTATTGTATAGGATATTGTATCCATTATTGTATATCAATGATATATTATTATTTTTCTTCGGCTATGTTGTTTACCTAATGTGTTATAAGCTCCGACGAATCGGTTTTCAATGGTTGAATCTGCGGCATTCGGATACAAGTGAAGTATGAATGTCGATTTTCGAGCGCTAAAATCCGGGTCGCAACATTTGCTATCGGAGCTGAAGGTTGAGTAAGAAATTTAGCTCAGGAGTATAACACATTAGGTGACTCATTAGAGATAGGGTTACAAATTCCCTAGAATGAGTATATCCCTAAGATGTCCGTCCGTACTCCTTAGTAAATTCTCTTACTATCCACTGATAGTGAGTATAAGGGCAAGAAGAGGACGAGGTAGGGGACAGGGGAGTACGACTACAAATGGTTAATAACTTGCAACAATCAGGAAAAAACTTTTTCTATCAATCTCTTCTGATCATCGTCCAATTTAAATTCTTTAATGGCTTTGTGGCAGCTATAAGAAGAAGCTTCGGTGTGGTGATGGCCCTGCGAATCGTGTAGATAAGTTCCTATTTTGTATTCTGATTATCAGTTTCTCTATCAACTTTTCGTTCTTAAACTTTAATGAATTTTAAATTTATTTGAAATAAATTGGTTAATTAAATATGAAACTAAATTGAATTGAATCCAATTATCTATTCTTTTGGGTTCCGATATATTCTACGAACAATTAGATATCCTTCAGACTAACCAATGCCCCTGCATATTTTGTAGATCGAATGACCCGAGTATCTTGTGAAGTATTGAATAAGTTCGTTCTCATATTTATTGATGATATTCTGATTTGGTAAGCCAAATGCAGAATAAATATTTAGTTTAATCTGGTGAACCATTTCTCTGTGTGTTCATCTGTTCTTTGTTGTCTCGTTGTCTAACAAATTTCAGGGACGAAATTTTCTTAAGGGGGGAATTTGTAACGATCCCGATTTTGATTCAAACTTAAATTAGTAATTAATATAAATTTTAGAATAAATTAGTGGCTTAATTTGAATTTTTCAAATTTAATAGGATAAGTGTTAGTTTATTTGTAACAACCCCCAATTTCGTACCATTCAAATCGACAATAATCCACACATGTCAGACTTGAATGATGCGAAATAACAGATTGTAAATAAATTTGGAGAAAATAAAATCAAATATACAGAATCACAGACACAGAACAAACAGAATAATTCGCAGCGGAATATAAAATAACATATTAGTTCATGAAGCTACTATAACAGAGTCTCAAACCAAATACATAATACTGTCTGAAAACAACATAATAGAAATCCCAAATACATAGAAGTTCACTAATACATGAGATAAACTATAACAACTAAAACAGAAGTAGATAAATATGTAGATAAGCAGAAACTCCAGTGAAAGACCAGCTCCAGGAAGAGAATCCAAAGCTGTGAATACTCAGGCTGACCCGAGCGTAAAGCAAAACACAAAACACTCGAGTCAGGACAATATATACTTATATAATGTAAACCAACTCAAGTGAACTGTAATAAAGATACAAGTAATGATGCTTGGGACCGCCCATCCTCTAAGGATCCGTTAAACTATTTACTATATAGTAGTATTTCGCTATTATAATAATGTCTACAGTAAAATAAACATACTTTTAAATAGCGTTCCGGGCTACCCATATCATCCTTCACACATAATAGTCCCAGTATCCCATCCAATATCATGCCATCTCCACTCCGGGTGACTGTCAGAGGATACCACACGGGCTACGGGAGAAAAACAAACTCGTAGTAAAGGCTCAGTATGGTAGGTGACACGCACACAAGGCAATGCCAGGGTAGATATACCAATTACGCACACGGGCTGGTGGTAACGCAACAGCCACATACGCCCACCCTGAACAACACTCCAAAATCAAGGGGCGCACCCAAACAATCACAACAGTAATAGAATGGTATCGAAGAAGTGTGTTCAGCCAAAGGTGCTACCTCCTTTGGCCCGAGATCACTCCTATTTTAGCCACCTTATGCTAACTCATGGGAGTTAGGTCCATGAAATGTACCTTAGGAACGTCGTCACCATCCTACTTCATTCTGGAATCTCCACCGCGTACGCAGTTGTTAAAGTGGTTTTCGGTATCGACAGAGAGTATGTCCATATCCAATCCCGGACTCTTTAACAACCAATCGTTATTATAAACCATAGTTATAATTTAAAAATGGTATTTATTTTTCAACAATCAAACATCATTTCAAATCCATTTCAAAATATCAAACTTATCATTTCATTTGAAAACATATTCATCTTATTCAATTAAAAAAATACCATTTTAACTCACATTTCAAAATAGTTCAATTCCAAACAAATTACTTCATTTAAATCATTTAAAATGAAGTTATTTCATAAAATAATTAAATTATTAAATTTCCAAAATTTTCAACTTCCAAGGTTCATTTATTCACTTAAATTTTATCAAAACGGTAAAATTCAACTTTCGCAGCATTTGGAAAATGCTACGGAAAGTTATATTCAAAACAGTTCAATTTAACAAAAAGACAGCCTTTAAATTGCTGTAATAGAGTTACATTAGTTTCAAAGAAAATTTAGTTTAATCCAACAATTATAGCATTTATAAGATGCTATAATAGCCATTAATTCAATTTAGCTATTTAGTTCACTAATCAACTACAGCATTTACAAATGCTGTATTATCATTTACATTATAAATAATAGCATTTCAAAAATGCAGTTAATTAACTTCAAATTTTCCATATAATTTCACAACAATTATATTTTTCTTTAAATCACTTTTAACTTATAAAATCACTCACTTTTACTTTTATAAACACCATTTAATTTTCCTTAATTTCATGATATCACAAAGTTAAATTTCCATTTAAAAATTCATATTTAACACTAATTCACTTATTAAATTGCAATGTTCAATTTGAAATTCCTTAAATTAAAATTTCAACCTAACACTTAAGTTCAAATTCTCAAATATAACTTAGTTTTATTTTTATTTACTTAACTAAAATTCACTTTTAAGTCAATTCCATGAATTTCCAATTTTAGTTATACTTCAAAATTTCAACTTAACTATTCATTCATTTCACATTTCAACTTTATTAAAAATCATTAATATGATATAAAATCACTTTAAATTCATTTAAATTCAAATTATCATAAATTTATCATTATTTCATATTCAACTTAATTTCCAATTATAATTAAATCAAATTTTCCAAAATAACTTACATTCAGAATTTTCTAACTTTTTCATTAATTTATTTCACTTAAGTTATTCAGAAAATCCATAATATTTTACAGAAATCATTTTTAATTAGCTTTAAATAAAAATATTTTAATATTTACATTTCTAAAATAATTTCAAATTTTTTAGAAAACATACATTAACTACGGGTCTGTATATAATTTTCTACACTAGGAAAAGTGATACGGGTAATATATCATTTCAACCCGTAATTTACAAAGAAAAATCCGGGTTTTATCATTTCAAACCCGCAGTCCCAAGTAAATGAAATAAATTTGAAAATCATTCAGGCCTATCATTTCAGCCCATAACGATTTTCCCTTATTCTAAAGTCCGTTCGTGTATGTATCATTTCAACCCATAGTGATTCTAATCTAAAGGGAACTTGCAGTGTGATTAACTGATAAAATAACAAACAGCAATAATATAACAGTAACATATGATATAATAGGTGTTTAATCATGCGTGAACATCATATAATAGTGACATAGCAAATAAAATATGGTGATGCAGTTTACATATTCACAAGCGATCAATTTACTATTCATATATGTATAAGACTGTCTGGTGAGAATAACTCACTGTTTTGAGCCGATGACACAACAACGAATTACACAAACGGGATCTACACAAGCACAAAAGCACGAAACAGATACGAAATGGAGGAGCCAAGGATTAATTCCCTTGAATACAAATCAAACAAAACAATATAACAATTATAAGGTTTCAGACCAAAATACGATAAACTATGCAAGAAATAACTTCATAAAACAAAGTTGAAATGCTTTGCACTTGCTTCCGACATCCCATAGGCTCGGCCAGAGGTAGAGTACATGTCTAAGACAATGGTTTTGGGTAAGGTTTGGGTTGCTAAGGTCGGCCTAACATGAGTTTGTTGATGGGCAAAAGTTATGAAGATGGAACAACAACACAACAAAGCATCACTACTAACAACATCACAAGTTTTCAAGCAAACAAGGCTCGGTCAAGGCTACTGTGGTCACGGCCAGAGGTGTGGGGTCTAAGGTGATGACATGGCAGAGGGTCTAGGTGGTGCTGGAGGTGGTGGAGTAGGTGGCGGCCATGGGTGGTGGAAGTGGTGGATGTGGAAGCTGGTGCTCGGCTAGGTCAAGATGTTGGAGTTTGGCGAACTTGGTGAAGGAACTACCACCTAGGGTGGTACGGCTGGGGGAGGTCAGTGAGGAGGAGGTGCTGGTGGCATGCTCAGGTGGTGGTGGTGGTGGCAGGGGCTGGAGAGGAGCATGGCCGATCCTATGATAAAGAAGATCAAGTGCAAATCATTATAAAAAAAAAACAATAAAAGTAAAATAAAAAGTTTTACCAAACTTGAACAAGAGGACGATGGCCGAATTTTTTTAGAAATGAGATGGGAAATGATGTACGTGAATGAATAATGGAGGTAGGCCGCTGAAGTATGTGAGTAGTTATGGCTAATTGATGGCAAAAGTAAGTAAAAATGTGAAAAGGTGGGAAAATCAAAAGCCATTGGAAATAAAAAGTCACAAACCCTTTCAAATTCCTTTAATTATTTATATAAGTTTATGTAACTGAAATAATAATAATATCAGATAAAATTTCTAATTTTTAACAAAATATAAAAATATATATAATATTTATTAACTATATAACGTAAAATTAAGGAAAATAGTTAAATAGTGAACTAGACTAGAAAATTTGAAATTAAATGAAATAATTTTTAGAAAATTCATAGAAGCTTGTAAAATATTTTTAAACATAAATAATAAAAAAAATAAAAATATATTCAAAAAATAAATATTTAAAAATAAATTTAAATATAATTTTTTATGAAGAAAATAGTGGAAAATAGGAAAACAGCCCTTAAAAATAGGAAATCAACACAGTAAATTCTGGAAAATTTCTATTATTATTTTAAAAATATTTAGAGATGAAATTTCAAAAATAAAATTTTTTTAAAATGATTTCAAAATGAAATAAAGTAAAATTTAAATATATATAGTAAAATCTAGGGTTGTTACATTATTTGTATATGTGTATATGAATTGATTGTAAATTGAATTTTGGAATTAAATTTCTGAAATAAATATTTTGATAATATTTTGAATTTAAAAACTCTATAGTTTAAAACTAATAATAATTTGTTTTCTAATTATATTATATATGTGTGTGTATGTAAAATGATTTGGAAGTTATATTTTAAATTCAAATTTTCAAAAGCCATTTGAAAGTTAAATTCTAATATATATATATATATATATATATATATTTGTTTTTTTGTGTTTAATTAAATTTCAACCATATTCTTTAAAATTAGAAATATATAAATAAAAGGATATGGATTTTTTCAAATTGAAAATACAACATATATGTAAATAAGTTATATAAAACATAAATACTTAATTAAACAAGGGTATAACATGAAATAATGTTGCATATGACATTTATAAACTTAAGAAAAACATGTTTTAACAAGTTTAAACCCTTTAATATGAAATATTAACAAGTGTCCACAATTCCTTTATTTATTTTTAAAATTAAAAACAAGGTTTATATATTCACATATCTCCCTCTCTCTTCATTTTGTTTGATGCATTCAAAGCAAAATGAAAAACAAAAGTGAAACCAAAGATTAAAATATGAAGCAATCAAAACCATAATAAAAACCTGTAAAACCTAAAAACGAAAGAAATAAACCTGGAAAATATGCTTCAGTTTTCAAATTCAAAACCTGAAGACAATAAACAAGCTTTCAAAAAAATCAAAACCTAGGAATCAAACTAAAAAAAATCAAAACAAGTTCATACTCAACTCAAAAGAAAACAATTAAGCATGGATTCAACAAATCAAAGTTTTCAAGATCAAGTAATAACCTGATCTGGAGCAATTCGAACAAATGCAAGATCAAGTAAAGAAGCAAAGATGAACTAAGTAGATTAATTTTCAAATCAACAATTAAGTGGTAGATCAAAATCATCCTCCAGTTTTCAACAATTCTAGGTTTTGTTCTCTGCTTCTCTGTTTTTCCAGGTGAGCAAACTAACCCATTAAAACCTGAATTTGTTCTATATATATATATATATATATATATATATATATATATATGTATATATATATATATCTTGATGAATACTTGAAATTGGTGTTAGTAATGTTGTATAGATTTAAACATATCTGCACTATATATATACACATGTATGTATGTACATGTATATATATACTGGGGAGTGCATGTCTAGAATAAGCGTCTATTCTAGTACAGGTTTCAAAACCTATTTGAAAATGAAAATCTCATCCTCTGATCCTCTATTGATCTTGATGTCTGAGTAAAACATGCTAGAATTGACAAGATCTTAATTCTAAAAATACTTTTAAGTAGTAAAAATGAATGGTTTTACAGGGAAAAATAAAAATACGGTAGAATCAAAATTTGTTTAAAATTTAGTTGATTAAAATTTAGGTTTTAATTGCATGATCCTATTCATCTTCAAAAAAATATGATTTTTAATAATAAATTCAGGATTTTTAAGTTAAGCAATTATGAGCAATTTCGAGTTGAACGCGAAATGAATTCTGGGTAATCCATGGCGATCGAGGAAGAGGTTGACCTCGAGATCGAGGTTGTTGCTTGGTGGAAGATCGGAGATCATCATAAAAATAATGGGTGGAATTATAGTTCATCGTGGATGTTGAATGAGGCCGATCTAGGGTTTAAAACTGAGTTTTAGTCGAGGTCAGGTGTTTGGTTGCTGTGGTGTCGTTGTTGCGTCGGGTCTGTTGATTTTAATATAAAAATAGTTTAAACTTTAAAACCAATCAAGTTTTATTTTGAAACAATTTGGTTAAAACCCATTTCTTTTGTAAATGATTTATGTTTATCTAAATTTTGAATTGGTTAAAAGGTTTTAAATAAAATTAACTAAGTTTAAAAAGTGTTAAGATACGTATGACCTTTATTTTTATAGTTTGTTTAAATAAACTTAATAATATTAAGAAGTTAATTAAGAAAAGTTGTTTTAATTGTTAATTAACTTTAAAGTCTAAGTTAATTTATTTATGATAATTAATTACAAGGTTTATCAAATGAAGATTTTTAATGATCATTAAAGTAATTAATTAAGATAAATGGATTATCTTTTAATTTATTAAAATCTTAAGTGGTTTAAAAGACTTACACTTAATGAAAGGTAATTAAATGATAATTACTTAATGAAAGTAATTTAAAAGGATAATGACCCAATGTAATTAAAAGGATTAATTATGTAATTACTTAAAGATTTATTTATCAAGGTAATTAATTTAATTATGTGATTAATTAAAGATTAATTAATTAATAATTGAGATTTATTAATTAATAATTTAGAAGTGAGTTAAGGTTAATTAACTTCATGATTAAGGATAATTAATTAACAATTAGGGTTAATTAAATATTGATTAAAAGTTAATTAATTAATAATTAAGGATTAATTAATCAATAATTAAGAGATAACTAATTAATAATTAAGGATTAATTAATTTATGGTTAAAGATAATTAATCATTAATTAAAGATAATTAATGAAAGTAATTATGTGATTAATTAATTATAATTAATAAAAATAACTGTAATTACTTAATAATAATTAAACAGGGTAAGGTAATTCATTACAGTCAGATAATTAATTAATCTTGTTAGTGGATGATTGATTGTATTAAATGTTTAACTTGATTGTTATCCCTGATCTAAAATACTTTGTGATGTGAATTGTTTGAATTGAGCTGTGTGTGTAATTTATTTATCTATGATGCATTTACATATCTATCTGTAACTCTTTGAATGAAGCGTAAGCGTTATAGGGTTATACCGCTTATCGATATTATTGTGCTTGAATCTGTGATGATTGAATGATGTTGCACTATTGTGTAAAACCCCTGCACCACAATCACACACACACATATGGATCATGGGAAATTGGTTAAGTCACGGGTTTTTCAAAATAATGAAAAGATTTTGAAAATTGAATCTTGAATCCAAAAATGTTTTGGAAGTGTAATGAGATAAAAATGGAAAACTTTTATGAAGGAAGTTTTGAAATTACTTTGAATATAATATGGTTTATTTAAGTCAGAATTTGAAATGATTTCAAAGTACTAAAGTTGAATTCTGTATAAGTTTAAGGATTTGAAATATCTTCCCAACATTCTTATATATAGTAAAAATTGATTTCTGGAAATAATGAAATTTTAAAAGATGAATTGTTGAGAAATAAACAATACTTTGAAACTATGGTTTGAGGCAACTCGACCTTATCTTTTGAAAAAAGGGTATAACTTGGATCAAATTGATCGGATGGTTCCGAAGGGAAAAACTTTGGTTTTCAAATAATAACAATTTTATATAAAGAAAGGATTCCAGTTTTTGTTGAAAAGGTTTTCCAAGTTATGAATGAATCTTTGGAAATAGTTTTGGAAGCTAGAAATTGAGTCTTTGATTTAAAGATTGGATTAGTAAATCAAATTTTGGAAAGGAATTTGTTGTGAAAGCTATGAACAAATCTTTCTTAAAGATTTAGTACATCTGGTTTTGAATTAATGTGAATTCTAAATATGGATCATTTGTGAAAATATTATGAATGAATCTTTGTTAAAAATTGGTGAACCTTGTTTCAAATTGAAAAGGGTTTTAAAGGTGAATCTTTTGTTTAAAAGATTAAAGTGAAGAAATTGTTTAAACTATTGAAAGGTTTTTGGAAATAAATATTTTGTTCAAAGGTTTAAAGTGGAAATTTGTTTAAACCATTCAAGGAAAAGGTTTTTTGTGAAATATGTTGTGACTTAACTAAGATCCGAACGGATCCATATGTTTTTAAAGTAAAGCGCTCATTATTCGGTTTAGCCAGGAGAGGACTTTATGTCATAAAACCCATTCCGAATAGTGATACGTTGAATTGGATAACATTTGAGGACAGTGGTGAAGACTGGGTATTTTCAAAAATGAAAAGATTACATGTTGAATGTCTCTGCACCAGCTGATCCTCGGTATAGAGATTTATATTACCCACTGTTATGGGGAGTCCGGACGTGATTAGGGTTTATCTGGATTTGCAATGGCTTCTTATGAAGTGCCTTCGGTTCTGTTCTGTCCCGGAACAGACTTGTATGTTTGTATGTATGATGTTACACTTTGAGATATAAAGCTGGTTTCTATCAAATACATTTCTGTTGGTGGCAGAGAATTTATTCTCTTAGCTTAACACCCTTCTCTGAGATGTACAAGCTCAGAGGTTATGTAATTGATTGTTACTAGTGATATATTCCCAATTTGGTAATGTGGCATACGAAGTGTTGCTTGTCATTTGTTGATCGAAGCATGGCTTTTGTGAAAAGCGTAACTTTGTGGACGAGACTTCGTCGAACGTCACAACCCAAAAATGGTCGAAACATGAAAGTCGCGGCAAGGTTATTAGGGGTCACGCCCCTAGGGTATGTCCATTTTCTTCCGCATAAAAAGTGGTATCATGGTATGGAGCCCTGATATTTAACTTTGTGGTTGTTGTTATTTGTTGTTGAATCCCAGGATAAAGGTTGGTAAGGACCGAGGATGGCTTACTTGTAGGTGTTACCTAGTTACAAAGGTAACCCGGCCTTGTGTTGGCAGAGATCTGGTTAGGTTCTTGAGGGCGTCCCTCCAGAGGCGTTCCATTCGGTGTAGGAAGTTCCTTTTGCATGACCATTGTTCGAAATCCAATCATCCATTACGTGCCCTGTATGGTTCTAGTTGTAGAACCTGCCATTTAACAAGGTAGCTACAGTAGGCATACTATAATGGTACGTATGCTGGCTAAGATTAATATTATACTTGCAAATGTTTTCTGCACTATGCACTAATAATAATATCAAAAGGATTTTCGCGTATCAAGCATGTTTGACTATAATAAGGAGAAATCTCCTCCAATTGTGCGCTTGCATTGTGTGTGTGGGGAGGCCTTATGGTAGTTTCATTTTCCAAAAAGCATTGTGGGTTTCTTTTTATTTATTTTTAAAGACTAACTGTTTTTGTTTGCTTATACCAGTCCCATGACTGACCTGGAGTTTATTGTTCCCATTCTAAACTCTGGGTGCCTACAATTTTCTACACGAGCAGTTTAGAGTTAGATTTTCAGATAATCAGCTAGTAGATGTAGATTCGATAGCTTTCAGTCTTAGGTTCGGTAGCTTTTGGAAATCTTCTTCAGTCTGGATCGGCGATCGCATTTACTTCGCCTCAACATTCGAACCGACCTTGCTTAATACAACATGATGGTTACAAGCTTGAAGTTTGGAGCTTGGTATTGAAGATGTTGTTTTCCGCTGCTGTGTCATATTCCATTGTTGTATTCTTCTCTAATATTTTTGGATATGATGTATCTTTTTGTATCGGATATTGTATCCATTGTCGTATATCAATGATATTTTTTTTCTTCTGCTATGTTGTTTACCTAATGTTCTGCTCTAATAAGTGAAGTATGAATGTCAATTTTCGAGCACTGAAATCCGGGTCGTCACAAAATTGGAAAGAAATAAATTGGAAATATGTACGATTAAATATTGCTCAATTTATAAGATAGGTTAACTTTGATTTCTTTCACTTTCGTTGATTTCTGCTTTTATTAGGCTAAATTCCTAATCCTGTAATTAGGATGTAACCCTGATTCTACTCTTGTTGATCGACCTACTACTCTATAGACATTTCTGCAGACCAGACGCTATATTATTCCACACACAGCAGCTAATGGTATCTACGAAAGATGAACGAAGCACCCACTATGGATCCGGATGACATATATAGCTCCTTACGCAGAAGGCAACAGTGTCTACGAAAGACACCCATACTAAGCGCTTGAAACTCATAGCGATTACTGAGCACCCGAATGGAAATCGCACGAGTGATTACCACCATGCTCATGCTACCTTATGCTCCACCTATTGGGTCTTCTTATTACTTCAAACTCGAGCATAAGCGTGCCCCTCATGCAACTTCAGACTAACGTGAGATCACCATGTGTCCATAGAAAATAGGGGAAATGTGTTGATACTGGCCCGTTATCCAAACAAATCTAGCTGCACCCCATATCCAAATCCCTCGTGATTTGGACTTCTAATTTACCAATTACTACCATTTTTTGCATAAGCTTGCCCTCATCTCGCTTCAGGCTAATGTGAGACCACTGTTTTGTCTAATAGGGAATGTTATTTGGTACAGGTCCTACTTCCGTCTTTGCTTATTAACTTTGGTAAATTATTTAAATAAGCCTTTACACTTTTCTCTATAATTTGTGCTTATTAATTTATCCTAAGTCTAAAAATAAGCCTTATTCTGTCTTTTTTCTTATTATAACCTACGTTATAACCATGCTTATGACTTAACCCAAGGTCTAAGTGTGAAAATAAGCTTATTTCATCTTTTACTCCTTTTAGTTATAATTCTAAGTTATAATTAGGCTAATCCTTTCAATTCAATCCAATTAATATCATAATTAGGCGTAATTTCAGTCCAATTCCATTTATATTATAGTCTTTGAAATTTGCATCTTATATTCCATTATTTCAGTTTTCTTACAATTTAATCCATATTCGCATTAATCCTACTCTAATCCACAAGCGAGGCAGAAGGAGGAATAAATGAAAACTGAAAATAGTAGAAAATCCAAAGCGTAGGAAGAAGATGTAAATAACGTATAAATAACAGTAAATAAACTAAAATACTGTAAATATACGGAAATGCTATAATTAACAGAAATGAACTAAAATTACTGAAAAGAATTGCTAAAAGGAAATAGACTGAAAATAATTCTAAAAAAACTGTTAATAAACTATTGAAAAGGTTATTTCAAAAATCGTAGTAAAACTACAACTATTGGAAACCCTATTATTTTAAATTACTTAAAGAAATCTTAAAATAATTACAATCACTCACCTCCGGTCCTAAGCTCTTCCTTTGGTCTTCCCGGATCCACTTGGAGCTTTAAAATAATTTAATTTATAAAGATTTTCTCCTTTGGAAATATTATTCCGTTTAGGGTCCTTCTTAGAAAAGTGAACCCAATTGGAGTAAACCTAGAATGAGAAAAAGTGTTAGGTCTAGTGGTCTATTTATAGTGGTAGAAGTGGATCTTGGACCGTTGGATTGGGAGATTGAGTTGGATGCAACCACGTCATAGGCTGAATAGGAGCCATTGGATGCAAAAATAGATGGACCGGATTGGTCAGAAGAATGCAAAACACGTTGGTCAGTTAAAAAAGTCATAGCATCATTCAATCGAAGGAACAATCGTTCGTTCGCCCCCAAAACAGTAGCCAGTTGACCGGGCGGTCGACCTCCTGGTGCCCAGGTCGACCGGCTAGTCGACCTACCTATATATATATATATATTCATTTCCTGCTTATTTTGTTTATTTTATAACTTGGTCGTATTATTTCGGTTTTTGACATTCTATGTTAGGAAATTGACCAGAAAATTATGATGGACACAATGGTGCAACTTCCGTGGCTTAACTACGATAATTTCACAAAGTTATTTTATTATCTAATTAATTAATGAATTGATTATTACGGGTTAAATTTCGGGTTGTTATATTTCCCCTTCATATGGGATTTCGTCCCCAAAATCTCTAAGGATAAATGAATGTACTAAATGTTTTCATCCAATTCTACAACAACTACTCAATCATCAACCATTCATCCATTGTCCTTAAGTTTTTCTAATGCAATTTATGATACTTATGCAATTAGTGTAGTGTAAGTATCCCTAACTAATGCAAGAGATTAGGCGGTCCACTGATTCAGTTGACCTCCTTTTATGTAATCATGTATGTGCCATGTATCAAATGAATGCAAAAATTTCCTAATGACAACTGATAATTCTATATGCGTGCGACAAACATCATCCAAATGCAACAATCGTGTGATAAACATCCATTTATAGCAACCATGGAAATAAAATAAAAATGCACACACATCCATACTCATATGCTCTAGTGTCCTAGTTAGGTCGATCCCTAAAGAATAATAGTGCCTAGTGTACCTATATGCATCCATTAGCATCCACTAGCAAACACTTGCAATCACTAACATACATCGTTCATAACATGTTATATTAACATGTTTACATCAAATCCTACCATCCATAGGTTAAATCCTGAGTTCTATCCTCCCAATGGATAATAAAGGAAAGAACCTATTCAAATATAAAGATGAAAAAAGGAATTATAAAACTTACTATCAAAAAGATGAGTATAGGAAGTATAAATCTTCTCTTCTGCTTCCCAAGTGGTGTCTGCAACATCATGTCCCCGTTGCACCTTTTCTAGTGGAACCTCCTTATTTTTTAGTCGCTTGATGTCTTTTCCTACAATCCTCGTGGGGATATGCCGAACAGAAGCTTCCCTTTCTACCTACATCTCCTCCAAATGGCTAGGCTCTACAACCACCGTCGAGTTATGTAAGCACTTTCGCAAGTGCAAAACATGGAAAACGTCGTGCACTCTTGCGAGCCTGTCAGATATCCTTCCTTGATAAGCCATCTTGCCAACTCTCCCTATGATAGGAAATGGTCCAACATATCTAGGGATAACTTTCCATTTGATCCGAACCATACCACCTTCCTAAGTAAGGATGCTTTGATAAAAAATAAGTCTCCGACCTCAAACTCTAAGTCCCTCCTCCACTTGTCAGCATAAGACTTCTACCTGTCTTGAGCTGTCTTCATCCTCCGTCGAATCAAATCCACCCTCTCAGATGTCTTTCTGAACATATCGAGCCCAAGTAATAACTTCTCCATAGAATCTACCCAAGATGATGGGGACTTGCAAGGTCTCCCATATAATGCCTCAATTGGTGCCATTCCTATACTTGTTTGATAACTATTATTGTAGGCAAACTCAATCAATGGAAGATGCTCCTCCCAAGTACCTCCAAAGTCCAAAATGCACAACCGTAGTAAATCCTGAAGTACCCTATTTACTCTCTCCGTTTGACCATCTGTCTAGAGATGATAGGCCGTACTCAACCTAAGTTGCATCCCTAGCTCCTCATGTAAACTTCTCCAAAACTCACTAGTGAAAATGGGATCTCTATCACTAACAACGCTAGAAGGAACTCCGTGTAGACGGACTATCTCTCGAATATACAAGGATGCCAAATATAAAGCCATAGGCTCACTCTTAACTGGGATGAAGTGGGCACTCTTGGTCAATCTATCAATAATCACCCAAATGCTAGTGTTCCCCTTCCTAGAACATGGTAAACCATCAATGAAATCCAAGGAATACTATCCCACTTTCACTCTGGCACATCTAAGTGCTGAAGTAATCCATTGGGATTCTGCAGCTATGCTTTTACCCTTTGTCATATGAGACACTTAGCTACGAATTCCTCTACATCCTTCTTCATGCCACCCCAATAGAACGTCCTCTTCAAATCCCGATACATTTTGTCACCACCCGGATGAATAGTCATACGGGAATGGTGCACCTCCTCCAAAACTGCTCTCAAAAAGTCACTTACGCGTGGAACACAAAGCCTCCCATCTCTCCTAAGCCACTCCCTGCTATATATGGAATAACTTTGGAGATGTCTAGAGACCTCCCTTCGGCTAATCCTATCCATAATGTTCATGAGCTCCGAATCCTCCCGCTGCCTCGAGCCAATCTGATCCATAAGGGTAGGCCTCACCTCTAATGTCGCCAACAATCAGGGAGTAATATCCCTAGAGCGCTTAGAATCAAATGTAGAAATAAACTCCAAGCTCCTCCACTCTACGAACAAAGGGTTAAAGGTTGCTTTCTTTCTACTTAATGCATCCGCAACCACATTACCCTTGCCAGGGTTATAAGCTATCTCAAAATCATATGAGGCTAAAAGCTTCATCCACCTATGTTGCCTCAAGCTTAAGTCCTTCTTCGAGAATAGGTAATTTAATGACTTATGGTTGGTAAAAAGCTCAACCCTCTCTCCTAGAAATAGTGCCTCCAAGACTTAAGTGCGAAAACTATGGCGGCCAACACCAAATCATGGGTAGGGTAATTCTTATCATGCGTCCCCAACTTCCCACTACCATAACAAATTACCCTCCCTTTTTGCATCAACACCGCTCCTAGACCCTTTCCGCATGCATCAGTGTATATAGTGAAAGGCTTAGCTCCGTCGGGTAAAACTAACAATGGTACACTAATAAGGGCTCTCTTAAGCTTCGCGAAGGAATCCTCACAATTCACGTACCACACGAAGGCTTTTTTCTTCTTAGTAAGGCGCGTGAGTGGTGCCAAAATCTTAGCGAAGTCTCTAATGAACTTCCTATAGTAGCCAGCCAATCCTACGAAGCTCCTAACCTCGGTAACGTTCTTGGGGGCCTTCCAATCTTGCACTGCAATAACCTTGACGGGGTCAACAGCCAAACCTTTCTTCGAAACTACGTGCCCCAAGAAACGAACTTCCTTTCTCCAAAAATAACACTTCGAAAACTTAGCTCTTAAATGATGACTATGAAGTTTGTGCAGAACTCTTCCAAATGAACGTCATACTCCTCTATATTCTTGGAAAATACCAAGATTTCATCCATGAATACCACCATAAACTTATTTAGGACATCCCTAAAGATGCGGCTCATCAAATTAACGAAATAAGCTAGAGCACTTGCTAGCCCAAAAGGCATAACCAACCACTCGAACAATCCGTCCGGTATCCTAAAGGCAGTCTTATCCATGCTGTCATCAGCGACTCTACGCCGATGGAATCCCATGGCTAAATCAAGCTGAGTGAAAACGAAAAAACCTACCAACTATTCAAAAAGATCATCAATCCTAGAGAGTGTATACCAGTTCTTCTTAGTGAGTTTATTTAATTCCTTATAGTCCAAAGCAAAGTTGGAAAGAACCATCCACCTTAATGGAAAAGACGACTAGTGCTCCCCGCTCCGATATGCTTCTTCTTATGAATCCCTTCTAAATAGCTCATGGATCTGCTCGCTCAATTATTTCCTCTCCCAAGTGTCATGTGCCTCATAGGTAATGCTACTGCTTAGCATTCTCGGTCAAATAAATCCAGAAGTCAATCTTTCTCTTAGGGGGTAGTCTCCTAACCTCCTCAAAGACGTCTGCAATATTGCTGATGACAGGAACCGAATCCAACTCTAACGAAGATGAATCGAGGGAATAGAGATAACTCAACATGACTGAACCTTGATGATCGCAAGACACCTCTAGAGTCCTATCACTGCAAGTCTCAAGTCTAATGACTCTCCTCTCACAGTCTAATATAGCTCCATATATGGATAGCCAATCCAACCTTATGATCATCCTATACATCGAGAATCCCAAAACAATAATGGGGTATACTACTAATGATATGTCCAAGTGCAAACAATCAACTAGAGAACTAGAGATAAAAGAGTGTGATGCTCCAGAATAAAATAAAGTCGGAATGGGAAAATAAAATATAGAAATCAAACCTTCAACTGTGACTTCCCTACCACAATTTAGAATGCTACTATAAGGTACTGTGTCTAACGCCTTAATCTATGCCACTGGCGCACTCGCTCACTAACCAGCTCTCTGGGGACTACTCCTGCTCATATGACCAGGCTGCCCGCAAACATAGTGCTTACCCTTCATCTTATCCTTCCTACAATCCTTGGCCGTATGTCCAACATTCCCACAACCATGGTACTTCACTCCCTTCTTAATCTGCTTCTGAGGACCATCACCTTTCTTCTTCTTCTTATTCTTTTCCCACCACTGCTTCTTTGAACCTTCTGACTTAACCTTCTCTTTAGACTCTCCCTCCTTGACTGTATCCGACATAATTATCATCTTGACTGAAGATTCATAAGTAGCTCCCATCGGTACATGAGTCGGCAATAATCCTTGAAGGGGTTGATTCAATCCCTTTGCAAGCTTCACAGCTTTCTTATGCTGCGTGTTCACCAAATCCATACCAAACCGCGATAGCTCATTGTATTAATTAATGTATTCCTTTATAGACAAACTCCTTTGCTTCAAATTGATAATCCTCTCTAGTTGAACACTCACTTCTGCCTGAGACGGAAACTTCCTATCGAATTGCTTTCGGAATCCATCCCAAGTAATATTCCTTCCCTCAAACTCGATCACCTTCCACCAATAAGATGTCTCCTCCTTTAGCTTCCAAGCGGCTAGCTAAACTTGCTGCTGACCATCCAATCCTAAAAGACCATAAATCCTCTCTGTGTCTCTAAGCCACGCTCTCGCCTCCACAAAAGTCTCCTTGGCAGAAAAAGTCTTCCCACCAAAACTCGTAAAATCTTTACAAAGCTTAGAGAAATTGATGGAGGTAGGTGGGTTGATGGGATTCCCACCCGTTAGTGCAGGATTTGGTGCAGGCCCATGCACCTTTGGAGTCGTGGCTTGTAAGTACCTACGAAGCCAACCTGGGACTAGAATGCCCTTTGGAAGGTTCGGGGATCAGCCATTCTATGAAAAGAATACGGTAGTTTAGGAAACAGTCAAAGGGAGATTGAACTAAACTTATGAGGGGATTTTTTATTAATAATCTTTTATACTTAAAATCATTTCTAAAAGTTTTTATAGAAAAATACCTTTAAATAAGTTATTTTGGAAAAAATACTTTAATTTTAAATTATTTTTGGAATCCCGTAACCTTAGGCTCTTATACCAAGTGAAACACCACACACGCCTTAGTATACCCGAAAGGACACATTAAAAGGCGTGGTGTGTTGCAGTTATAACTAAAGCTAATAGAGACTAAGATTCACAAGACAAATATAGATAAAAATAGCGAAAACTTAAAATAATAACTTAATTAAAACAAAACTTCATAATTGCTTCATAAATAAGTCAAATACCAAATACCACATACATATATAAAAATCCAATATGTCTCATGAACAAAAACTCATAGTATCAAAAATCAGAGTACATAATATCACTCATAATCAGCTAGTACATAGAAAGAACAAAAGCTGAAAATAAAAGAAATACATAGTATAAATCTCCTCTAAGAAAACTCCAAGAAACACCAATCAATTGACTTCTCCCTTGATTTCCTATGGGGCAAAAAGGGAAAATATATGAGTAGGTCAGACTGAAACTCTGGTGAATGATAGTAATTGCTAGTCTTTAAGCAAGATAAAAGTAATAGACTCTACAACAGTTCTAGCATAAATAAGGATAACAAAGGAAGTAGGAAAGAAATAAATTGGAAATAAGTACGATTGAATATTGCTCAGTTAATAAGACAAGTTAACTTTGATTGCTCGCACTTCTCCCTGATTTCTGCTTTGATTAGGCGCAATTCCTAATCCTGTAATTAGAATATATAGCCCTAATTCTACCCTTTTTGATCGTCCTGCTACTCCATAGACCTTTTTATGGAGCAAATGCTATATTACTCCATATACAACAGCCAATGGTATCTACGAAAGATGCACAAAGTACCCACTATGGATTCGGATGACATATATAGCTCCCTACATAGAATACAGCGATGTCTACGAAAGACACCCATACTAAGCGCTTGGAATCATAGCGATTACTGAGTACCTGAATGGAAATCGCATGCGTAACTGCAACCATGCCCATGCTACCTTATGCTCCACCAATTGGGTCTTCTTATTACCTCAACTCCAGCATAACGTGCCCCTCATCCCACTTCAGGCTAACGTGAGATTGATGCGTGTCCATAGAAAATAGGGGAAATGCTATTGGTATTGGCCTATCATCCGAATAATATCTAGTTGTGCCCCTTATCCAAATCCTCCATGATTTGGACTTTTAATTGACCAATTACTACCACTTTTAACATAAGCGTGCCATCATCTTGCTTCAGGCTAATGTGAGACCACCGTTTTGTCTAATAGGGAATGCTATCTGGTACATGTTCTACTTTCATCTTTGCTTATGGCTTAGGTAAATTATCTAAATAAGCCTTTACACTTTTCTCTACTAACTGTGCTTATTAATTTATCCTAAATCTTAAAAAAAGCCTTATTATGTCTTTTTTCTTATTATAACCTGCGTTATAATCATTCTTATTACTTAACCCAAGGTCTAAGTGTGAAAATAAGCTTCTTTCATCTTTTACTCCTTTTAGTTATAATTCTAAGTTGTAACGAAGCCAATCTTTTTAATTCAATCCTATTAATGTCATAATTAGGCTTAATTTCATTCCAGTTCCATTTATAGTATAGTCTTTGAAATTTGCATCTTATATTCCATTATTTCAGTTTTCGTTCAATTTAATCCAAATTCACATTAATTCTATTCTAATCCATACACGAAGAAGAAGGAGGAATAAAAGAAAACTGAAAATAGAAGAAAATCCAAAGCGTAGGAAGAAGATGTAAATAACGTATAAATAACAGTAAATAAACTAAAATACTGTAAACAAACGGAAAAGCTATAATTAACAGAAATAAACTAAAATTACCGAAAAGAACAGTTGAAAGGAAATAGATTGAAAATAATTCTAAAAAAACTGTAAATAAACTACTGAAAATGCTATTTCAAAAATCGTAGTAAAACTACAACTATTGGAAACCCTATTATTTTAAATTACTTAAAGAAATCTTAAATAGTTACAATCACTCACCTTCGGTCCTAAGCTCTTCCTTTGGTCTTCCCGGATCCACTAGGAGTTGTAAAATAATTTAATTTATAATGATTTTCACCTTTGGAAAAATTATTCCATTTAGGGTCCTTTCTAGAAAGGTAAACACAATTGGAGAAAACCTAGAATGAGAAGAAGTGGCAGGTCTAGAGGTCTATTTATAGGGGTAGAAGTGGATCTCGAACAGTTGGATTTGGAGATTGAATAGGATGCAACCACATCATAGGCTGAATAGGAGCCATCAGATGCAAAAATAGATGGACCAGATTGGTCAGAAGAATGCAAAACAAGTCAGTCGGTTAAAAAAATCATACCATCATTCGAACAAACGAACAATTACTCGTTCGCACCCAAGACAGCAGGCGGGTCGACCGGGCGGTTGACCGCCTATTGCCCAGGTCGACCGTTTGGTCGACCTGCCTATGTGTGTGTGTGTGTGTGTGTGTGTCGTTTCCTACTTATTTAGTTTATTTTATAACTTGGTCATATTAGCTTGGTTTTTGACGTTCTATATATGGAAATTGGCATGAAAATTACCACGGACACAATGGTGCAACTTCCATGGATTAATTTTGATAATTCCACAAATTTATTTTATTATCTAATAATTAAAGAATTAATTATTATGGGTTAAATTTCGAGTAGTTACAGTTGGCACCAAAATTTACCGGGGCTTCCTAATTTTAGAAAGAACAGGACGACTTGCTTATCGTGGGGTCACGAGATTTGGAATGTCGAGAAATTTGGTACCAAAATTTATCGGGCCTTCCTAATTTTAGAATGAGTAGGAAGACTTGCTTATCGTGTAGAGCTACCAGATAAATTGGTAGGGCTACATGACATTTTTCACATTTTGCACTTGAAAAAATGCCTTCGCAATATAGTCGCTATTATAACAACCCGCCTTTTGACCCTTAGAAATCACACTAATGCATCCACAGTATTTACGTGCCGATTAAACCTAGTGCCACAAAGGTAGATAGTTAGGGAAAATAAGAAGAAGAAGACAAGAAGAAAATAAAAAACAAAGAATATCAATGTAAAATTGACTAGGCAGCGAATGAAGGCTGCATAAGATCGCTAGAAATCCTATGCGAATAAGTGAAGAAAAGAGTTAGAGTTTGAAATAGGGACTATCCAGTAAGGGGTAGCTCCGGTCTTGTGTTGTAGGGGATCAGGTGGGATCCTCAGTACGCTGATCAAGACCAAGTACTGTGACGGGAGGTACCCCAGTAGCCCTGCCATTGTATGGAATCCAATCTCCAATAAGTGACCTCGGACTTGATTGTATACCTATTATGCTGGAATTTAATGAATTTAACAATTTCGGCTATGTGAATAATTTATTTCAAAACCTAGACACTATTATAATATAACTTGATTTCCTATCAAATGTTTTGGTTATCATAATGGAAAAACTCATCTGTGATTATGTGTGGTGAGTCTTACGAGATACCTTTGATTTCAAATGATTTTCAAGTTAAACAAACTTAAACCGTTTACTCACACCGGACCCATGTTTGACCTAGAGTTTATTTTCTATTTTTCTTAAACTCTTGGGTACTCAAATTTTTATGAGAAGCCAAGTGATATAGGTTGGCTTTGATGTATTTTGGAGAAGAATTGGAGCAGGAGGCTTCTGCGTGCCTAGATATATCTGTTCTGTTGTATTAGTTTGCATTTTGGGTTGTAATGAATAGGCAGGTTATCACGACTTTCTAATGTAGTGTTGTAAAAATGAATGACTCTGATGTATGGTGACTATTATGTAATATCCATGTGATGTAATTTTTTTTTCGTTCCGTTGTGAGATTCTGATATTGTTTAGTTCTTTCTTTCTATCGATTTTCTTTTCTACCTATTTCTTTCTTAAATTACGTTACGTTTATGGAATGAAAGGCGGGTCGTCACAGTTGGTATCAGAGCGCTAAGTTGAGATAATACCTAGGCTTTTATGTTAATACCCATCATGAGAGAGAGCGTACTTGTAATTTTATATCTATATATACCTACCTAATTGTTGGGTTACCTGTCCAGGTTTCCAACATGAGTACCAGGGGAAGAACAGTAGAGGTGTGAGTAGCACGACTACCACAAATGGAAGAGGTCCGAATGCTGAAGGAGGAAAGGTAACTATCGAGGCTGTAAACCCAATATCACCTCGAGTGAGCTTTACAATGCTGTGTAAAGACTTTACCAATCTCGGAGGAAAGCCTTTTAAGGGTACGGAGTCTATCATTGAATTGTAAGCTTGGTTGTGCTCGTGTGAGCGGATTTTCAAGAATTTAAATCATACGGATGAGCAGAAGTGAGTTATTGCATCATGGCAACTTCAGGAGGGAGCAGCTGCGTGGTGGGATGCAGTCACCATGAATGTTCCCGAGGATGATTTCTCTTGGAGCAAGTTCAAGGAAGTGTTTGAAGAATAGTTTATGCCTACCGCAGGGAAGACTTGACTGTATAAAAAATTTCTGGACCCTAAGTAAGGAAATCAGTATCAGAGTATGAAATCAAGTTCAACGAGTGTCCCACTATGGACCTGGTCATATTAACACACCCCTTAAGAAGAACGAAATGTTTGTGCTTGGCATGAGGCCTGAATTTCATGAGAAGATGACTGCGCATCTCAAAGGATCATTTATGGAACTGGTAGATATGGCATTAAGATACGAAGAGCTTTTGGAAAAGAAACCCTTGGAAATAGTGGCAGCACCGAGTGGAAATTTTATCAATCGGAATAAAAGGAAATTCAAACCGAACTGGAAGAGGTAGGGTAACGGGAAACCTGGAGGCAACAATGCAGCTAGGAAATGCTATGTGTTCCAGTAGGAAGGTCATCTGGCTAAACAGTGTCCTAGAGGTGGAGCTCCAAAGCAGCAGCAGAGTGGACCATTTCCACGATGGTTCAGAAGTCCTTATGCTTCAATTGTCAGCAGCCCGGGCATATGGTGAAAGCTTGCCCACTTCTCCAGACAGCTTAACTGAATAAAGTGTTTGCTATTCAAGGTGGATCGTCAGCTTCTACTGATAGGAAAGAAAAAGGCATCCTCGAAGGTACTTTTCTTTTAGATGGAATTTATGTTAGAGTTTTGTGTGATTATGGTGCTTCCCTTAGTTTTATTTCTTTAGAAATGGTAGAGAAATTTCATCTTACTCCTAGTGTCATAGACAGTCCTATTTTTGTATCTAATCCCATAGGGGGAGTGACCAAGCTAGACATGATCTGTAAAGGTCCAAGAAATTCGTACCTATCCCATAGTTTCTCATGCAACCCATATGTATTTGATTTTAAGGGATTTTCTCTTATTTTGGTAAAGGATTGGTTAGAGAAGCATAAAGCTATTCTGGTTTGTAAAGAGAGAACTGTGTCATTGGAAACCGAACTAGGAAGGATTGCAAGAGTGACTTGCGATAGTCTAGGAATCCACCTTGGTAGTCTTTTGCATTGGCTCGAGGCATCTCAAGAAGAAGTAGGAACCATCGAACTAATGATATCAGACCTTATACAAGCAAATTACATATCACAGATATTGTTTATGTAATCATGTTAAAGGGAATATCATATAGATATGATTTATGAAACATGGATTTTAAAATGTTTCAATTGAAAGATTTTATAAAATGTTAGATTTTTCAAACTTGTATAGATCATTTTATATCGGATGTGATTTCCAAGGGAAAGTTTAATTGGTTATAACAATTTAAAACTTTTTGAGTCAACTTTAATTTAAAACAAAATTTAAATTACCCCAGTGATTAATAAAGATATGTAATTTGCTTGTATAAGGTCTTAAATCGTGAAGGAAACAAGTCGAGATGGAAATGGGTTGCAAACAAAACAAAGGTGAGTTAATCTCACTCATTTGGATTTCCGCTTAAATTTAAATAGTTAAATTTAAATTGTTGGATTGATTGATTGAATTGATGACTTCTTATCAGTCTGGATGAGTTATATTACATATAGTGTATATATATACATTGGAGTGATTGATATTCGCGCATTATATAGCGGATGAGACCCTATGCGCCCCGCATAATAGCGGATGACCCTATATACCACGATATCCCCTTCAAAGTGGGATTGGTATTTTATATTGTGCTAACATCTATGGATGCATGGAAACAGGTTGGAGGGATCTAACTAGATTCCTCAAAATGTTGAATTTATTTTATATTCAGCAATGTGATTTATTTGATGATCTGTGATATATTATATTGATTATATTAGGGATTGAAATTATTGAATTCTATGGCTTAGCTGAATATATATTGGTATTTTGAGAAATGGATATATATATTAAAACTTGGATTTTTAAAGGAAATGAAAATTCTTAAGTGAATAATTATTGGGAATTGGATAAATCGAGTAATAAATTTTAAAGGGAATTTAAACCAGGAAATCTGTTTGAAATCGATTTAGTGTTTTGGAAACTGTGATTTAAAGGAAAATGAGAAGTGGAAATTTATAAACTGGGTTTATAAATGAAGTGGAATATTTATTAGTGGATAAATTTGAAAGTATAGATTCCGGTGGAATTTATAAGAAAAGGTGCAATTCATTTTAAAAATAAAAAGGTGATTTTTTTTTTAAAAGTTGGAAAGTATATTTTTCCTGGAAAACTAAGTGTATTTTCAAATAAAGATTTCAAAGTATAAACTAGAAGTTTAAAATTGTTCTTTTAAGAATGTTTTAGAAAATTTATTATTTTAACTATTTTAAGTTAAAAGTAAATATTTTTTAAGTAATTATGGTAGTTAATTACTTTTAAAGGTAAATTAGTATTATGATTTTTAAAAGAAAATTTTGGTTTAAGTTTCACTCAGAAAATCTTATAGAATTTCTTAAGTAAATTTTTATTTAAGTAATTTTAGTAGCCTTAATGTAAATAATTTAAGTATATATTTTTGAAAGTGATTATAAGGAGATGGCAAATGTGTTTTAAAAATAAAAAGTGGTTTTATTTTTAAGGTGTCGAAAGAAATTTATGGGATTGGGACGTAAATTAAATTGGGATAAATCGAGCAGCATTTATAAAGGATTATATGAGTTATATTGAAATGGAAGTGTATTTCCCTGTAAAACCAAGTATATTTTCAAAGGAGATTTTTGTATATCAGTTGGAAGTTTAAAGTTGTTTAAAAAGAAGGTTTTAGGGAAATTTTTATTTAATCATTTTAACATTTTTAAGTAAATATTTATTAAGTTAATTATAGAAGTGATTATTTTAAAGGATTAACTAATATTTGATTTAAATGATGGTTATTAGATATTTATACTCTATCTAATAGTTTTATTTTTTTAAAAGTAGTTTTGGCTTAAGTTTTACTTAGAAAATTAGTATAGAATTTCATAACTATTATTTTAAATTAATGTGTTTTTAAGTAGTTTCATTTTTAAATATTTAAAGTGTATATTTTTGGGTAAAGTGATTTAAATTATTAAAATCTAATTTTTAATAAGACTTGGAGTTTTTCAGTGGGAAAAAAAATTGGTTGAACTGATTGTTTATTCGATAGTTAAATAACCGACTATCAATGTTGGCCAATGCACTGATCGTTTCGAAGAGGCTGGGATCAGATTTAATTATCCGAAAACCACTTCGATCTAGTTTGAACGTTTGCGAATGAATACCGTAAAGATGATGAAGTCGGTTATTCGGTTAGTCCAGACCTAGGGCAACTTGTATGGACGAATGCTATCAGAACAACGTCGGGGGGGACGATGAGCATTCTACATGAATGTGTGCTAAAAACGTAATGCATAGCCTCGAGCCTCATCAGCCGGGAATGGCTAAAACAGTGGAGGTGCACCAGGGATAATTGGATAGCAACCAATTAGGGTAAGGTCATCCCTGTCTAGATGTCCCTTTTTATTCGGCTGTGTGGGCGGTTGATGATCCCAACCGTGGGGTGATCTTATTCGGACTATCCAGTAGGGGTAGCTCTGGTCTCGTATTGCAGGGGATCAGGAGGGATCCTTGGTACGCTGATCTAGGCCAGGTACTGTGACGGCGGTACCCAGTAGCCTTGCCATTGTATGGAATCCAATCTCTAATAAGCGCCTGTACGGTTTTGATTGTGCACAACTATGCTGGAACGTGAGATGTAAGCATTTCAGCTATATTCTATTTTACTTTCAATAGATACTATTATAATATCGGATGGATTTGATAAGAAAATGTTTTGGTTATCGTAAGGTAAAAACCCGGCATGTTTATTTGTGGCGAGGTCTTACGAGATACCTTTGATTTCAAAGGATTTTGAAAACTTTAATAATCAAATTGAGTGTGTTTTCTCACGTTGGTTTTCTAGACTAACTCGGGTGTTATTTCACTATAATGCTCGGGTCAGACCGAGTATTATAGAGTTCGGATTCTGGATGGACTGCTATGGAGCTCAGGAGACGAGTAGGATGGCGAGACGTATCACACATATTTGATGTATATTCCACGGTGTATGGTTAACTGCATAGTCAGCTTTTGTGAGGATAGGTTATGATAACTGTCCAGTTGTGTGCTATGAATTTTTTTGTACTATGATGATGTAGTGGATATAACAGATACAGTTCTTTTGTATAAAGATTCATTCATTTATCTATATTATATTGTTCCGCTGGGATTGTGAGATTTTGATATTGTTTTTTATTTCTTCTTCTACCTCCTCCTTCTTTCCCTTACGGTCTATTTTTCCGGCATTCGATTTTTCGGCATTTAATACAGTGGGCTTATTGATTTCGATTTTCGAGAATCAAAAAATCGGGTCATGACATTTAAACAATGGACACCGCCCACACAGCCGAATAAAAAGGTACATCTAGACAGGGGAAATCTTATCCTACTTGGGTGCTACCCACTTAGCCTTGCTACACCTTCCCTGTTTTAGCCATTTTCGAAATTGATAGGGATCTCTAAATACTTGTTCAGAACAATTGGACACGGTATTGTTTTAAAATAGGGTGAATGAAATAATTTTGCCTAAAATTATTTTTATATATAAAAGGAATAATTTTCATAAATTATTATAGTTATATATAGTTTCTTGGTTGTTGGGAAATGATAACATTTAAATTATTATCGTTGTTGTTAGGAAATTTGAATAAGAGTTGAAATTATAACCAAAGGTTAAGAAATGAATCTAAGTAAGCTAAATGGAATGGTCATTTAAGTAAAATTATTAAGTTGGAAATAAATTTGTAAATGAAAAAATTGATTTAGTTATAACAAAATGAGATAAATTAGTGGATTAAATATTAAGAGTTCGGTATCTAATTTGGTTGGAAACAATTAGTGGATGGAACTAATTACAATAACCAGGAAAGTAAGTATGGGTTGAGATGTGGTTAATAGAATTCAATGTTTAAAATTTGGGGATAAATTGAGTTTAAATTGAATTTGAAATTTAAAATTTGAATAGAATGGATAAAAACTTCGGTGATGAAGTGGAAATCAATCTAAGAACATTGTATAAGATGTTGTAATGGACTTAAGGAAACTTAATGGTAAATTCTTAAGTAAAGTTGGTATTGGGAAAATATTGTAAGTTAATAGTTGAATGAGGGCCCAGTAAAGCTGTAAAATGGGAAAATTGTGAGTAAGTGAATGGAAATCAAAATAAATGTGAATAAAAAGAGAATTGATATAGCTAATAATCAATTGAAGTAAATACGTAAGATGTATGTATATAATTTTATTCGCATAACGATTTGATCCTGATTCGAGCACATAATTTCGAGATATTTATATCGATCCGAGTGGGAATTTTTCACTCGATTTTCGACGGCGAACCCTGGATATGGATTTTTGATTAATTCTGAAAATTCTCTATCATAGTTATGGCTATGCAAGGAGAATGACAGTTTCTGATCAAGAAACCAGATCCGAGTCCGCACTAGAAAGTCGGGTGGACGATACTAGTACGGAAGTAAAATTGTGTGATCGAGTGAGCGATCCAATTTGATATTGTGTATGGATGATATGTGTATATCATATGGGTTTGAAAGAAATAGATTTTGAAACTTTTATAAAGAAATTTATAAAATGATTTTTGTTGTGATTGGATATTATTGCTAAGTAGTATAGAGGTATTTAAAGACAAAAAGGAAATTGATATTTTTGATTGAAGAAGACAAATTTGAATTGCCCGACAAAAGGTATGTATTTAAATTACGATATGAAATTTGGTGATTTTCTGATCTAGGCACTTGGCTTTTGTTTCTTTTGAGAATTTGGGGCCCGTAGAGGCATTTTGTAGTTGTTCCGAGCTAGCCGTGCAAAGAAGACGCTGTCGAAATTTTTCAAAAAATAGAGAGTTCGAAAAATTTTGAGAAAATTTTGATAATTTTAAATGTTTAATTTTAAATTATAATTTGAAAGGTTGAGTAAATAATATTGGTTGGAACCTATGGATGAGTTTGGGAAAGTTAGTAAGAGTGATAGTGTGTCATTAACAAAAAAACTGTTGGTTTGGAAAATAGGAACGGGTATAGTACCATTCTTCTTAACAAGTAATTTCGGGGATGAAATTCTTTTAAGGGGGGAGGAATGTGATGACCTGGAATTTTTAGATATTTGAAATTAAATATTTAATTGATTTTAAATATTTGAAAGTTAGTTTAACTTGAATTTCAAATATCACTATTTATATGGCAATTCAATTATTGAATTTAATAATTGAAAGTTGGGTAAAATATTGAATCTTTGATTTTAAGCTTGTTAAAAATAATTTAAAGGCTTGTAAAATTTCTATTAACAATGCTGAAGGTAATAAAACATTCAAAATTTAATTTAACAGTGTTTGTTCAATTTTAAAAATATACCGTTTAAATTGATAATGAAAAATAGCCTTTCGACGCACAGTCTCGAAATTTGATGATACCAGTTCCATTGGACCCGTAATAATGTATTATTATCGGATTTCAAATTTTGTAATTTTTGGAGTTATCGTGTGACCGTACGGTAGATAAATGTGCCGAAATCTATATCGAAAATTCAATATAATAACTGGATTTAAAAAGCTATCTTCTCCATACGATCGAATTAGAACTCGAAACCTTTTCTACTGCATTCAGAATAAGGGTATAACATTATAAACGCTTAGCAGCACGCGTCGATAGGAGTTCGAAATTTTAAGTTGCATTTTCGATACGATTTAAATTTAAAATTTAAATATAATTTGACCGGTCAAAATAATTCACATCATAGTTTTATCCTTTCATACCATGGCCACTTGTCTTCTGGTTTATGCCATCTGTCACATGCGCGCTTCATTCTCCTTTTTCTTTTTAATAACACAAAACAGATGAAATCGATTTCCGCTCTTCAAATGAAAACCGTGGGTTTCTTTTCCCCTCTTCCTAATTTCATACGAGAAAATCAAATCAAAACAATGGACGAACTAAAATTTTATTCGTTCTTCCTCAAATCCTTTTCCATTTGTTCAAAAGCAAATAAAAAAATAAAGGGCGAGCCTCCGTTCACCTTTGGATTCAATATATCGAATTCAATCGCGAGGCTCGGTTCAATTCTTAGAGGTAGAATCTTGGCTAGCATTCGAAGCGGCTGTAGTTGGGTGGGTGTGCGCTCGTGTATGCGCTCGCACAGGGGGTCGAGATGGAAAGTGATGTTGGTGTAGCGATTACGGAGTGGCATCGTTTGATGCGAGGCCGAGGGCACGACCAGAGGAAGGATGCTGGAAGGCAACTCAAACGCGTGAGTGTTGGAGCTAGCACTATGGGGTGGCGGTGGATGTGTGTGTTGTCAGTGTTTGGTGGCGATTCGTGATGTCTGCCTATTTCCAGATTTGGAAGGTGAGGGTTTTAGATAGTTAATTTAAATTTAAATTTAAGTACGGTATTTTACTGTGTGTTTAAAAAAAATATACATACTGTTCAATTTTAAAATATGAACAATGGTAATTAGGATATGTATATATACACCGTGTTAATAAATTTATATTTTGGTCAGACATAAAAAAAATGTATATTAGTTATAGGAAAATCGGTTTAAAATTGTATTAATGGCAATTTATTTTTCGATTATTTAAGATATTTACAAAAACCATATAATGTTTATACAAGGTCTAAAATCGTGGAGAATCAAACCGGTGTGGATGAGATTGTAAATTAAAAATCAAAGGAGAGTTAATCTCACTCATTTGGATTTTCGCTTAAATTTAAATAGTTAAATTTAAATTGTTGGATTAATTGATTGAATTGATGACTTATTGTCAGTTTGGATGAGATATATTATATATAGTGTGTATATATA
The DNA here is from genome assembly GCA_030765085.1 of Allium cepa. Taxonomy (NCBI): domain Eukaryota; kingdom Viridiplantae; phylum Streptophyta; class Magnoliopsida; order Asparagales; family Amaryllidaceae; genus Allium; species Allium cepa. Next base: position 618,554,543 of record CM060938.1, on the reverse strand, counting down.
TATATATTGGAGTGATTGATATTCCCGCATTATACAGTGGATGAAATCCTATGCGCCTCGCATAATAGCGGATGACCCTATATACCGCGATATCCTCCTCGAAGTGGGATTGGTATTTTATATTGTGCTAACATCTGTGGATGTAGGGAAACAGGTTAGAGGGTCCAACTAGATTCCTCAAAACATTGAATTTATTTTATATTCAGCGATGTGATTTATTTGATGATCTGTGATAAATTATATTGATTATATTAGGGATTGAAATTATTGAATGCTATGGCTTGGCTGAATACATATTGGTATTTTGAGAAATGGAAAAATTTATATATAAAGCTTAGATTTTTAAAGGAAATGAAAAGAAAATTCTTAACACTACAACAAAAATACCATTTAATAGCGTTTAAAAAATGCTATAAAAGGCTTTTACAGCGTTTTTATAAACGTTATATATCAACATGTTGTAATAAATCAGTGACCTATTATTGCAATAGAAGAAACACTATAAAAAAACATGTATTTTTATAGCGTTTTTTACATGCTATTAAAAATCTTATCAATGGCGTTCTTATATGCTATAAAAGGCTTTTACAACGGTTTTATAAACGTTGTAAATCAACGTATTGTAATAAATCAATGACCTATTATTGCAAAAGAAGAAACGCTATAAAAACATGTTTTTTATAGCGTTTTTTACACGCTATAAAAAATCTTGTTAATGGTGTTCTTAATAGCGTTTTAAAAATCATTTTTGCAATACGTATATATCCATTATCACATTACAATCGATAAATTTACATAAACACAATGTATCATTTCACACAATCATATATATCACATTAGACGAAAAATAACTAACCACTCAACATTCACATAGAATGATGCATAACATATCGTAATATTTAATGAACACTACATTAGAAGTATAAATAATACAAATGATAAAAAGATCGTACTACACATGATGATTAAATGTACAAACCAAAGAAGTTGTTACTTTAAAAGAACTTCAAAGCGCTAATATACAACAACATGTTGCCATTTGTGTATACCATAGATGGGTAATTACCTATGAAAAAGAAATTCAACAATTAGCAATTATAACTATGCATGCATACATATCATATACATAAAAACATACTTTTAAGAAAATAAGATCAAAACAAGATCGACATACATTTACATGATCAAAACAAGATCGCATTTATATCATATATAACAAAATATACTTTATAATAGCATACACGTTCAAATGCATAAAAACATACCTTTAACAACTTTAGCTGGCAATCTTCCATGTAGTAAAGGAATGTTTTGTGTACCTATATAGCAAAGTAAAGGGAATAATTAGTAAAGATGGGCATCTCATATTGTAATTGAAATTAGACTACGTAAATAGGAGAATTGCAATTAGACTACATAAATAGCTATGTAGTCGATTAAAATTACTTTCGTTATAAGAAACAAATAGTTTAAATTTAATTTTTATGCGATGTTATTATCATAAAGTTGGTAGCATTCACTGTAATGTGTGACTCCTGTTCAACAATATCTAATGCTAGCAGGAACAAAAGTGTAGTTGTCCCGCATATGAATACATATACTCCAGGATATTAACATACAAAAGTACGTACATGCATAAGTATATATGTGCAATCAAATACTGAAATGATGGGCAGGCCAAGAAGATTAATATTCTTCTTTTATTATTAAATAAATCCAAAAATTCAATTTATTGAACTAAATTTAATAAAATACCCAGAATAACCTTTTAACTCTAGTTATCCATTATAAAATGTTTATTTTATTTTAATTTTAGACCGGGACGTTACAGCATAGCGTCACGATAGGGCAAAAATACTCATGAAAAATTATGGAGTGCTTCATAAAACAATAGTTGGGTTTCACCAAAATCAATAACATGGCAGCAAGGATTCGGAAATATGTCGAGTCTAGTATCATTTGATTGCAATATATAAAAGGTGTAGTAATTAACTTAATGAGTATTACAGTCACTGGTGTAAATGCAGGAGCATGTTTCCACAGTAAACTTGCACATATAGGCTTATATAACCTGATAGAGCTATGTCTATATGCAGTCAACATAACTTGAGATTCTATAAGTTCATACTCTATTATAACATAGATATTAAATAAAGTTGATTTGATGATAAATCATTTCAAGGCAAATTGCAAAAGTTAATTTAGTGAACGAAAAGTCGTATGTACCTGCAAGCGACATCATTTTGATTCACTTGCTTCTGGAAAGAAAAGGCATCACATAATTAGGCAGGATTTTTAGTGGAAAACATTCTAACCAAATAAAATATATCGCGATGCAACAAAAGAATTTTGGAACAAAGATGGTAATAAATTGGTAAAGGAAGAAAAAAAACTGAAAAAGAAAGCTCACCTTGCCAAAAAGCATCTGATTCAGCTCACTTAGAGGAGTGCTCTCTACAGCTCATATCCGAGAAACTGTGAACAAATGAAAGAAGAAAGTCGGACAGAGTGACCTCATATCTTTTTTGTGTGCAGAATTTATAGACAAATTGAACATTACTTTTTTGGGATAGTTATTGGTTTTTCTTGTAGTGTTGTCTGAATGCTTTAGTCGGTATAACCCATTTCAATTTCTTGAATGAGAACGGTAATATAGCTTAACTATATAATTTTACATGATTCTGGACGTAGTATATCATATTACTTGTTTGCATGTGGACATTTGCTTGCAGCCTTGTAAGATGGATCCAGTTGTCTCAAATAATGTTTGAGCAGTATATCCTATTATGTTAAATAGGAACAATTTATTGTACAATTTTTATACTTCAACATAATGATGTCTGCAATCATTGATAGTTTTTAAAAATAGCATCTTAGATTAAGAATATATGCTAATTCAGAGCACTGCACTTTTGTGTTGAATCACGGAATGTGGCTGTTGTGAGAAGGTGGGCAGTGCTTACAAACCAAAAACTGATTGATGAAGCTAATTGATATTGCAAGTCCAGTGGGTATTGCATTGTGTATGGCAGCTTCTTTAAAGAAGGATGGAGAATCTGGTAATTTAGATGCTAGTTCATTGGTGATTTTTTTAAAGGGGTTTCCTTAAAAATCAAAATGAGCATCTCTTTGACTAAAACTGCATGTCCATTGTCATGCAAGCTGTATGAATAACATTCTACATAAAAGTAAACAAAAATACCTGGATCTTTCCTTCACCAAATGATCTGTGACGTACAAGAACTGCATGTCTATGGTCATGTAAAGCTCCAGTTAGAATTTCACTTGCACTCTCACTTCCTTCGTTTACCCATATAAGACACATTCAATCGTCAGAATTATGGACATTTTAACAATGAATATTTTAATATGTTATTCACATACAATAAAGTATATGTTCACAAAGAAGCATTATTTAAAAAAGGAGTGAATTGATTTTTTTTTCTTGTCACTTTAAGAGACATCATGTTAAACAGAAATAGCAGTATCATTAACTTACTTACATGCTTGATGCATACATTGTCAAAAGTTTTTAACTGTAGAGGTGTCATTCAATTAAAAAAGGGAATAAATAAATAGCTTCGCAATTAATGACTTTCTAATTGGAATCTTGCTGAACATTCACTTCAAATACTTTGGCACTTATGAAGCATTTAGAACAGTTTTGAAAAATGCAAGGTCAGAACACGCATATAGATACAATCAAAATAGGCTTTAGAGGAATAATTAAATTGGAGCAAATAATAAATCTTGCCAAATACTAACACAATAAGCTAATCAACATTAGCTAAAAAATAATACTTAAATAATACTTTATAATTTATTAAAATACCAGAATGCTCTAAATAATTACTCATCAAACTTTTTATCTAAACTACTTGACATATGAAAGTTGTACTCTTTCAAAGGTTAAAAACTAGCATTCAAAAACACTATATACTATTATATTACCGAAACGGTTAAACGGTGAAATTAATTTATAATGATTAAAACATTTATCTAAAAGATTAATTGATAATATTAACAACATGATGGTGCAATCGTCATAGTTCACAAAGGAATGCACAATTTCTATCTTTCTGGTCTTATCAACCTGTTCGGTAGAGTTTTTTTTTTCCTGTTGATAAAATATTAAGATTTAATTTACTGAGGTCTCTATATTGGATAGTATAGGGAGACAGTAAGACATCAAATTATTTGATATGTCTCCATTTCTGATGGTATATGGAGACTTTAAGAATTCACATTATTTGATAATTATTTAATCACATTTTATCTGAAATTTTGCAGGCCTAGAGAGAACTTGTGAAATCACATTATTCAGTTGTAATTTCATTACTCCATATCTGATATTTTACAGACCTAACGAATGGAGATAACAGGACAACAGAGATGAACTAATTTGCAGGTATGTTTTAAGAATTAACGTTTGATAATATTTCATTTCACTGAATAATCAGATAAAAAATTTGATTTCTCTAATCAAAAGCCAATTGAAGGAATTACGTAAATTTTATAAAGTATTTTGAAGATAAGCAAAACAATTCTTTAAGTTTTCTATATCATAAAACAGTAAAGAAGCACAATTGTTACTGTAAATAAAAACAGTTAAACTATTCAAACATTCAACAATTAAACTTTTTACTCTAATGAAACACAGCCTAATCATTTAAGAGGATAAATAAATAAACATACAAAAATAGAGAATCTAATGTTCCTCTTCTCCGCGCTTCTATTTTGTTTTGTTTCTTAGAACTTTTTCCTATTGAATTTTAGAACCCTGATGATAAAAATACCATTATCCACGAGATGTTGATATATGTATAAACTGGTATTTTAGTCTCCATCAAGTTATTTGCTAAAAATTACAACACTGTCTTCCATAATAAATAACAATACAACAGAAAAGAGAAGGACAAAGAGAGCAGCAAAGAATTTCAATGAACCATACCTGCTTCGAACAAGCATCCCGAAGGCGTGCAAGATGAAGGGATTCCTCCCTTGTGTTCGCATACATACTAGCTATCCTCCAAAGAAGCTCAGATGCGATAATTGGAGGTCAAATTAGAAAAGAAATAAGGAAACTAGGGATTTTCAAGTGAAGATTGTGAAGAGAAGCTTTTTGGCATTAAACGTTAGAGTAAGAGAAATGAACGCCGACTTTAGGCTTTCAGGGTTGGAATTTCAAAGGGATTAGCTGATTTTGGGAGAAGAAAGTTAGGGTTTGGAAGTGGAGATGATGAAAAGGAGTTACGTGCTAAACGCTAGAATAGGATATGTAAGCGGGAGAAAAAAATTGACCGCCATTCCTTTTATCTTTTTTGTTTTAGGCCCGTAGGTTATTCAATAGCGTGATAACGTGCAATTTTTAGTTGTGAGTAACTTAAAAATAATCAAATATAGCAAGTTGCATCACAGTGCAATCCTACTATGCTATCTTTATTGAGTTTTCTTGTAGTGTAAGTAGATAATTATTGGGAATTGGATAAATCGAGTAATAAATTTTAAAGTGAATTTAAACCAAGAAATCGGTTTAAAATCGATTTAGTGTGTTTGGAAATTATGATATAAAGGAAAATGAGAAATGGAAATTACTAAACTAGGTTTATAAATGAACGTGGAATATTTATCAGTGGATAAATTTGAAAATATGGATTCTGGTGGAATTTATAAGAAAAGGTGAAATGCATTATAAAATAAAAAGGTGATTTTATTTTTAAAAGTTGGAAAGTATATTTTTCCTAGAAAACTAAGTATATTTTCAAAGAAAAGATATCAAAGTATAAACTAGAAGTTTAAAAACGTTTTTTTAAGATTGTTTTAGAAAATTTAATATTTTAATTATTTTTAGGTGAAAATTAAATATTTATTTAAGTTAATTTTTGTAGTTATTTATTTTTAAAGGTAAGTCAGTATTATGATTTTTAAAAGGGAATTTTAACATAAATATTTGATATAATAACTTTATTTTGAAAGGAAATTTTGGTTTAAGTTTTACTCAGAAATTCTTATAGAATTTCTTAAGTATTATTTTTATTTATGTAATTTTAGTTGCCTTAATGTAAATAATTTAAGTATATATTTTTGAAAGTGATTATAAGGAGATGGGAAATGTGTTTTAAAAGTAAAAAGTGTTTTTATATTTAAAGTGTTGAAAGAAATTACGGGATTGGGACGTAAATTAACTTGGGATAAATCAAGCAGGACTTATAAAGGATTATATGGGTTATACTGAAATGGAAGTGTATTTCCTTATAAAACGAAGTATATTTTCAAAGGAGATTTTTATGTATCAGTTGAAAGTTTAAAGTTGTTTAAAAAGAATGATTTAGGGAAATTTTTATTTAATCATTTTAACATTGTTATGTAAATATTTGTTAAGTTAATTATAGAAGTGATTATTCTAAAGATTTAACTAGTATTTGATTTAAAGATGGTTATTAAATATTTATACTCAATTCAATAGTTTTATTTTTTTTTAAAAGTAGTTTTGGCTTAAGTTTTACTTGGAAAATTAGTATAGAATTTCATAAGTATTATTTTAAATTAAAGTGTTTTTAAGTAGTTTCATTTTTAAATATTTTAAGTGTATATTTTTGGGTAAAGTGATTTAAATTATTAAAATCTAATTTTTAATAAGAATTGGAGTTTTTCAGTGGAAAAAAAATGGGTTGAATTGATTGTTTCTTTGATAGTTAAATAACCGACTATCAAACCGAACCCAAATAGGACTTTGGAAATATTTAGGAGGAGTACGGGAATTATATGATACAGTTACCGTCCGAGGTGCTATACTATACGTATAAACTCGTTCGCTCTTCTAAGACGTTTATAAGGAAATCCGTCCACTAACGGTTAGTAAGTGATCTCCATTCTTATTTTCCTATGTGTATTTCCTAAAGTACCAGGGTTGAGTTTACCGAGAAATAGCGAACATTGTTTCGAAGAGACCAGGATCGGATTATGATCCCTAAACCACTTCGATCAAACGAGTACATTTTCTTGATGAAGACAAGAGCTTGGAGTGGAAGATGGAGTAGTGAAGTGCAAGGGATAATCGCTACTAATACTGAGGGTGATTCCAAAATGGATGTAGTAGGAATATTGCCTTCGGTTTCGTTCGGACCCGGAACGGACTTGTATGGGTGAATGCTTTCAGAACATTGTCATTGGAGGACAATAAGCATTCTAAGTGAGATGTGTTCTAAAAAGGTAACGCTTAGTCTCGAGCCTCATTAACTGGGAATGAATGAAAATCAGAGGATATGCAGCAAGGCTAAGTGGGTAGTACCCAATTAGGGCAAGGTCGTCCCTATCTAGATGTTCCTTTTTATTCGGCTGTGTGGGGCAGTTACTTATCCCAACCACGGGGTGATCTTATTCAGACTATCAAGTAACGGGTAGCTCCGGTCTTGTGTTGCAGAGGATCGGGAGGGGTCCTTGGTATGCTGATTTAGACCAGGTACCATGACAGGTGGTACCCCAGTGCCTAGTCATTAGTTGGAAATCCATTCTCCCTACGTGCCCTTTACGGTTTTGATTGTAGAGCCTAGTATTGCTGGAATTTAATGAATGTAACAATTTTGGCTACTTTAATAAGTATTTGTACTTAGACATTATTATAATATCAAAGGTTTTTGATAAAAAAATGTTCTGGTTATCATAAGGTAAAAACTCGACATGTTAATTTATGGCATGGTCTTACGAGATACCTTTGATTTCAAAGGATTTTGCAAACATTAATAATTTAGTTGAGTGTGTTTTCTCACGCTGGTTTTCCAGACTGGCTCCGGTGTTATTTTATTATAATGCTCGGGTCAGACCGAGTATTATAGATACAGGAAAGGATGCTGTGGAGCACAGGAGATGAGCTAGATGGAGAGACGTATCACACGTATTTGATGTATATTCTGCTGTTTATGGTTAACTACATATTCAGTTTTTGTGAGGACAGGTTATGATAACTGTCCAGTTGTGTGCTATGAATTTTGTTGTACTCTAATAATGTAATGTATATAATAGATACAGTTATTTTGTATAAAGATTCAGTCACTTATCTATTGTATATTTTTCGGCTGTGATTGTGAGATTCTAATATTGTTTTCTATTTCTTCTTCTACCTCCTCCTTCTTTCCCTTACGGTCTAGTTTTTCGGCATTCGATTGTTCGGCATTCGATTGAATATTCAATACGTCCACTGTATTAAAAGCCGAAAAATCGAATGCCCAAAAAAACTATAAGGAAAAGAAGAAGAGAAAACAAAACAACAACAGAATCTCACAATCGCAGCGGAATAATATATAATAGATAACAACAGATTTTTATACAGAAGAATCTGTGACCGAATAATACATTACATCATCAGAGTACAACACAAACAATAGCAAAATACTAAATAGTTATATTAACTTGTCCCCACAAAACTGACTACACAACATACCAAACACAGTAGAAATAAGACAGATACGTATGATACGTCTCGCTATCCAGCACATTCGCTAAGCTCCGTAGCAGTCCATCCAGAATCTGTACTCTATAATACTTGGTCTGATCCGAGCATTATAGTGAAATAACACCCGAGCAAGTCTGGAAAACTAGCGTGAGAAAACACACTCAATTAACTTTTTTAAAGTTTCAAATCCTTTTGAAAATCAAAGTTATCTCATAAGACCACCCCACAAATAAACGTGTCGGGTTTTTACCTTACGATAACTAAAACATTTTATATCAAAATCCTTTAATATTATAATAGTGTCTAAGTACAAATACTTATTCAAATAGTTGAAATTGTAACATTCATTAAATTCCGGCAATAATATGCTCTACAATCAAAATTGTAAAGGGCACCTATGGAGAATGGATTTCCAACTAATGACTAGGCATTGGGGTACCACTTGTCATGGTACCTGGTCTAGATCAGCATACCGAGGACCCCTCCCGATCCTCTACAACACAAGACCGGAGCTATCCCTTAATGGATAGTCCGAATAAGATCGCCCCGCAGTTAGAATCAGCAACCGCCCACACAGTAGAATAAAATAGGACATCTAGACGGGGATGACCTTACCCTAATTTGGTGCCACCCACTTAGCCTTCTGCATATCCCTTGATTTTCAGTCATTCCCAGTTGATGAGGCTCGAGGCTAAGCGTTACCTTTTTAGAGCACATCTCACTTAGAACGCTCATCGTCCTCCTGACGATGTTCTGATAGCATTCATCCCTACAAGTCCATTCCCGATCCGAATGGAACCGAAGGCACTACTCCTACTACATCCATTTTTGAATCACCCTCGAGATTAGTACCGGTTAGCCCTTGCACTTCACTGCTCCATCTTCAACTCCAAATTCTTGTCTTCCTTTCGAAAATGTTCTCATTGGATCGAAGTGGCTTTTGAATCTCAAATCCGATCCTGGTCTTTTCGAAACAACATTCGCTATTTCCCGGTAAACTTAACCCCAGTTCTTTAGGAAATAAACAGACGAAAATAAGATCGGAGTTCACCCCCTAACCGTTAGTGGACGGATTTCCTTATACACGTCCTAGAAGAACGAACGAGTTTATACGTACAGTATAGCACCTCGAATAGTAACTGTACCATATAATTCTCATACCTCTTATAGATATTTCCAAAGTCATATTTTGGATCCGGATTTGATAGTCGGTTATTTAACTATCAAATAAAAAATCAATTCAACCAATTATTTTATTTCCACTGAAAAACAACCAATCTTATAAAAATTAGGTTTTAATAATTTAAATCACTTTACCCCAAAAAAATATACTTAAAACATTTTAAATAAAACTACTTAAGTCACTTTATTCAAACAATAGTTATGAAATTCTATAATAATTTCCAAGTAAAACTTTAGCCAAACCACTTTAAAATAAAATTATTATATAAAGTATAATATTTAATAATTATCTTTTTAAATCATAATACTAGTTAAACCTTTGAAATAATAACTTCTATAATTAACTTAATAAATATTTACTTAAAAATATTAAAATGATAAAATAATAATTTCTCTAAAACCTTCCTTTAAAACAACTTTAAAACTTCCAACTTATACATAATAAATTCCTTTGAAAGTATACTTGGCTTTTTAGGGAAATACACTTTCCATTCCAATATAGCCCATTTAATCCTTTATAAATGCTGCTCGATTTATCCCAATTTAATTTATGTCCCAGTCCCATAAATTTCTTTTAACATTTAAAAAATAAAACCACTTTTTATTTTTAAAACACATTTCCCATCTCCTTATAAATTCCCACCATGAATTTATATGATAAATATTTCACTTTATTTATAAACCTAGTTTATAAATTTCCATTCCTCATTATCCTTTAAATCACAATTTCCAAAGACTTAATCGATTTCAAATCGATTTCCTGAGTTAAATTTTCGTTAAAATTTATCTCTTGATTTATCCAAAATCAAATTCCAAAATCCATTAACACCAAATTCACCCTTTATTATGATTTAAAATCCTTATTTAAATCTGAAACATCAATTTCATTCTTTATTCCAAAAATTCTCTTTTCATTTCCTTTAAGAACCCAATTCATTATATTTTTATATTTAAAATACCAAATTAGATTCATCCAAACCATAGCACCGAATAACTTAGGTTTCGAATACAATTTATCACGGGATATCAATAAAACATAGCACATATTATGAAAACTAATTTCAATATTTTGAGGAATCCAGTTGGATCCCTCCAACCTGTTTCCCTGCATCCATAGATGTTAGCATAATATAATAATACCAATCCAACTTCGAGGGGGATATCGTGGTATAAAGGGTCATCCGCTATTATGCGAGGCGCATAGGGTCTCATCCTCTATATAGTGCGGGAATATCAATCACTCCAATATATATATATATATATATATATATATATATATATATATACTTCTATATATACTATACCACATCCAGACTGATAATAAACCATCAATTCAAGCAATCAATCCAATAATTTAAATTTTAACTATTTAAATTAATGGTAATCCAAATGAGTGAGATTAACTCACCTTTGACTTTTAATTTGCAATCCACTCCAAACCGGCTTGTTTTCTTCACGATTCAGACCTTGTTCAAACATTAGATGATTTTATTAGTATTTGAACCAATTAAACAATTAAATTTCCATTTGATAAATTTAATTAACCAATGGTATTATTTTAAAATAATAATTTAATAAGTTTATTAGACAAATTAATCCCTTAAATACACATCTTTTAAAATAAACTAGTAGGTTTGAATTATGTATATGTATATATTTTTTTAGTTTTTTAGACTGCACATATACTTATAAAAATAAATAATAGATTTCAAAGATCTAACTTTTATATAATCTCCACAATATTTTAAAATTTCTACATCTTCCCAGAATCATATATATATTTACTGTATTAAATTAGAACATGTATGTGGATATATATTAAAACAAAATTATTTTATATTTTACTGAAATTATTTTTTTCTTTTCTTGTTTTTATGAATATAACCAAAACACCATTGTAGAAATCCATTCGTTCAAAAGCAAATAAAAATATATATAAGGGGCGAGCCTCCGTTCTCCTCTGGATTCGAAATCTTGAATTCAATCGCGAGGCTCGGTTCAATTCGTAGAGATATAATCTTGGCAAGCATTCAAAGCGGCTATGTTTGGGTGGGTGTGCGCTTGCGTACGCGCACGCGCAGGGGCTGAGACGGCAAGTGATGTTGGCGTAGTAATTTGGGAATGGCATCGTTCGATGTGAGGCCGAGGGCACGACTAGAGGAAGGGCATTGGAAGGCGACTCGAATGCATGAGTGGTGGAGCTAGCACCGCGGGCTGGCGGTAGGACGTGGGAGTTGTCGGTGTTTGGTGGCGGTTCGTGATGTCTGCCTATTTCCAGATTTGAAAGGTGAGGATTTTAGGCAATTAATTTTAATTTAAATTTAAGTATGGTTTCTTACTGTGTGTTTAAAAAATATACATACTATTCGGTTTTAAAATATGAACAATGGTAATTATGATATGTATATATACACCCTGTTAATAAATTTATAATTTGGTCAGATATAAAAAATGTATATTTGTTATAGGAAAATCTGTTTAAAATTGGATTTTTTTAAATGGTAATTTATTTTTCGATTATTTCAAATATTTATAAAAACCATATAATGTTGTACAAGGTCTAAAATCATGGAGAATCAAGCCAGTGCGGATGGGATTGCAAATTAAAAATCAAAGGTAAGCTAATTTCACTCATTTGGATTTCCACTTAAATTTAAATAGTTAAATTTAAATTGTTGGATTGATTGATTGAATTGATCACTTATTGTCAGTTTGGATGAGATATATTATATATAGTATATATATGTTGGAGTAATTGATATTCCAGCATTATATAGTGAATGAGACCCTATGCGTCCCATATAATAGCGGATGACCCTAGATACCGCAATATCCCCTTCGAATTGTATTTTATATTGTGCTAACATCTGTGGATGCAGGGAAACAGGTTGGAGGGATCCAACTGGATTCCTCAAAACATTGAATTTATTTCATATTCAGCGATGTGATTTATTTGATGATCTTTAATTGATTATATTAATTATATTAGGGATTGAAATTATTGAATGCTATGGCATGGCTGAATATATATTGGTATTTTGAGAAATATATATATATATATATATATATATATAAAGCTTGGATTTTTAAAGGAAATGAAAAGAAAATTCTTAAGTAAATAATTATTGGGAATTGGATAAATCGAGTAATAAATTTTTAAGGGAATTTAAACCAGGAAATCGGTTTGAAATCGACTTAGTGTTTTGGAAACAGTGATTTAAAGGAAAATGGGAAATGAAAATTTGTAAACTGGGTTTATAGATAAAGTGGAACAGTTATCAGTGGATAAATTTGAAAGTATAAATTCCGGTGGAATTTATAAGAAAAGGTGCAATTCATTTTAAAAATAAAAAGGTGATTTTATTTTTAAAAGTTGGAAAGTATATTTTTCCTGTAAAACTAAGTATATTTTCAAAGAAAAGATTTCAAAGTATAAACTCGAAGTTTAAAAATGGTTTTTAAGAATGTTTTAGAAAATTTATTATTTTAATTATTTTTAAGTGAAAAGTAAATATATATTTAAGTTAATTATGGGAGTTAATTATTTTTAGAGGTAAATTAGTACTATGATTTTTAAAAGGGAATTTTAACATAAATATTTGATGTAATAACTTTACTTTAAACGGAAATATTGGTTTAAGTTTTACTCAAAAACTCTAATAGAATTTCTGAAGTATTATTTTTATTTATGTAATTTTAGTAGCCTTAATGTAAATAATTTAAGTATATAATTTTAAAAGTGATTATAAGGAAATGGGATATGTGTTTTAAAAATAAAAAGTGGTTTTATTTTTAAAGTGTTGAAAGAAATTTACGGATTGGGACGTAAATTAAATTGGGATAAATCGAGCAAGATTTATAAAGGATTATATGGGTTATACAGAAATGGAGTGTATTTCCCTGTAAAACCATGTATATTATCAAAGGACATTTTTATATATAAGTTGGAAGTTTAAAGTTGTTTAAAAAGAACGTTTTAGGGAAATTTTTATTTAATCATTTTAACATTTTTAAGCAAATATTTATTAAGTTAATTATAGAAGTGATTATTTTAATGGTTTAACTAGTATTTGATTTAAAGGATGATTATTAAATATTTATACTCTATCTAATAGTTTTAACTTTTAATAAGTAGTCTTGGCTTAAGTTTTACTTGAAAAAATAGTATAGAATTTCATAACTATTATTTTAAATTAAAGTGTTTTTAAGTAATTTCGTTTTTAAATATTGCAAATGTATATTTTTGGGTAAAGTGATTTAAACTATTAAAAATCTAATTGTTAATAAGACTTGGAGTTTTTCAGTGGTAAAAAATTGGTTGAATTGATTGTTTATTTGATAATTAAATAACCGACTATAAAACCTGGACCCAAATATGACTTCGGAAATATCTAGGAGGAGTATGGGAATTATATGGTATAGTTACCGTTCGAGGTGCTATACTGTACATATAAACTCGTCCGTTCTTCTAGGACGTTTATAAGGAAATCCGTCCACTAAGGGTTAGGAGGTGATCTCCCATGGAAATTACATATCACAGATATTGTTTATGTAATCATGTTAAACGGATTATAATATAGATAAGATTTATGAAACAGGTATTTTAAAATGTTTCAATTGGAATATTTTATAAAAAGTTAGATTTTTTAAACTCGTATAGATCATTTTACATCGGATATGATTTCCAAGAGAAAGTTTAATTGGTTATAACAATTTAAAATTTTTGAGTCAACTTTAATTTAAAACAAATTTAAATTACCTCAGTGATTAATAAAGGTATGTAATTTTCTTGTAAAAGGTATTAAACCGTGAAGGATACAAGTTGAGATGGAAATGGGTTGCAAACAAAACCAAAGTGAGTTAATCTCACTCATTTGGATTTCCTCTTAAATTTAAATAGTTAAATTTAATTGTTGGACTGATTGATTGAATTGATGACTTATTATCATTCTGGACGAGATATATATAGGATCGATTGATATTCTCGCATTATATAGCAGATGGGACCCTATGCGCCCTGCATAATAGTGGATGACCCTATATATCGCGATATCCCCCTCGAAGTGGGATTGGTATTATATTGTGCTAACATTTGTGGATGCAGGAAAACGGGTTGGAGGGATCCAACTAGATTCCTCAAAACATTGAATTTATTTTATATTCAGCGATGTGATTTATTTGATGATCTATGATAGATTATATTGATTATATTGGGGATTGAAATTATTGAATGCTATGGCTTGGCTGAATATATATTGGTATTTTCAGAAATGGAAAAATACATATATAAAGCTTGGATTTTTAAAGGAAATGAAAAGAAAATTCTGAAGTAAATAATTATTGGGAATTGGATAAATCGAGTAATAAATTTTAAAGGGAATTTAAACCAGGAAATCAACTTAGTGTTTTGGAAACTGTGATTTAAAGGAAAATGAGAAATGGGAATTTGTAAACTGGGCTTACAAATGAAGTGAAATATTTATCAGTGGATAAATTTAAAAGTATAGATTCCTGTGGAATTTATAAGAAAAGATGCAATTCATTTTATAAGGAAATTTGACAACTTCGATGGTTTCTACTTCTTCTTGAGATGCCATGAGCCCATGCAAAAGACTACCCAGGTGGATTCCTAGACTATCGCAAGTCACTCTTGCAATCCTGCCCAGTTCGGTTTCCAATGACACGGTTATCTCTTCACAAACCATAACAGCTTTATGCTTGTCTAACCAATCCATTCCCAAAATAAGAACAAATCCCTTATTTTTATGAGTAGCTTAGTTATCTAGGTTGGCTTTGATGTATTTTGGAGAAGACTTGGAGCAGGTGTCTTCTACGTGCCTAGATATGTCTATTCTGCTGTATTAGTATTTCTGTTTGCATTTTGGGTTGTAATGAATAGGCAGGTCATCGCGACTGTCTAATATAGTGTTGTAAAACTGAATGACTCTGACATATGGTGACTATTATGTAATATCTATATGATGTACTTGTAATGTCACACCTTGATTTTTCGACCTCCGAAAATCGACATCAATACAACCACTGTATTAAATGCCGAACAATCGAATGCCAGAAAACCAGACCATAAGGGGAAGGAAGAAAGATGTAGAAGAAGAAGATAAAAATAAAAACATCAAAGTCTCACAATCGCAGCAGAACAAAATACAATATATAATAACAGCTTTTTAAATACAAAGAAATCTATACAGTTATATACTTACAATCATCAGAGTACATTGGCAACAATCAATTTGGATAATTTAATAGCTTCTCCTTACACAGTGGAATAATAATCAAATACAGATGTATGCTCTGCCATCCAGCTCGTCACTTTAGCTTTTTAACCTAAATCTGTACAACTCGGTCTGACCTGAGCATCATAATAAAACAACACCCGAGTCAGTCTAGAAAACCAGCGTGAGAAAATCACACCCAATTGGATTATTATATATTTTTTTGAAAATCCTTTGAAACAAAGGTATCTCGTAATACCACGCCATAAATAAACATGTCGGATTTTTACCTTACGATAACCAAAGTATTTTTATCAAATTCGTCTGATATTATAATAGTGTCTATTGAAAGTAGACCTAGCTGAAATGCTTGCATCTCACGTTCCATCATAGTTAGGCACAATCAAAACCGTACAGGCGCTTATTGGAGATTGGATTCCATACAATGGCGGGGATACTGGGGTGCCGCCCGTCACAGTACCTGGTCTAGATCAGAGTACCGAGGATCACTCCCAACCCCCTACAACACAAGACCGGAGGTACCTTTTACTGGATAGTCTGAATAAGATCACACCACGGTTGGAGCGACCAATCACCACACTAAGCCGAATAAAAAGGGACCTCTAGACAAGGGAAACCTTACACTAGTTGGTTGCTAACCCTTAACGTTGTTGCACCTCCTATGTTTTAGCCATTCCCGGTTGATTAGGCTTGAGGCTATGCGTTACCTTTTTAGGACATATTTCACTTAGAATGCTCATCGTCCTCTTGACAATATTCTGATAGCATTCATCCATACAAGTTACCCTCGGTATGGACAAACCGAATCACCGTCTTCATCAACTTCACGGTCTTCATTCGCAAACGTTTAAACCAGATCGAAGTAGTTTTCAGATAATTAAATCCGATCCCGGTCTCTACGAAACGATCAGCGTATTGGCCAATATTGATAGTTGCTTATTTAACTATCAATTAACATTCACATCAAAAATCAGGCCTTAAATAATTTCTCAAATTATTTACCTCAAAAATATCTTCACGAGATATTATTTCCACATTTCAACACTTTGGAAAATAGTTTTCAAACTCCTTTTATTCAGACGGAATAAATTCCAACCGTTTTTGATACATAGAATGTTTTTTTCCACACTGCTAGTTACTTAACACTTGGAAAAATATTTCTTTATCTCCTATTTTCTTTTCCCAAACCATTTACAACTTTATTTGTAAATTTTCCAAATTTGTTTCACTTGAATTTTATAAATTCTAGAATTCCTTAATTGATTTCCTTTTATATTTCCAAAACTGTTTATATTTATTTAAAATTCCCATTTCACTTCTACTTCCCTTCTGAACTTTATTTCACCTTTCGAAGTTCGCTCATTTTTGCTTTATAATATTATTTAATTTCCCACTATAAGTTCTTCTTCTAAATCTTATTCGATTTAAATAACTTCGCTTCCCAACTCGAGAGGATTTAAAATGGAATTTAAAACATTTTAAATATATATATAACTCTGTATTTGATTTTACAATAAGGTATTTTCCTTTGATTTAAATTTATATATATGTGTGTGAATATATATAAATGTGAGTAAAAGGAAAAAATAAAACCAAACAGTAAGGTTTAAAACAGAAATTTTATTTAGACGTCGGAGAAAAATATGCAGATTTCACTTTTATTCATATATATGTGTGTGTGTGTGTGTGTGTATATGGATAACTGTGAAGGAAAATAATTATCCCAATTCTCAATAATTATTTTTCTTAAAAATTCTCTTTTCATTTCCCTTTAAAAAAACAATTCATAATACTTTCTATATCTTAAAATACCAAAATATATTCATCCAAACTCCAGCATCGAATAACTTAATTTCCAATTCAATCTGTCACAGGATATCAAATGATCATATCACAGAATATGAAAATAATTTCAATATTTTGAGGAATCCAGTTGGATCCCTCTAACCTGTTTCCCTGCGTCCATAGATGTTCGCACACTATAATAATACCAATCCCACTTCGAGGGGGACATCACGATATAAAGGGTCGTCCGCTATTATGCGGGGCGCATAGGGTCTCGTCCGCTATATAATGTGGGAATATCAATCACTCCAATATATATAGTACTATATATAATATCACGTCTGGACTGATAATAATAATCATGTTCAATCAATCAACCAACCAATAATTTATATTTTAACTATTTAAATTATTTATGGAAATCCATATGTGAGTGAGTTTAACTCACCTTGCTTCGACGTTTTAATCTTAAATTAATCGAGCCCTTTCAATTTAATCTAAAATTTCCACTCGCTCAAATTGCCACCAGATTTGCTACAGCGCGTAGAGCTCATCGCTGCGGTTTCGGCGCTTGTTGTTTCGTCGAATTCTGACCATGCATGCAAAAGTTATGAATTTATAAAGGTCTGAATGATTTTTAATATAAATATATTCACAATTGTATTATTATATACACAATAATACCATCGGCCGTTCCCTACTGAAGTGAGAAATCTCGGCTGCACACGCTACTTCTACATCGTTCCAGAATGAAGAACCCAAACCGCCCGTTCGAACACACCGTCGCCCCCTTCCACCCAGCTTTGATCCACCTGAGCTCAATCAGGAGCCGCGAATTTGAATCCCTAGGCGAGCAACCCCAACGGCAGAAAGCTTATCAGACTCGGTGCAACGCATCCTTCAAAAAACGCGAATGAACAGCCCCACTTCATCACGCGATTACAGACGGTTCCTTCACTGAAACCCGATCATAGCCGTCCAACTTGAAGAACTTGACGAGCTCTTCATCTTCGTAGTTGGAAGATTTCACCATTTCATGATGGATTGATCAAAATAAACCCTTGGCAATAGTGGTAGCACCAAGTGGAAATTTTACCAATCAGAATAAAAGGAAATTCGACTCGAACTGCAAGAGGCAGGGTAAACGGAAACCTGGAGGCAACAATGCAGCTAGGAAATGCTACATGTGCGAGCAGGAAGGTCATCTAGCTAAATAGTGTCCTAGAGGTGGAGCTCCGAAGTAGTAGCAGAGTGGACCCATTTCCACGATGGTTTAGAATTCCTTATGCTTCAATTGTCAGTAGCCCGGGCATATGGTGAAAGCTTGCCCACTTCTCCAGAGAGCTCAACTAAATAAAGTGTTTCCTATTCATGGTGGACCGTTAGCTTTTACTGATAGGAAAGGAAAAGGAGTCCTTGAAGGTACTTTGCTTTTTGCTAACATTCATGTTAGATTTTTGTTTGATTCTGGTACTTCCATTAGTTTTATTTCTTTAGAAACGGTAGGAAAATTTCATCTTGCCCCTAGGGTCGTGGACCGCCCTATTTTTGTATCTAATCCCATAAGGGGAGTGTCCAAGCTAGACGTGATCTGTAAAGGTCTAAGAACTTCTTATATATCCCATAGTTTCTCGCGCGACCCATATGTATTGGATTTTAAGGGATTTGATCTTATTTTAGGAATGGATTGGTTAGACAAGCATAAAGTTGTTCTGGTTTGTGAAGAAAGAACCGTGTCATTGGAAACCGAACTGGAAAGGATTGCAAGAGAGACTTGCGATAGTCCAGGAATCCACCTTGGCAGTCTTTTGCATTGGCTCGAGGCATCTCAAGAAGAAGTAGGAACCATCGAAGTTGTCAAAGACTTCCAGATGTCTTTGAAGAAGTCAAAGGTCTGCCTCTGCATCGGGAGATTGAGTTCCATATCGACTTAGTTTCAGGAGCGATACCGATGGTTCAACCAAGTAGAAGGATGGCTCCTAGAGAGAGAGAGGAATTGGTGAAGCAGACTAAGGATTTCTTGGAGAAAGCATTGATCGGACCTAGTCGTTCTAGCTGGGATTCTACTATGGTGTTTGTAACCAAATCGAACGGATCATTAAGATTTTGTGTAGACTATTAGGCATTGAATAAGGTGACCATTAGGAATAAGTACCCCTTGCCTTATATTGACGATCTTTTCGATCAACCTCATGGGGCTACTGTGTTCTCTCAATTGGATCTAGCTTCGGTTTTGTAACAGCCCGCAAATCCGTACCCCTTGAATCAACACTATTCTACCTCTATTAACTCAAGTGGCACAGAAGTGCGAACCATTAGGGTTTAAGAAGAAGAGATAGAAGAAGAAGAAAATAAACAATATCAGAATCTCACAGTCGCAGCGGAATAAACTATAATAGCAACTATATATCTTTACACAAAAATGAAATCTATAACTGTTTAATACATCATATCATCAGAGTGTCTCATACGTCAACAAATACCAATCAGATATACCATACAATCATAGCAGCGGACATATATATAAGTATATATAATACGTCTCGGACTCCAGCTCCTCTCTTGCTCCATAGCAACCTGTCCTGAACATATAATACTCGGTCTGACCCGAGCATTATAATGAAATAACACCCGAGTCAGTCTGGAATACCAGCTGATACTAAATATGCATCCAACTTGATTATTAAAGTTTCAAAAATCCTTTGAAAAACAAAAAGCATCTCGTAAGACCACGCCACAAATAAACATGTCGGGTTTTTACCTTACGATAGCTAAAACACTTTTTATAGAAATCCTCTGATATTATAATAGTGTCTATTTACAAATACTTATAAAATAGCCGAAATCGTTACATTCATTAAATTCCATCTACTAGCCACCGAAGTGGGTAATACAAACAAAACTCGTACAAGGCTCGTAGGGAAAATGGATTTCCAACAATGACTAGGCACTGGGGTGCCACCTGTCACAGTACGGGGCCTAGATCACCGTATCGAGGACTACTCCCTTCATCCCCTGCAACACAAGGCCGGAACCATTCCTTACTGAACAGTCCCGAACAAGATAAACCCCGTGGTTGGCGCGACCAACCACCCACTAAGCCGAAAATATATAAGGGACATCTAGACAGGGGAAATATCTTGTCCTGCTTGGGTATGACCCACCTAACCTTGCTGCATATCCCCTGATTTTCAGTCATTCCCGGTTGATGAGGCTTGAGGCTAAGCGTTACCTTTAGAACGTTTTCACTTAGAATGCCCATCGTCCACCTGACGATGTTTCGCAAGCATTCATCCATACAAGTCCGTCCCGGATTCGAACGGAACCGAAGGCATTACTCCTACTACATCCATTTTGGAAATATCCTCAGGATTAGTAGCGACTAGCCCTTGCACTTCACTGCTCCATCTTCGACTCCGAACACGTTTTTCGCACGAAACGTACAAATCGGATCGAAGTGGTTTTCGAGAAATAAATCTCGATCCTGGTCTCTTCGAAACGATCACGCATTGTCCAATATTGATAGTCGGTGATTTAACTATCAATTAATATTCATAAACATCCATATGCATCCATCACACAATAAATAATTCCTAAATTATTTATTTGCCTCAAATATCTTTAAAAGATATATTACCAAATTTTCAAATCTCATTTGAAAACATTTCCCAAAATTCCTCCTTTACAAGGTAAATCCTTTACCATATATTCCCATTGGAAATAACCAAGTTCAAACCATTTAGATTTAAAATAATTAAAAACAGTTTATACTGAAATATACTTTAATATGCAAATTAACTTCTACTTATTTACTCAAAATAAAATTTTCAAAATATTTAAAGTAAAACTACTTTATAAGATATAACTTGATTTAAAGTATGGGTTTAGTTAATCTATATTCTAAAAATAAGGTTGTAAAAGATGAATACTTAATTTAATATAACTTAGGTCAAAACTAGCTTTGATACAAATCCATTTGTTCAAATAATTATTAAGGTATTTATAAAATTTACTATTGCTAATATACTTATAATTACTTTAAAATAATAATTCCCAAAACACTCTTTTTAAACAAACTTAATTTTTTTTTAAAATTTTCTTTTTATAAAGTCAGTTTAACTCGAACTTGGTTCTTCCCAGGGAATCTCATATCCTCTTAAACATCACAGAAATCCTTCTCACGATTTCTGTCTATTTATTCAATTTAGTTTTATGGTTTAATAACATAAATTTACTTTCACATTTGTCAATTTATAACATTTCTCTTTGTTTATCTTTACAAATTTTCAATTTCCATTTTTAAATAGATTTCAGATTTTAATTCTTTTAAATCCATTATTTAACAATACCTTTTATTTCTCAAAAATTCAATTTATCCATTTACAATTAATTATGGATTTATAATTTACTCAGCATTATTCCAATTGAATTTTATTTCAGTTTTCCATCCAATAGATCCAAATTTTTATATTCTTTTAAAATTCCTTTTTTAATACTTTTCTTAGTTTCCTTTGAAACTCAATTCAATTCCTTTATAATTAAACTCCAAATTTCTTATAATTAATATTCTAGATTGGTAATTTATACCACAATATCACAATACCAGTTAATTCCAAAATTATCATCCACAATATATAAACAGGCATCATCATCGATTATAAAAATAATTCTACATTGTGAGGAATCCAGTTGGATCCCGCCAACCTGTTTTTCCCTACATCCACAAATATTAGCACAACCAAATATATATCAATTCAATTTGATAATAATTAACATATTCAGCTAAACATCCAAACAAACAATCAATACTAGCTGTCTACTTTACTAGTATCCAGATGTGAGTGAGAATAACTCACCTTGAGTTTCGGCGAGCGTTCGAAATTCAAATTAAATCGGACGGTGTCCGATTTAACCCAAATTTCTACTTGCCCGGAATGACTCCGGATTTGTACCATCGCGTAGTGCTCGACTCTACGATTCCAACGCTTCCAGTTTCGTCCGAAACTGATAAAATATGCAATAGTTATATATTTTATAAATTTCAATTTGAATTTAAAACAAATTCTTTTTTTTTTTTACCCCAAAGAAACGCGGCCCGCCCCCCTTCTTCATCTCCCTCACGCAAAGACTCAGGTCGGCAACAAAACCCAACAAACGTAGATTAGGGTTTCACTTCGAGGCCACTTCAACTCACCATCGTTCGATCAGGAAACACCACGTTGAAGAGCACGCCGCCACACCCCCATAGCCAGAACGCGGCTAGGTCCGGTCGCACCTAGGTCCCACAATACACGCTCGAACGCGTGATGAACGCGACCGTCTCCTCACCTCCACGCTTTGCTAATATCGATCATAACAGCTCATATTGTAGATCTCGACATCCCCTTCGATTTATTAGTTGGAGGAATTTGCTAAAAGTTTATGGATTTGGCGAATTCGAGGGAAAGAAAATGGCGATTTTCGGCCATTGGAATGGAAACTATCGGCGGCTACAACTTTAGGCTAGGGTTTAAGAAAATAAAATGAATATATATATTGGTTTAATATTATTTAATTAATAAAATTTTGCAATATAACTACACATGCAAACGAACTCCGATTCACGCGTTCCGATAGGCGATTCTAAGGTTTCTCAGCGTTCCGAACACAATGGAACAGGTTTCGTAAGCTAAATCGATCGTATTTGCGAGTTACGGAATTAAACGATCAATTTGAAATTAAACCGATTAAAACGATTTCGATGCGTTTTAAGCTGCCGGAGTCAAACGACAACTCCGATTGCTACGAAAATTGAAATCCGGTAATAACTAACTATTATGGATCCAATGAAACTGGTTTCATCGAATTCCGAGACTGTGCCCTGGAAGGCTATTTTAACTCGTCTATTAAATTTAGCGATTTTCGAAATTATCGAAAACACTCAAAATTTCCACGTTTAAAATTTTATTAACTTAATAATAATTCATATAACATTCATAAACACATTAAAAATCATTTTGGCTCATTCCGGACCAAAATCTGATTAATGGCATTTTTAAAAATATTAAATTTATTTTTAAATTAATATAAAATTCCAAATATTAATTTATTAACTTTAAATTCATCTAAAATTTCCACCACGCTATTTACACTCAAATAACTCAAGATAAACTTTTAAAACCATTTTTATCACTATTTACACCCTGAATTACCCTTTATCTCAATTTCGAACATTAAATTATTATTATTCAAATTCCAATTAAATCCTCGTATTTGAAATTTGACCAATTTTATTATCTTAACCAAAGTCATTTATTTAAACATTCAAATTATAATCTATATTAAACATTTAAAATGAATTTAAATGTTCAAATTGAATGACCTAAAATTCTGGGTCGTTACATTCCTCTCCCCTTATAAAAATTTCATCCCCGAAATTTGTTAAGGTAGGAAATACTTGCCAACCCATTTACTTACCCAATTTACTTAGTTAAAGCTTATATTTACTTTCCCAAAATCCTTTAGCTTAATCCCAAATTCGTTTGCTTCATTTACTCTGAGTCTTTAATTTTTAACTTATAACTTTCCAAGTTAATTACAAATTTTCAAAATTCCCAAAAATTTTCTAACTCCCAAAATTTACGGAAAATTTTGGCAGAGTCTCCCCTGTACGGAGGAGCTTTCGCGATATCGCGATACAAAGAAATATATATACAACGACCCACACGGTCGGAAACCAAAATATATCACAATATATATATCATTTTCCAATTATATTTACGTAGGCGTACCTTTTTAGCAAATTTTAAAAGCATGCAGCTAATATTACGCATATACGCGCTCCAACTCTCTCGAACGCCATGCATACCTGTACTAAACTCAAACAAACACATCAGTTTTCAAAGATATGAACATATTACAACATTTCCAATATAAATGTAAGCAAAACATAACTATTTACATTCCAAACGACACTTCGCATAATTTCCTAAGTAAATCATAGTGTATAACATATACAAAGTCCCTTTTCCACTTTCAAGCTCCATTTTATTTCACATAAAGGGTTTACATACAAGTTCGGCCATTCCAATTCATAATTACTACAAATTCATTTCTATTTCAATTCAATTCCAAATTGATTTACAAACCAATTTTATTTCCAATGTTGAAACATCTCCATTTCTTTTATGATTTATTTCTCATTCATATGCAAACATCACTTATCCAAAAGTCAATCCATTCCAATTGATTTTAAAAAAAACCATTCCATTTGCTATTTTAAATCAATCACTTGCATTCTTTTACAAACTCTTTTAATTAGATTCCAATTCAGTTCAATTTATTTTAAACATCAATTTCAATTATTTGTTAAACAATTCAATTTCGAATACAAGCCAACTTCATTCCATTCAGGCAAAATAATTTATCACTTAAGTTTATAACCATTAAAATTAATTCTACTTAGATTCATATTTTCACAAGCCAAGTATTTTTATCCCATTTCAATTTTTAATTCAATTTCTTATTCACACTTCAAAATCATCATTTAAGTTCAAATTAATAACATCCCATTCTATTCTATTTACAGCCCAACATTCTTGCTTTATCTCAATTATTGAATTATACCTCAAATCTTATATTTCCAATTCATTATCCAATAGATTTATATGAATATCATTCCATTCTGGATTATTGACAACTCATTCATCTTTAATTTATCTCAGAAATTAATTAATACCATTTCACTTGCAATTCAAATTTATTACCCAAATAAAATTTATCCCAAACAAAGTTATAAAGCTTAATCACAATTAACATTCAGCATGCTTAAGTTCTTTCACAATATTTTCATTATCTTCTTATTAAGCAAATTTTATTTTCATTTGATTCTCATCCAAATCAATTCTAATCCATTTACAAATTTTAATGCACTTTGCTTATTTATTCAATCCATTTTAGATTTATTTTATTAGCAAAGAACCCACTTTAAATTATATCCTCCCGTTGAATTTATTTACAATTTCAACTATTCCAATATAAGCTAAGTCCATTTCCATCCACACAATAAATATTTGTTACCACAAATTTAAATCCCATGCCACAATTGGATTTTTATTTACTTTCCAAACTTGACTAAACTATCAAAATTCTCCATTACAACACAAATTCCAATTAATTGTAATTCAATTTAGTCAATAAGCTAATCCATATTAGGTTTTTAATTCACCTTCCCAGTTTACTCTGAATCCATTTATAATATCACCATTTTCCCATTATTCCATTTAACAATTTAAATTCCTACCTTTCCTTATACTTCTTCAAATAGAATTTAAATTTCTTTCAATATTGTTTATTACACAATTGAAATTCAATTTCAACTTCATTACCAAACAATTTTCCATTTTTCCTATACATAAGTCCAAGACTTATTTACTAACTTAAGAACATCCACCTTTATATACTCATTTGCTTTATTACACTTTACATTTCATTTATGGTCAAGTTTGAATTTGTCTCACCATCCAACTCTTTTCATTAATGAATTTCAATTTCACTTCCATTCAAGAGTTTAAATTTCTCATTTAAGTCCACCTCTATTTTATAATCACAAGTTCAAATTATAATTTATAACTTAAGAATATGATTTTCTTTATGCAATTATAAGCAATTTATATTTCACCTTTATATCCAATTTAATGTAATGCAATTTCATTACCTTACACATTCCATTTAATTTAGTTTATACAAAATTCATTTCCAAACAATCATTTCGGGATTTCATTTAGTGAGCCTTTACTTCATTCATCATCTCAACCACAAGAAACTTCTTTTCAATTTGATTCTTATCTAACTTTATTCCAAGTTTAACTAAACTTTGTTTAGCCAAATTTCATTTAACCCAATTTATTTCTCCACAAATAAGTTTGAAACTTATTTTCTAGTTTATGTTCATTCACAGCTTTTATATTCCACTTCACATTATCTCAATTCACATTCAATTTGAGACTAAGTTTGAAGTCACCATACCATTCAACTACTTCCATTTGTGATTATAATCTCACTATCAATTTATAAGTTCACCAACTTATTTATTTTAAGCTCATATAGCTCATTTCAATCCATCTACATCTTACAATCACAATTTCAGATTTTACATATATATATGTATCACTAAATTCTTAAGGATATAAGTTTTCTCTCACCTGAATCCTTTACTAATTCCAAATCCATAGTTTAAAATTATAAGTATTACACCTGATAGCTCAGGAGTTCAATTCATTTCACAATGACCCTCAATTACAAGGTCATCTTACATTTTAATTTAACCCAAATCCATTAATTCTAAGTTCAATTTATTGAACTTGTCCAAGTTAAATTCAAATTTTCTATTTACTTCAATATATATTATTCACTTTCATTTACTTAGGTTAAATTTTCATTTCTTACTTCTTATTAATATCAATTTCACTTACTAAGTTCAATAGTTAGTTCATTTTAATTTTACACATCATTTAAATATCATTTCCCAGAATTCAATTGCCCGGTTTCATTTTAAACCATTTTGAAATATATCAAATATATACCAATTTGGTATGTCAATCAAATCAAATTTCCTCCTTTGAAATTTCCAAAACAACTAGTATACCCAACAAATCCAAACAATACCATAACCAAATATTTGGGAAGCAATCCCTCACTTTAGAAACTCGAAAATGAATTCTAATGATGTGGCCAGCATCATCAGGATTATTTTCCAGCGAGTGAAGTGAGTTCAATGCTTCTTACTTTCCCAAATTCATTTCAAAACAGTTTCCATTCAAAAATATTTCCCAAAACAATTTTCCATCATTACCTTCAAATACCTTCAAATCTCAACAAACATTTCAAACTTTCCCAGGATTTTAAATTTTCAAACTTTTATTTTTATTTTATTTAAAATCCTTTCCAAAACTTCCGGGTTTTAAATTCTGGTTTAATTTACATTTAGTTATTCTTCCCTTTATATAATTTATACTCATGGAAGTTATTTAGTTATAACCATTTCAAATTTTAGATTCTCATTTGATTAGGTTATTCACATCTAAACAATCCAGTATATATATAATAATCTCAGAAAATGATTTCCCTTATACCAAAAAATAATTTTTGGGTAAAATTATTTCATTTACCCACTTTAAAAACAATACTATGTCGGTTTATCTTGTTCAAGAGTTTAGAAACCCCTATCGATACGGTTGTACTTCCCGCACCGACCAGAATTCATAAACACTCAATCGATAAGTCAACATAGTATAAAAACAATTTTATATTCACTAACAAGTAGGCTCTCATATCAATTATTACTCTCAACTCATTATAGAGTACCGTCGACTCTGTTTAATGAGTGATTTTCCCCACCAAAGCCTAGGTTGTCGCCAACCTAAGCTCTGATACCAAGTGTGACAGCCCGCAAATCCGTACCCCTTGAATCAACACTATTCTACCTCTATTAACTCAAGTGGCACAGAAGTGCGAACCATTAGGGTTTAAGAAGAAGAGATAGAAGAAGAAGAAAATAAACAATATCAGAATCTCACAGTCGCAGCGGAATAAACTATAATAGCAACTATATATCTTTACACAAAAATGAAATCTATAACTGTTTGATACATCATATCATCAGAGTGTCTCATACATCAACAAATACCAATCAGAC
Source organism: Allium cepa (assembly GCA_030765085.1). NCBI lineage: Eukaryota > Viridiplantae > Streptophyta > Magnoliopsida > Asparagales > Amaryllidaceae > Allium > Allium cepa. Next base: position 618,526,195 of record CM060938.1, on the reverse strand, counting down.
ATACCATACAATCATAGCAGCGGATATATATATAAGTATATATAATACGTCTCGGACTCCAGCTCCTCTCCTGCTCCACAGCAACCTGACCTGAACATATAATACTCGGTCTGACCCGAGCATTATAATGAAATAACACCCGAGTCAGTCTGGAATACCAGCTAATACTAAATATGCATCCAACTTGATTATTAAAGTTTCAAAAATCCTTTGAAAACCAAAAAGCATCTCGTAAGACCACGCCACAAATAAACATGTCGGATTTTTACCTTACGATAGCTAAAACACTTTTTATAGAAATCCTCTGATATTATAATAGTGTCTATTTACAAATACTTATAAAATAGCCGAAATTGTTACATTCATTAAATTCCAGCTACTAGCCACCGTAGTGGGTAATACAAACAAAACTCGTACAAGGCTCGTAGGGAAAATGGATTTCCAACAATGACTTGGCACTAGGGTACCACCTGTCACAGTACGGGGCCTAGATCACCGTACCGAGGACTACTCCCTTCATCCCTTGCAATACAAGGCCGGAACCATTCCTTACTGAACAGTCCCGAACAAGATAAACCCCGTGGTTGGCGCGACCAACCACCCACTAAGCCGAAAATATATAAGGGACATCTAGACACGGGAAATATCTTGTCCTGCTTGGGTATGACCCACCTAACCTTGCTGCATATCCCCCGATTTTCAGTCATTCCCGGTTGATGAGGCTTGAGGCTAAGCGTTACCTTTAGAACGTTTTCACTTAGAATGCCCATCGTCTACCTGACGATGTTTCGCAAGCATTCATCCATACAAGTCCGTCCCGGGTTCGAACGGAACCGAAGGCACTACTCCTACTACATCCATTTTGGAAATATCCTCAGGATTAGTAGCGACTAGCCCTTGCACTTCACTGCTCCATCTTCGACTCCGAACACGTTTTTCGCACGAAACGTACAAATCGGATCGAAGTGGTTTTCGAGAAATAAATCTCGATCCCGGTCTCTTCGAAACGATCACGCATTGTCCAATATTGATGGTCGGTGATTTAACTATCAATTAATATTCATAAACATCCATATGCATCCATCACACAATAAATAATTCCTAAATTATTTATTTGCCTCAAATATCTTTAAAAGATATATTACCAAATTTTCAAATCTCATTTGAAAACATTTCCCAAAATTCCTCCTTTACAAGGTAAATCCTTTACCATATATTCCCATTGGAAATAACCAAGTTCAAACCATTTAGATTTAAAATAATTAAAAACAGTTTATACTGAAATATACTTTAATATGCAAATTTACTTCTAGTTATTTACTCAAAATAAAATTTTCAAAATATTTAAAGTAAAACTACTTTATAAGATATAACTTGATTTAAAGTATGGGTTTAGTTAATCTATATTCTAAAAATAAGGTTGTAAAAGATGAATACTTAATTTAATATAACTTAGGTCAAAACTAGCTTTGATACAAATCCATTTGTTCAAATAATTATTAAGGTATTTATAAAATTTACTATTGCTAATATACTTATAATTACTTTAAAATAATAATTCCCAAAACACTCTTTTTAAACAAACTTAATTTTTTTTTAAAATTTTCTTTTTATAAAGACAGTTTAACTCGAACTTGGTTCTTCCCAGGGAATCTCATATCCTCTTAAACATCACAGAAATCCTTCTCACGATTTCTGTCTATTTATTCAATTTAGTTTTATGGTTTAATAACATAAATTTACTTTCACATTTGTCAATTTATAACATTTCTCTTTGTTTATCTTTACAAATTTTCAATTTCCATTTTTAAATAGATTTCAGATTTAAATTCTTTTAAATCCATTATTTAACAATACCTTTTATTTCTCAAAAATTCAATTTATCCATTTACAATTAATTATGGATTTATAATTTACTCAGCATTATTCCAATTGAATTTTATTTCAGTTTTCCATCCAATAGATCCAAATTTTTATATTCTTTTAAAATTCCTTTTTTAATACTTTTCTTAGTTTCCTTTGAAACTCAATTCAATTCCTTTATAATTAAACTCCAAATTTCTTATAATTAATATTCTGGATTGGTAATTTATACCACAATATCACAATACCAGTTAATTCCAAAATTATCATCCACAATATATAAACAGGCATCATCATCGATTATAAAAATAATACTACATTGTGAGGAATCCAGTTGGATCCCTCCAACCTGTTTTTCCCTACATCCACAAATATTAGCACAACCAAATATATATCAATTCAATTTGATAATAATTAACATATTCAGCTAAACATCCAAACAAACAATCAATACTAGCTGTCTACTTTACTAGTATCCAGATGTAAGTGAGAATAACTCACCTTGAGTTTCGGCAAGCGTTCGAAATTCAAATTAAACCGGACGGTGTCCGATTTAACCCAAATTTCTACTTGCCCGGAATGACTCCGGATCTGTACCATCGCGTAGTGCTCGACTCTGCGATTCCAACGCTTCCAGTTTCGTCCGAAACTGATAACATATGCAATAGTTATATATTTTATAAATTTCAATTTGAATTTAAAACAAATTCTTTTTTTTTTTTTACCCCAAAAGAAACGCGGCCCGCCCCCCCTTCTTCATCTCCCTCACGCAAATACTCAGGTCGGCAACAAAACCCAACAAACGTAGATTAGGGTTTCACTTCGAGGCCACTTCAACTCACCATCGTTCGATCAGGAAACACCACGTTGAAGAGCACGCCGCCACACCCCCATAGCCAGAACGCGGCTAGGTCCGGTCGCACCTAGGTCCCACAGTACACGCTCGAACGCGTGATGAACGCGACCGTCTCCTCACCTCCACGCTTTGCTAATATCGATCATAACCGCTCATATTGTAGATCTCGACATCCCCTTCGATTTATTAGTTGGAGGAATTTGCTAAAAGTTTATGGATTTGGCGAATTCGAGGGAAAGAAAATGGCGATTTTCGGCCATTGGAATGGAAACTGTCAGCGGCTACAACTTTAGGCTAGGGTTTAAGAAAATATAAAATGAATATATATATATTGGTTTAATATCATTTAATTAATAAATTTTCGCAATATAACCACACATGCAAACGAACTCCGATTCACGCGTTCCGATAGGCGATTCTAAGGTTTCTCAGCGTTCCGAACACAATGGAACAGGTTTCGTAAGCTAAATCGATCGTATTTGCGAGTTACGGAATTAAACGATCAATTTGAAATTAAACCGATTAAAACGATTTCGATGCGTTTTAAGCTGCCGGAGTCAAACGACAACTCCGATTGCTACGAAAATTGAAATCCGGTAATAACTAACTATTATGGATCCAATGAAACTGGTTTCGTCGAATTCCGAGACTGTGCCCCGAAAGGCTATTTTAACTCGTCTATTAAATTTAGCGATTTTCGAAATTATCGAAAACACTCAAAATTTCCACGTTTAAAATTTTATTAACTTAAAAATAATTCATATAACATTCATAAACACATTAAAAATCATTTTGGCTCATTCCGGACCAAAATCTGATTAATGGCATTTTTAAAAATATTAAATTTATTTTTAAATTAATATAAAATTCCAAATATTAATTTATTAACTTTAAATTCATCTAAAATTTCCACCACGCTATTTACACTCAAATAACTCAAGATAAACTTTTAAAACCATTTTTATCACTATTTACACCCTGAATTACCCTTTATCTCAATTTCGAACATTAAATTATTATTATTCAAATTCCAATTAAATCCTCGTATTTGAAATTTGACCAATTTTATTATCTTAACCAAAGTCATTTATTTAAACATTCAAATTATAATCTATATTAAACATTTAAAATGAATTTAAATGTTCAAATTGAACGACCTAAAATTCTGGGTCGTTACAGGTTTTCACCAGCTAAGGGTAGTTGAAGACAGTATACCATTGACTGCATTCAGAGGACCCAAATGTTTTTATGAGTGGCTGGTCATGCCTTTTGGGCTAACCAACGCTCTAGCTTATTTTATGGATCTGATGAACCGTGTTTTCCGGGATTGGTTGAACAAGTTTATGCTTGTGTTCATCGACGACATTCTCATCTACTCCAAATCAGAGGAAGAGTACAAGCGTCATTCGGAGATAGTATTGGAAACCTTGAGGAGACTTTCCTAAAAGCTAAATTTTCGTAGTGCCATTTCTGGAAGCCAGAAGTAAATTTTTTGGGAATCATCGTATCTGGAGAAGGTATCTTTATGGATCTGGTCAAGGCGGTAGCTGTTCAAGAGTGGAAGCAATCGTAGACGCCTATGGAAGTTCGCAATTTTCTTGGCTTGGCGGGTTACTATAGGGAAATCATCTAGGATTACTCTAAGGTTTCCTCTCCCTTGACCAAACTGACTAGGAAGGGTGCGAAATTTAAATGGACTCCTAAGTGCGAAGAAGCATTTCTAGATTTGAAGGCGAGATTGACTAGTGCGCTTGTTTTGGCTATTCCAGATGGGAGCAGTAAGTTCGAAGTATGCACTGATGCTTGTGGAGTAGGGCTTGGTGTTGTTCTGATGCAGAATGGAAGCGTGATTGCATATGCGAGTAGGAAGTTGAAGCCGCATGAGAAGAAATACGCTACGCATGATTTGGAATTGTTGGCTATCGTCTTTACGCTGAAGATATGGACATTATCTGTTGGGTGAGAAGTTTGAGCTCTTCACCGATCATAAAACCTTAAAGTGTCTTTTCTCCCAAAAAGACCTAAACCTGAGGCAGCAGAGATGGGTGGAATTCTTGGCATTCTATGATCTGTACATTCTTTATTCTCCGGGAAAAGCAAATGTGGTGGCCGACGCTTTGAGTAGAAATGCAATTTTGGCTGTTCTAGAGGTTACACCGACTCTACTAGAAAGGATTGCAAGCAAGCAAGGAACAGATAGGATTTTAAGAGTAGTCATTAGGAAAGTTAAGAATGGACAGTGCGCCAATTTCAAGGTAGATGACCAGGTAGTCTTGAGGACCAATGGAAGAATCCGTGTTCCGAATATCAACGATCTTAGGCAGGAAGTTTTGTTAGAAAGCCGCCGTTCAAGGTTAAGTATCCATCCGTGAATGTCGAAGATGTATAAGGATGTGAAAAGAGTTTTCTGGTGGAAAGGAATGAAGAAGGACACTGCTACTTTTGTCAATGGATGTGCAAACTGTCAACAAGTGAAGGATGATTAACAGAAGACCGCGGGATTGTTGCAACCTTTAGAGATTCCAAATGGAAATAGGAAATGATATCGATGGACTTCATAGATGGGTTGCCGAGAACGAGAAAAGTAAATGAAGGAGTGTGGGTAATTGTAGATAGGCTGAACAACAGCACCCATTTTATAACAGTTAAGGCAACCAGAACTGCAGCTTCATTAGCAGAGATTTTCTTGAATGAGATTGTCAGGTTATACGGAGTTCCCATCAGCATTCTGAGTGATCGTGACCCAATTTTTACGAACAGATTTTGGGAAGCTCTACAAACGACTCTTGGAACGAGGTTGAGTTTAAGTACCGCTTGTCATCCTCAAACCGATGGTCAGACAGAAAGGATGAGTCGCATTCTTGAAGATATGTTGAGAGCTTGTATCCTGGATTTCGGTGGATCTTGGGAGGACCATCTACACCTGGTAGAATTCTCATACAATAACAGTTATCAGGCAAGCATTAAGATGGCACCATATGAACCTCTGTATGGAAGGCCTTGTAGATCACCATCCTGTTGGGTAGAATCCAGAGATTGTCTTATTCTTAGTCCAGACTTGATTCCGGAGGCATCTACGAAGGTTGAGCTGATGAAGAAAAAGATGAAGGCAGCCCAGGATCGTCAGAAAAGCTATGCGGATAAGAGATGGAGGAATCTGGAATTCGAAGTTGGAGATTTGGTATTTGTCAAAGTTTCCCCGATCAAAGGGGCAATCAGATTTGGTAAGACTAGGAAGCTAGCTCCGAGGTATATTGGACCTTTCCGTGTTCTCGAAAGGATAGGTGCTTTGGCATACAGGATTGAATTACCAGACCGGATGGCTGGGATACACAACATATTTCACGTATCTCATTTAAGGAAGTATGTGTACGACCCATCACTGGTTGTAGAACCAGCAGTTCAGGAAGATTTGGAGGACGAACCAGACTTAACTGTGGTCAGGCATCCAGTTTAGATTGTAGATAGAGATGAGAAGGAGCTCATAAACAAAGTGGTGAAGCTAGTTAAGATTCAATGGAGGGAGGATCCAAGAGATCGTACTTGGGAAACTCTAGATAGTATAAGGAAGGCCTATCCAGAATTGTGTCAGGATAGTTAGAATTTTTTGTTTGAATAAATTGTTTGCTTTGGTTGTTAGTATATGTATGATGTGTATGCTTTCCTGTTAAGTATAAAAACTTATGATTTTCTTTTGCTTTAAAATTTTGAGGATGAAATTCTTTTAAGGGGGAAGGAATGTGACGACCCAGGATTTTTGGGAAAATTAAATTTAACGATCTTCTAATATAATTATTTAAAATTTGCAAACTTATCTTTTCAAATAAATAAAATTTGCTTTCTAAGTACTATTGTTTATATATATATATATATATATATATATATATATATGTATGTAGATTGTGAATAGAACTATGATTTGAAATTCAAAATAAATATCTTAAAAATAATTTAGATTTAAAACTTTACATTTTAAAACATTAGTATATATATGGTTATTAATTCAAGTATAAATAACTTAAGTTTAAAATAAGAATAAATAAAAAGAAAAAATGAAAATATAAAACATAAAGAAAATATAAAATATTTTCATAAGACATTTGTAAGCTAGGGGATGACATACTAATACAAGTGTCAAGATTAATTGTTTTCTTCATTAAAAGAAAGGAAAAAATGATTAAAAGGAGAAACTAAAGGCTGTACACAGTTTATGTCCTTTTATATATAAATATCTCAATTTTTTTCTTTCTCCTTTCATTTTCTTTCAAACTAAAACTAAAACCAGAGAGACAAAACAACTAATCAACTTAAAGTTTTCAACTAAAGCAAAGTTAGATTCAAATTCAAGTTCAAAACAAAGTAGATCAAGATCAGTTGCAGTTTTCAAGTTTCAAATTCTGGTTTCCTTTATTCAAATTTTTAGGTGAGTAAACCTATTTTATTAAAACTAAATCATCTTTATATCTGTATGCGTGTAAGATTTGATGATAGGAATATCTTATTTTTTCTTGCATGAATGGAGAACTGTTTGCCTGGTTGTATAAATTGAATTGTTGTATATTCATATATGCAAGTCTCTGTTCTAACTCTAGCAGGCTCAAACCCTTTCAAAAATTCGTATCAATTCACTCAAACACTTTGAAGCTATGATAATTAAAGAAATTTTGTTTGTAAACATGAAATCCTATTTTTAAAAATGTTTTCAATTGAAATTATTACGTATTTATCTAGAAAGAATAAATTTACAGTTGTTATCAGAGCGCTAAATTGAGATAATACCTAGGCTTTAGGTTAATACCCATCATGAGAGAGCGTACTTGTAATTTTATATCTATATATACCTACCTAAGTGTTGTGTTACCTATCCAGGTTGCCAACACGAGTAGTAGGGGAAGAAGAGGCATCGGTATGAGTAGCACGACTACCAAAAATGGAAGAGGTCTGAATGATGAAGGAGAAAGGGTAACTGTCGAGGCTATAAACCCAATATCACCTCGAGTGAGCTTTGCAACGCTGTGCAAAGACTTTACCAATCTCGGAGGAAAGCATTTTAAGGGTACGGGTATATCATTGAAGTGCAAGCTCGGTTGCGCTCGTGTGAGCGGATTTTCAAGAGTTTAAGTTTTGCAGATGAGCAGATGCGAGTTATGGCATCATGGCAATTCAGGAGGGAGCAGCTACGCGGTGGGATGAAATCACCATGAATGTTCCTGAGGATGATTTCTCTTGGAGCAAGTTCGAGGAAGTGTTTGTACAACGGTTTATGCCTACCGTAGGGAAGGCTCGACTGCATAGAAATTTTCTAGACCTTAAGCAAGGAAATCTGTCAGTATCGAAGTATGAAACCTAGTTCAACGAGTTGTCCCGGAATGGACCTGGTCTTATTGACACACCCCTCAAGAAGAACGAAATGTTGGTGCTTGGCATGATGCCCGAATTTCATGAGAAGATGACTGCACATCTCAAAGGATCATTTGTGGAACTGGTAGATATGGCGTTCAGATACGAACGAGCATGTCGTCGGCGATTGGGTGGTGTCGTCGATGTTGATCGAAACGATGTCGATCGAGCGTGCATGTACACACATATCAGTTTGTTCGGTTTCGTTTTGCTGTAGGATTAGAGTAGAGGAGAGGAAGAAGTTAAGGGGAGGGGAAAGAATCGGGTTGGGCTCGGGTTGGGCTTGGGCCTGCACACGATGTTTTAACAATTTTTTTTAAAAGAAGAATAAAATGAAGTTAAAAAGTTTTAAAAGTAAAAAAATAAAAAAATTAAACAAGTTTTCCAAGTAAAGTTTCTAGCCTATTCTTTTAAATGTTAAATGTTTTACTTAAATATTATTTACTTAAGTTCATATGAATAAATTATTTTTAACTTAAATGAATTACGCTTAGAATAATTTATTTATATGTCCAATATTATAATTAATTCCTAAGTTTATTAACTTAAAACTAAATAGTAAAATTAAGTAAATGGTTAAGATAAATGTTTTAAGCTTTTAAATTAATCAAAGGTCTTAAGTAATTAATTCCAAATAGTTTATTTAAATAAAATATAAATGGCTTGTAAATAGTTAAAGACAATTAAGAAGGATTTATAAGTAATTAATTTATTTTGTGTTAAATAAATTTAATTAGAATTGGTGTAACCAATTAACCTTGCCTATGGATGATTAAATTGGATTGAATACTTTGGATTGTTTAATATCTCTAGTGTGTTAATTTGTGATATTCTGCGATATGAAATGGTTGGGTTGAACTATTGATTAATGTGAGATGTTTATTTAAATATACATCTGTTTGATGAATTTCTGTGTAGATATGACATTCTGAAGTTTAAATTGAATTGTTTTACGTAAACAACATGGCCTTAAAAGACGGTGTTTTGGATTTCGATGAGACTGGGATCAGATAAGAAATTGTTATCCAAAAACCACATTGACCAAAATAAACGATAGGTCATGAAATCTAAAGTGAAGATCGGGAATGAAGATTCAGAATGCGAGGGCTATTTGTCGCTAACTCTGAGGGTGATTCCAAAACGAGTGTAGCGGAGATAGTGCCTTCGATTCCATTCGGACCCGTAACGGACTTGTATGGACGAATGCTATCAGACAATCGTTATTGGGGAACGGTGAGCATTCCAAGAAATGTGTGCTATAAAGGTAATCGTAGTCTCATCAACCGTGAATGGCTAAAACAGGGAAGGTGCAGCAAGGCTAAGTGGGTAGCACCCAAGTAGGATAAGATTTTCCCCTGTTTAGATGTCCCATTTTCTTCGGGTATGTGGGAGGTTGTTGGCCACAACCGCGGGGTTGTCTTATTCGGACTATCCAGTAAGGGGTAGCTTTGGTCTTGTGTTGCAGGGGATCAGAGGGGATCCTCGATACGCTGATCTAGACTAGATACTATGGTAGGTGGTACCCCAATTGCCCTGCCATTGTATGGAATCCAATCTCCAATAAGTGACCTCAGACTTGATTGTATACCTGCTATGCTGGAATTTAATGAAACTAACAATTTCGGCTATGTGAATAGTTTGTTTGAAAATCCTAGACACTATTATAATATAACTGGATTTCCTATCAAATGTTTTGATTATTGTAAGGGAAAAACTCGTACGTGTTTATGTGTGGTGAGTCTTACGAGATACATTTGATTTTAAATGGTTTTCAAGTTAAACAAACTTAAACCGTTTACTCACACCCAGACCCATGTATGACCCATAGTTTATTTTCTGTTTTTTAACTCTTGGGTACTTAAATTTTTATGAGTAGCCAAGTGATCGAGGTTGGCTCTGATGTATTCTGGAGAGGACTTGTACCAGGAGGCTTTTGCGTGCCAAAATATATCTATTCCGCTATATTAGTATTTCTGTTTGCATTTTCTGTTGTAATGAATAGGCAGGTCATCACGACTGTCTAATATAGTGTTGTAAAACTGAATGACTCTAATGTATGGTGACCGTTACGTAATATCTATGTAATGTAATATATATTTTTCGTTCTGCTGTGAGATTCTGATATTGTTTAGTTCTTTCTTTCTATCTATTTTCTTTTCTACCAATTTCTTTCTTAAATTACGATACGCCTTTCATTCCATTAAGTCTTTCTACCAACTGTGACAACCCGCCTTTCATTCCATAGAAAGACGTATTGTAATTTAAGAAAGAAATTGGTAGAAAAGAAAATATATATAAAAAGAAAGAATTAAGCAATATCTGAATCTCACAACGGAACGAAAAAATATATTACATCATATAGATATTACATAACAGTCACTATACATCAGAGTCATTTAGTTTTACAACACTATATTAGAGTGTCGTGATTACCTGCCTATTCATTACAACCCAAAATGCAAATAGAAATACTAATACAGCGGAATAGATATATCTAGGCATGCAGAAGCCTCCTGCTCCAAGTCTTCTCCAAAATACATTAAAGCCTACCTGGATCACTTAACTACTCATAAAAATTTAAGTACCCAACAGTTTAAGAAAAACAGAAAATAAACTCCGGGTCAGATGTGAGTCTGGTGTGAGTAAACGGTTTAAGTTTGTTTAACTTGAAAATCATTTAAAATCAAAAGGTATCTCATAAGACTCACCATACATAAACACGGACGAGTTTTTCCCTTACGATATCCAAAACATTTGATAGGAAATCCAGTTATATTATAATAGTGCCTAGGGTTTTCAAATAAATTATTCACATAGCCAAAATTGTTAGATTCATTAAATTCCAACATAATAGGTATACAATCAAGTCTGAGGTCACTTATTGGAGATTGCATTCCATACAATGGCAGGGCTATGGGGGTACCGCCCATCACAGTATCTGGTCTAGATCAGCGTATCGAGGATCCCCTCTGATCCCCTGCAACACAAGACCAGAGCTACCCCTTACTGGATAGTCCGAATAAGACAACCTCGCGGTTGTGGCCAACAATCGCCCACGCAGCCGAAGAAAATGGGACATCTAGACAGGGGAAAACCTTATCCTACTTGGGTGTTACCCACTTAGCCTTGATGTACCTCCCCTGTTTTAGCCATTCACGGTTGATGAGGCTACAATTACCTTTATAGCACACATTTCTTAGAACGCTCACCGTCCTCCAATAACGACTGTCTGATAGCATTCTTCCATACAAGTCTGTTACGGGTCCGAAAGGAACCGAAGGCACTATCTCCACTACACTGGTTTTGGAATCACCCTCAAAGTTAGCGAAAAATAGCCCTTGCATTCTTAATCTTCATTCCCGATCTTCACTTGAGATTTCACGACCTATCGATTATTTTGGATCAATGTGGTTTTAAGGCTTATCGAAATCCAAAAGCCATCTTTTAAGGCCAAGTTTTTAAAGTAAAACAATTCAATTGAAACTTCAGAATGTCATATTCACATAGAAATTCATCACACAGATATCTATTTAAATAAACATCTCACACTAATTAATAGTTCAACCCAAGCATTTCATATCATAGAATATCACAAATTAATGGCCTAGAGATATTAAATAATCCAAAGTATTCAATCCAATTTAATCATCCATAGACAAGGTTAACGGGTCACACCATTTCTAATTAAATTAATTTAACACAAAATAAATTAATTACTTATAAATCCTTCTTAATTGTCATTAACTATTTACAAGCCATTTATATTTTATTTAAATAAACTATTTGGACTTAATATATTAAGACCTTTGATTAATTTAAAAGTTTAAAACATTTATCTTAACCATTTACTTAATTTTACTATTTAATTTTAATTTCATAAACTTAGGAATTAATTAAAATAGTGGACATATTAATAAATTATTCTAAGCCTAATTAATTTATGTTAAAAATAATTTATTCATATGACATTTACTAAATAATATTTAAGTAAAACATTTAACATTTAAAAGAATAAGCTAGAAACTTTGCTTGGAAAACTTGTTTATTTTTTTTATGCTTTTACTTTTAAAACTTGTTAACTTAATTTTATTCTTTTTTTAAAAAAATGTCAAAACATTTATGCGTTGGCCCGAGCCCAACCCGATCCTTTCTCCTCTCCTTATCTTCTTCCTCCCCTCTACTCTAATCCTAGAGCAAAACAAAACCGGACATACTGATACGTGTGTACATGCACGCTCGATCGACACCGTTTCGGTCAACGTTGACGTCGCCACCCAATCGCCGATGACACGGTCGTTCGTCCCGACCACCCAGGACCTAACACTATCCTCCACATCGAGTTTGAGCAAGTCAAGCTACATCAAGAATCAAACCCGATCGCAAAAACCACCTCGTGCTGCCTAACTCTAACCACCAGAAGCCTCGTCATCATGTCCAGACCTTCGCCACTCAACCATGCCCCTTTTCCCCCTACTCCGGTCCAACCCGCCGCCGCCATGCCGCCGCATTCACCTCAACAACATCGTCGACCCAAACAGGGTCTTAAACCCTGCATCTCCCTCGTTGCGCCGCCTCGACGATCAGAAAAATCATTGACCAATTTTCCCATGCTCCTCGACCTTCGAGCTACCTTCAGCAATGATTCCGACTCACGAACTTCCTCCATTCGTCGAAAAGCAAACAACAACTCGATTCCATTCAACTCGGAATTTCTCCCCAAATACTAACTTAAAAATCATGATATTACCACCAAAAATCATCATTTCTTAAGTCGAATCCAATCATTTATGTGAAACATGTAATTAAAACAATTGATTTTCTGAAATGTTTGATTCCCACTGTAAATTTATTCTTTCCCGATAAATACTTAATAATTTCACTTGAAAACATTTTAAAAAATAGGATTTTATGTTTACAAACAAAATCTCTTTAATTATCATAGCTTGAAAGTGTTTGAGTGAATAGGTATGAATTTTTGAAAGGGTTTGAGCCTGCTAGAGTAAGAACAGAGACATGCATATACGAATTTACAGCAATTCAACTTATACACCCAGGCAAACAGTTTTCCATTCATGCAAGCAAAAATCAAGATATTCCTATCATCAAATCTAACATGCACACAGATATAAAGATGATTTAGTTTTAAGAAGATAGGTTTGCTTACCTAAAAATTTGAACAGAGAAACCAGATTTTGAAACTTGAAAACTGCAACTGATCTTGATCTACTTTTTTTTGAACTTGAATTAGAATCTAGCTTTGCTTTAGTTGAAAACTTGAAGTTGATTAGTTGGTTGGTCTCTCTGGTTTTAGTTTTGGTTTGAAAGAAAATGAAAGGAGAAAGAAGAAAATTGAGATACGTATATATAAAAGGAAATAAACTGTATACAGCCTTTAGTTTCTCCTTTTAATCATTTTTTTCCTTTCTTTTAATGAAGAAAACAATTAATCTTGACACTTGTATTAGTATGTCATCCCCTAGCTTACAAATGTCTTATGAAAATATTTTATATTTTCTTTATGTTTTATATTTTATTTTTATATTTTATTTTTATTTATTCTGATTTTAAACTTAAGTTATTTATACTTGAATTAATAACCAGTTATATATACTAATGTTTTAAAATGTAGAGTTCTAAATCTAAATTATTTTCAAGATATTTATTTTGAATTTCAAATCATAGTTCTATTCACAATCTACATATATATATATATAAACAATAGTAATTAGAAAGCACATTCTATTTATTTGAAAAATAAGTTTGCAAATTTTAAATAATTATATTAGAAGATCATTAAATTTAATTTTGCCAGAAATCCCGGGTTGTCGCATTCCTTCCCTCTTAAAAGAATTTCATCCTCGAAATTTTAAAGCAAAAGAAAATCAAAAGTTTTTATATTCAACAGCAAAGCATACACATCATCCATATACTAATAACCAAAGCAAACAGTTTATTCAAACAAACAATCCTAACTATCTTGGCACAATCCTGGATAAGCCTTCATTATACTATCTAGAGTTTCCCAAGTACAATCTCTGTGATCCTCGCTCCATTGAATCTTAACTAGCTTCGCCACTTTGTTCCTGAGCTCATTCTCATCTCGATCTACAATCTGAACTGGATGCTTGACCACGGTTAAGTTTGGTTCGACCTCCAAATCTACCTGAACTGTTGGTTCTACTACCAGTGATGGGTCGTACACATACTTCCTTAAATGAGATATTTGAAATACATTGTGAATCCCGGCCATCTGTTCTAGTATTTCAATCCTATATGCCAAAGCACCTATCTTTTCAAGAACACGGAAAGGTCCATTATACCTTGGAGCTAGCTTCCCAGTCTTACCAAATCTGATTTCTTCTTTGATCGAGGAAAATTTGACGAATACCAAATCTCAAACTTCGAATTCCATATTCTTCCGTATCTTATCTGTGATAATCCGGATTTCATTGGCATTAGATAATTGTATAATTATCTGATTTAAACTATTGGAAAATAATAATTTACAGATTTAACAAATAAATTCTGGTAATTTATAATATCTAAATGTATATAATTGGATTTGAGTTACAATAAATACTGGATTATAGATATGAGAAAATTTATAACTATTGTAGTAAATAGAAAATATATATATATAATATAGTTATATGCAAACATTATGTTATTAAAATTGTAAGTGTTTACATATACAAGTATTAATGTGTTTACATCTATATGTGATTGTTAAGACAGAATAGATCTACAAATCCCGATATTAAATATTGTTTAATTTGTTATTTTCAAAATAACAATGATAATATCTAATTTTTACAAACATAAATAAACTTTGTTAGAAATAGGATTTGTTATTTTTAATTGTTATAAGAGTTATATGTGCATATATATAACTTGATTTTTAAATTGGAATTTTATAATTTAATTTGATTTTGAATTGAATGTTTTGAAATTTAAAAGAGTAAATATATAAAATGTTTGAATAAGCTTTTATCTATAAATTGTTTTTTTATTTTTTCTATAAAGGAATTCATTATAAATACATAAGGAATAGTAAATTAAGATTTAAAAGTTTATAAACAAATTAAATTAAAACTAAAATACATTTAAGACATACGTTAATCTCCTAATACCTAAAAAGACATGTGTAAGCCATTAATTAAACCAAGTGACAAGTGCTAAGGTTAGAGCAAGTGTATTCTTTAATTATCTTTTTCTTTTATTTTAATTAAATTAAAAATTTGTTTATGTAAACATTTCTCCTCATCTTATTCTTCTTTTCTTCAAAAACTTGAGAAAGTTTTCAGATCTAAAAATCTGAATTCACCTTCCACAAAACAGAAAATTCTGTTCAAGTAAAATTTATAATTTCCTCTCAAAACAAATTTGAAAACCTATAATATTCTCCTAACCAATACCTGAAATGAAATCTCCTCAACCTGAAATGCAAGTATTTACCTGATCATCAAATTCTGCAATTCATCAACCTGATGAATCAAATTACAATTCAAGTGCCCAAAATCAAAATTGCAATCCAATTCTGCAAATTCCCAGTCCTGCATGCAACTGCAAGGTCAACAAGCCTGCAAATTTCTTATCTGGAAGCATGCATAATCAGGGAGAAAATGCAAATAGGATTTAAAGTTTACAAAAATAAAAGAAGCAAACTGCGGTTTTTAAATTACTGAAGCAACATAAAGCATTCAGGTTCAAGATTGTCAAATATTGGATGCTCTGGCCCTAAAATCTGTGAGTAACCTCATCTTTAGGTCTGATTTGCTTATTTATGTTAATGCATGAAATAAACCTTAAGATAGGTTGAGTAGTTTGGTTTCCTGTTTGTTTAGGATGAAAATATAAATATATGTGTGTAATAATATTGCATGCCTGTCTGTAACATCCTGTATCAACTCTGTGTTGCAATATGTGGTGAGTAAACATAACCCTTAGAGTTTCAAGATTAATTTGAAAATAGTTTAGGAGAATCATTGATAATATGGTTGTATATGCTTTTGATCTTGAATTTGTTTCTGTGTCGCTCTGTACTTCTCTGTAGATTGTTACAGGCTGCATACTTTGTTCAAAACACACATGATTCTCATCAAATCTTTGTCAAGCCTAAGTTTTCCACTGAATCATGATGTTTAGGCTTAAACTAAGATTTTTTTTTTTTAGTTGGTTAAACCATCTTTGTAGGAATATACTACTGTAACCCTGTTTATATGTAATCAAGTAAAAAGGGTGATAAATTCGATTGTAGCAAAATATTAATCCAGGTTCATAATTCGAATTCCTACTGCAAATCATGATTTTTGAAAATAGAACTAAGATTTTTAGATCTGTATTCGAAGAACAGTTTGCGCTTGAACAAAAAAATACCTTTTTACAAATTCCTAGTGATTGAATCAATAATATGCTGAAATTTGTTCTAGAGCTAGTTTGATGATTCAAGAAATTGGAAAAAATGCTAAAAAAATTATTGAATGGAAGGATTTTTGGGTCTAATTAAATATAGGGTTTTGTTTTGAGTTTTACCAGTGTTTTGTAATTAGCTGTTTGAGTCGCCATGGATTGTTCGAGCTACTTGAGCTTCTAGGGGATGGTAGAGGGGGATATGGCCGTGGTGTAGCCCGAGCCGTGTTGTCACTGGCGTTCGACGTTGGGTGGTAGAGGCATTTCCTTCCGGTACGTTCGAGTGGCAGTTCGAACGAGAAGGTTATATTTTTTATTACGAACTTTTGCGTTGAGTTGATGGCTGCTTACGATTTCGTGGTCGATTTGTGATTTATGGAAGGCGTCGTGGTTCGCCAGAGTGACGGCGAACTGCCGTGCATGTGCACGTTAGTGGTGGATGTCAGCGTCTTCGAGCTTGGGGCGTCACGAGTTGCTACTCGGGAAGTGGTGGTGTTGCTTCGAGTGTTTGCTTGATGGTAGCTTCGAGTTTTAGATCGTGTTCGTGTGTGAGTCTTCTGATACTTTGAACTTTACTTAAGTCTTAAACTAAAAAAAATGAAGAAGAAGGCGTGCAGGAGAGTGACTCGGGATAATGGACGAGCAACACGAAGCATTACTCGAGTCTTAATAGGGAAGTTCTCGGAGTTGGTAAGGAAAGAGAGAAGGTTAGACAAATTGTTTCAACATAATTTTAAGCATTCTAAAATTGAATAAATGTATAACAAAATTTAAGTTAAACTTTATACAAGTAGGATTATCTTAGTTAATACTTAACAATGCCTTTAAACTCTTAAATTATTTTATTTAAGTAATTACCTTAAGTTAAGTATAAAAATTATTTGCATTAAAAATTTGTAGTTAATAATAATTTGAGTTCTTTTAATGTTAGTTAAATTATTCAATTAATTATTAGGAATAATTAAATTATAATTGTAATTAGAGTTTGGATTAATTAATGGTTGATCGATAATTAACTACTTAAAGTAATTAACGAATGAAGAGTAGTTAAGTAATTAACTAATTTAATTAACAAATGACTAATGATTAATAAAATGGTAATTAAGGAATACTTAAATGGTAATTAAGTTGTGTTAGTCAATAATTAAGGGTTATTAATTAATAGTTAAGGAATAATTAATTTGCAATTAAGATTTATTAACTGAGTTAAGGATAATTACTTCGTAGAAGTAGTTACGGATAAATTACTTGGGGTAATTAATAAAAAGGGGTTAATAATTAAGTAAGGGGTTAATTACATAAGTAAGTAATTACAGAGGGATAATTACTGTTTATGAGTAATTGGGGTTGATTAATGGATGCAATTAATTAAGTTTAATTGATTACTTAAGGATAAACATTTATGGAGTTTGGTTAAGTATAATTACTTTATGGAAGTAATTAGATAATGATGATAATTTTAATGTCATTAAAGAATAATTAATCAAGGGAAATTAACTAAGATGAATGATTATGGAATGGTAAATCAATTGGTTTGTAATTAATAAGCAGGACTTAAAGGTGATTGATTTAATTCAATTATGGTTAATAGGATTTATTCAAGATGGTGCGATTGATTCATCATGCTCATGTATGATTAAAGAATAATTTAATGCCCTGAATTAATTGATACCCTGATATGAAATGACTCGTGATGTAGTGTGTTTGGGTGAGCAATGATAATGTGGTTATCTATCAATGATGAATTGCTGAGTGAAAGGGTGACATCTTTTATTTAAAGTTGAATTGCATTTCACTTGAATAACATGTGCTATGATGGACTAAATTCGAAGAGACCGGAGTCGGGTAGTAGTTAATACCCGAAACTACTTCGGTTCTTTACAGATTGATACATGGAATAAATAGGATGAAATGGAATGTTTTAAGTGAATTAATTTAATCTAAGTTTGGGTACTTAGAAATTGATGTGTAACATAAATGAAGTCTATAACGGTTTGTGAACTTGTGATTGATACAAGTTACCCGGGTTATATATATATAAGTTGCGTACTTTTGAAATTTATGTTAGATGGGTTTACTCACGCTGGTTTCCAGCCTGACCCGGGTGTTACTTTGATGTAATGCTCGGGTCAGACCGAGTATTACAGATTTTCAGGTAAGGACGTTCTAGAGCTCAGGAGGCGAGCTGGAGAGCAGGAACGTATAGAGAGCTTCTGATGTTAATATATTATAGTATCTGAAACTGATAGATTTATCTGTTCTGTGATTGTAAATCTGTTGTAACTCTGATATAATAAAGTGTTATTTGACAAGTACGGTTTCCTTTGTATAACTATTATTTATGTGATATTATATTTTATCCGCTGCGTATGTGAGACTTTGGGCTTGGTTTTCTGTTCTTCTTCTTCTATCTCTTTCTTCTTTCCTAACTATTTGGAATTTTCGGGATCGAAATTTCTGGGTCGTTACATTTGGTATCAGAGCAGAAGGTTAAGCGAGAACCTTGGCTCTGATGGGATTACTCATTAAGGATAGGGTAAGTGGTACCCTAGGATGAGTTGAGTGTGTGTGTGTGTGTGTATGAGAGAGAGAGCGTACTTGTTATTTTCTTATATGAAGGTTTTTAAATGATTTCAAAAGTAAATGAATCTTATATAAGAAATAGATTATTTATTATATTAAGGAAATTGGTTGTAGTTAAATTAAAAGTAATAGTAAAATTAAATTAAGAAGTAATAGAATGCAACCAAATTGAAATTAGAATTTAATAAAGATAAGTTTGAAAGGGATTCAAACTAAAATTGAAATCTTGAATTGGAGGAGTATTTCAGAATAAAATGAATTATAATTGGTTTTAAATCAGAAAATAGAATGGATAATGTGTTTAATAATGGGATGATTGTTTTTCAATAAACAATAAAATGTTTTAAGGAAGTAACCATTTAAAGAGAGTAACTTGTAAGTTTTAAAGGATGTAAATTAAAATGGGTCTCAAATTGTGTAGTTTTGAATTATAAATTTAAACATTTGAATTGGTTTCAAATTGTTAAAGGAGATAATATTTGAATATGATCTTATTTTAAAATAAGAGATGTTATTTAATATATTCAAATGAAAGGGGGTCCTATTTCAAACAAGGGTTGTTTGAAATTTTAAAGGAATTTGTTTGAATTTGAAACCAGAGGTGGTTTAAATTTTAAAGTGTAATTTGGTATGTAAAAGAAGTTAATATGTTTATGTATGGGTATACATAATATCAAAGGTGGTTTGAAATAAACTCTAAATGGTGAGTTTTGAATTTGGGAATAAGGTGTGATACCCGAAGTGCTAAGTTTTGAACTTATAAATGGGAAGATTATTAATGTGAAGTTTAGAATTAGAAATGGAAGTTCAAATTGGGTAGGGTTGACTGGATTAAGTGAATCGAGTTTAACTGAGAAAAGAGTTAAATAAGTTGTAATGATCAACCTGATTTGGAAATTTGAAGATGAAATTAAGATTCAACTTGGGAAGTTAAATGATTGATTATATTTGAGAGTTTGAGTGATCTCAAATTAGGTTTGAGATCCGAAAATTGAAAACGGATGGATGTTTTTAAAATAAAGGCTAATTTGATTTGTGGTATAATATGTTAGGTCTGAACTGTGAATTGAATTGTTTGAAACTTTAAAGGTAAATTGATTTAAAGGAATTAAATCAATATTTGAAGTATTAACTCGAATTTATATAATTCGAGATGGTTTAAATTTAAAATTTGAATTAGTTCAAATTGAATTTGATTTGAATTAATTGAAATGGTAATTGATGATGTATAAGTATAAAATTCAAATGGGAAATTTGAATTGGATTGATTTGGATAATTTGAAATTGTAACTAAAGTTGAATAGTTCTAAATTCAAATGGAATTTGAATTGAATTTGGAAGGAAATCAAGATTAATTCAACTTGATTTGGAAATGGAGTTTGAAATTGGAATTAATTCAAACTAGAGTTGAAATGAATTGAAATTGGAACTAGTGCAATTGAAGTTTATCTGAATTAGAAGGATTTGAGATAAAAGTTGAATAAGGTTAAAATTTGAAAAGAAACTGAGGTTAATTCAACTTGATTTAGGGTTGAATCAATTTCAATGGAAATTGAAGTTATTTAAATTTGAATTGGGTCGATTTAAATGGTAAAGGAAATTTAAATTAAATTGATTGAGAATGAAGATTGGGAAGTGAACAGTTTTGACTCTTGACTATTTTTTTTATATAAATTGTTTTAATATAAACCTATTTTTCCAAGCTATTTATTATATATACAACCTTTCTTTTAAAAGCCAAACTATCTTATATTTGTTTTACAATTTTTTTTGGAACTGTTTAACAATTTTCCAACTGTTTTATAAACTAATTACTATATTTCAACTATTTTACAAAGCAAGTTATTATCTTACTATTATTTGCAATTGTCTAAAATTTCTATAATTGTTTTAACTATTTTCTAACTATTTTACACCTATTTTACAAACTAGTAATTATTTTCTAACTACTTATCTATTTAAATTTTCAAGCTATTTTCTAAATAAACTGGTCGGAGTTTAAACTGTTATTGTCTAAAAAACCAATCGAGATAAGAATAGAGGTGATAATCCGAATGGATTTAAGCGATTGTGAATAAGTAAATGGAAATTAAAGTGAATGTGAATAGAAAGAGAAATTGATTTGGCTAATAACCAATAAAGATAAATACGTAGGGTGTACGTACGTTATTCTATTCGCATAGTAATTTGATCCAGATTCGAGCACAGAATTTCGAGATAATTATATCCATCCGAGTGGGATTTTTTACTCGATTTTCGACGGCGAACCTGGATATGGATCGTTGATTGGTTCTGGATATTCTCTATCATATTTATGACTATGCAAGGAGAATGACGGTTTCTGATCAAGAAACCAGATCTGTGTCCGCACTAGGAAGTCGGGTGGACGAAACTAGTTCGGAAATGAAATTGTGTGATCGAGAGAGCGATCAGAATGGTATGGCGTATGAATGATTTGTGTACATCATACGAATTTGAATGAAATTGATATTGAAAAGAGTAATCAAATTTGAATATTTGATTTTGAGTAAACAAAGTTAAGTATCTTTGTTTTATAAAATGAAACTCCCCTTGTTGAATCTTTTGCCAGAAGAAAAGGGTTTTTGGAAATGTTTGAAATATAAAAGGATTTTTATACAAGTTTGAATGATCCAAAGTTTTTAAAAAATTATATATATCTGTATATATATAAAGGATCATATGAGGATTTTGGAAAAAGGTTTTGGGAACCTATAGATTTGGAAAGGCTTTTGATTTTTGGGTAAAATCAATATTGAATTTGGAAAGCCTAATTTGAGAATTATCGATTTTGGGATAATCGATTTTGTGTAAAGGAGCTTTGTATGAGATCATACTAGGTGTATGATTTGAAGATACTATATGTATAGTATAAAATGTTTTGAAAATGGCTCTGGGGAAAAAGGCGCTCCCTTGGAATGAACTTCTCAGGAGCACCATTGGGTGGTGCTGCCTTGATCGCCAAAGGGGGGTTCTAAAGTTGATTCTGTGAGGAGTCCGGACGAAACTAATTCCTGGGGATTATGAGTAGAATATACCATAGCGAAAGTTGTGTGTGCCGTTGAGAGCCAACAGTTACATGGACTTTTGTTGCGATGGCAACGTAACCCAGGATGTAACTGCGACCTATGGTATAACATAGCGAAAGTCGTGTGTGCTGCTAAGAGCCAACAGTCTGCGTTTGATTTTATATCGGCAGACTGCGACCTATGTAGGAGTGGAGATGTTTCATTTCGACAACGAAAATCAGAGGCCGCTGAGAGCCTGCAGTTACATGGACTTTTGCTGTGACGGCAACGTAACCCTGGGTGTAACTGTGGTCTGTTGTGTGGGTTCCATGGCGTAATCGAGAGGCCGCGGAGAGCTATATGGACTTTTGCTATGACGGCAACGTAACCCTGAAATGTAACTGTGACCATGGATGAGGGTGATGATTTCCAGAGCATTCTCACCAAAGATATATCCTCTATTTTCAAAAACTGTTTTCTATATTTTCAATAAAATTATTTCCCAAGTATTTTCACTGGATGTTGAAAATGAGTCTGCTAAGTACTTATAGATTTTCAGTCCTACGCCTGATCAACGTATGACCGAATTTCTATAAGAACCAGGATGGACTTGTTGAGACATCGAGTTATAAAAAGTATTTTTATAAAAACTATTTTTGTAATACTATATATGTATTAAAATATTTTTAAGTTATCAAAGAAATTTTTCTGATAGTAAGCATTTTAATAAGCTCTGGTTTCGTTCCTTTTCGAGGACGAAAAGATTCAAAGGGGGGAGGAATGTGATAATCCAGATTTCTTTAGCATCAGATAATTGTATAATTATCTGATTTAAACTATTGGAAAATAATAATTTACAGATTTAACAAATAAATTATGGTAATTTATAATATCTAGGTGTATATAATTGGATTTGAGTTATAATAAATACTGGATTATAGATATGAGAAGATTTATAACTATTGTAGTAAATAGAAATATATATATATATATATATATATAATATAGTTATATGCAAACTTTATGATATTAAAATTGTAAGTGTTTACATATACAAGTATTAATGTGTTTACATCTATATGTGATTGTTAATACAGATTAGATCTACAAATCCCGATATTAAATATTGTTTAATTTGTTATTTTCAAAATAACAATGATAATATCTAATTTTTACAAACATAAATAAACTTTGTTAGAAATAGGATTTGTTATTTTTAATTTTTATAAGAGTTATATGTGCATATATATAACTTGATTTTTAAATTGGAGTTTTATAATTTAATTTGATTTTGAATTGAATGTTTTGAAATTTAAAAGAGTAAATATATAAAATGTTTAAATAAGCTTTTATCTGTAAATTGTTTTGTTTTATTTTTTCTATAAAGGAATTCATTTATATATACATAAGGAATAGTAAATTAAGATTTAAAAGTTTATAAACAAATTAAATTAAAACTAAAATACATTTAAGACATATGTTAATCTCCTAATACCTAAAAAGACATGTGTAAGCCATTAATTAAACCAAGTGACAAGTGTTAAGGTAAGAGCAAGTGCATTCTTTAATTATCCTTTTCTTTTATTTTAATTAAATTCAAAAATTGTTTATGTAAACATTTCTCCTCATCTTATTCTTCTTTTCTTCAAAAACTTGAGAAAGTTTTCATATCTAAAAATCTGAATTCATCTTCCACAAAACAGAAAATTCTGTTCAAGTAAAATTTATAATTTCCTCTCAAAACAAATTTGAAAACCTATAATCTTCACCTAACCAAAACCTGAAATGAAATCTCCTCAAACCTGAAATGCAAGTATTTACCTGATCATCAAATTCTGCAATTCATCAACCTGATGAATCAAATTACAATTCAAATGCCTAAAATCAAAATTGCAATCCAATTCTGCAAATTCCCAATCCTACATGCAACTGCAAGGTCAACAAGCCTGCAAATTTCTTATCTGGAAGCATGCATAATCAGGGAGCAAATGCAAATAGGATTTAAAGTTTACAAAAATAAAGGAAGCAAACTGCAGTTTCTAAATTACTGAAGCAACATAAAGCATTCAGGTTCAAGATTGTCAAATATTGGATACTCTGGCCCTAAAATCTGTGAGTAACCTCATCTTTAGGTCTGATTTGCTTATTTATGTTAATGCATGAAATAAACCTTAAGATAGGTTGAGTAATTTGGTTGCCTGTTTGTTTAGGATGAAAATATAAATATATATGTGTAATAATATTGCATGCATGTCTGTAACATCCTGTATCAACTCTGTGTAGCAATATGTGGTGAGTAAACATAATCCTTAGAGTTTCAAGATTAATTTGAGAATAGTTTAGGAGAATCATTGATAATATGGTTGTATATGCTTTTGATCTTGAATTTGTTTCTGTGTCGCTCTGTACTTCACTGTAGATTGTTACAGGCTGTATACTTTGTTCAAAACACACACGATTCTCATCAAATCTTTGTTAAGCCTAAGTTTTCCACTGAATCATGATGTTTAGGCTTAAACTAAGATTTTTTTTTAGTTGGTTAAACCATCTTTGTAGGAATATACTACTGTAACCCTGTTTATATGTAATCAAGTAGAAAGGGTGATAAATTCGATTGTTGCAAAATGTTAATCCAGGTTCATAATTCAAATTCCTACTGCAAATCATGATTTTTGAAACTAGAACTAAGATTTTTAGATCTGTATTCGAAGAACAGTTTGCGCTTGAACAAAAAATTACCTTTTAACAAATTCCTAGTGATTGAATCAATAATAAATGCTGAAATTTGTTCTATGGCTAGTTTGATGATTCAAGAAATTGGGAAAAATGCTAAAAAATTATTGAATGGAAGGATTTTTGGGTCTAATTAAATATAGGGTTTTGTTTTGAGTTTTACCAGTGTTTTGTAATTTACTGTTTGAGTCGCCATGGATTGTTCGAGCTACTTGAGCTTCTAGGGGATGGTAGAGGGAGATATGGCCGTGGTGTAGCCGGAGCCGTGTTGTCACTGGCGATCGACGTTGGGTGGTAGAGGCATTTCCTTCCGGTACGTTCGAGTGGCAGTTCGAACGAGAAGGTTATATTTTTTATTATGAACTTTTGCGTTGAGTTGATGGCTGCTTACGAGTTCGTGGTCGATTTGTGATTTGTGGAAGGCGTCGTAGTTCGCCAGAGTGATGGCGAACTGCCGTGCATGTGCACGGCAGTGGTGTATGTCAGCGTCTTCGAGCTTGGGGCATCGCGAGTTCCTACTCGGGAAGTGGTGGTGTTGCCTCGAGGGTTTGCTTGATGGTAGCTTCGAGTTTTAGATCGTGTTCGTGTGTGAGTCTTCTGATACTTTGAACTTTACTTAAGTCTTAAGCTAAAAAAATGAAGAAGAAGGCGTGCAGGAGAGTGACTTGGGATAATGGACGAGCAACACGAAGCATTACTCGAGTCTTAATAGGGAAGTTCTTAGAGTTGGTAAGGAAAGAGAGAAGGTTAGACAAATTATTTCAACATAATCTTAAGCATTGTAAAACTGAATAAATGTATAACAAAATTTAAGTTAAACTTTATACATGTAGGATTATCTTAGTTAATACTAACAATGCCTTTAAACTCTTAAATTATTTTATTTAAGTAATTACCTTAAGTTAAGTATGAAAATTATTTGCATTAAAAATTTGTAGTTAATAATAATTTGAGTTCTTTTAATGTTAGTTAAATTATTCGATTAATTATTAGGAATAATTAAATTATAATTGTAATTAGAGTTTGGATTAATTAATGATTAATCGATAATTAACTACTTAAAGTAATTAACGAATGAAGGGTAGTTAAGTAATTAACTAATTTAATTAACAAATGACTAATGATTAATTAAATGGTAATTAAGGAATACTTAAATGGTAATTAAGTTGTGTTAGTCAATAATTAAGAGTTATTAATTAATGGTTAAGGAATAATTAATCTGCAATTAAGATTTATTAACTGAGTTAAGGATAATTACTTCGTAGAAGTAGTTACGGATAAATTACTTGGGGTAATTAATAAAAAGGGGTTAATAATTAAGTAAGGGGTTAATTACATAAGTAAGTAATTACAGAGGGATAATTACTGTTTATGAGTAATTGGGGTTGATTAATGGATGCAATTAATTAAGTTTATTTGATTACTTAAGGATAAACATTTATGGAGTTTGGTTAAGTATAATTACTTTATGAAAGTAATTAGATAATGATGATAATTTTAATGTCATTAAAGAATAATTAATCAAGGGAAATTAACTAAGATGAATGATTATGGAATGGTAAATCAATTGGGTTGTAATTAATAAGCAGGAATTAAAGGTGATTGATTTAATTCAATTATGGTTAATAGGATTTATTCAAGATGGTGCGATTGATTCATCATGCTCATGTATGATTAAAGAATAATTTAATGCCCTGAATTAATTGATACCCTGATATGAAATGACTCGTGATGTAGTGTGTTTGGGTGAGCAATGATAATGTGGTTATCTATTAATGATGAATTGCTGAGTGAAAGGGTGACATCTTTTATTTAAAGTTGAATTGCATTTCACTTGAATAACATGTGCTATGATGGACTAAATTCGAAGAGACCAGAGTCGGGTATTAGTTAATACCTGAAACTACTTCGGTTCTTTACAGATTGATAGATGGAATAAATAGGATGAAATGGAATGTTTTAAGTGAATTAATTTAATCTAAGTTTGGGTACTTAGAAATTGATGTGTAACATAAATGAAGTCTATAACGATTTGTGAACTTGTAATGGATACAAGTTACCCGGGTTATATATATAAGTTGTGTACTTTTGAAATTTATGTTAGATGGGTTTACTCACGCTGGTTTCCAGCCTGACCCGGGTGTTACTTTGATGTAATGCTCGGGTCAGACCGAGTATTACAGATTTTCAAGTAAGGACGTTCTGGAGCTCAGGAGGCGAGCCGGAGAGCAGGAACGTATGGAGAGCTTCTGATGTTAATATATTATAGTATCTGAAACAGATAGATTTATCTGTTCTGTGATTGTAAATCTGTTGTAACTCTGATATAATAAAGTGTAATTTGACAAGTACAGTTTCCTTTGTATAACTATTATTTATGTGATATTATATTTTATCCGCTGCGTATGTGAGACTTTGGGTTTGGTTTTCTGTTCTTCTTCTATCTCTTTCTTCTTTTCTAACTATCTGGAATTTTCGAGATCGAAATTTCTGGGTCGTTACATTATCCGCATAGCTTTTCTGACGATCCTGGGTTGCCTTCATCCTTTTCTTGATCGGCTCAACCGTCGTAGATGCCTCCCGAATCAAGTCTGGACCAAGAATAAGACAATCTCTGGTTTCTACCCAACAGGATGGTGATCTACAAGGCCTTCCGTACAAAGCTTCATATGGTTCCATCTTATGCTTGTCTGATAACTATTATTGTACGAGAATTCTACCAGGTGTAGATGGTCCTCCCAAGTTCTGCCAAAATCCAAGATACAAGCTCTCAACATATCTTCAAGAATGTGACTCAGCCTTTCTGTCAGACCATCGGTTTGAGGATGATAAGCGGTACTTAAACTCAACCTCGTTCGAAGAGCCGTTTGCAGAGCTTCCCAAAATTTGATGGTAAAAATTGGGTCATGATCACTCACAATGCTGATGGGAACTCCGTGCAACCTGACAATCTCGTTCAAGAAAGTCTCTACTAATGAAGCTGCAGTTCTGGTTGCCTTAACTGGGATAAAGTGGGCGCTCTTGGTCAGCCTATCTACAATTACCCACACTCCTTCATTTCTTTTTTTGGTTCTTGGCAACCCATCTATGAAGTCCATCGATATCATTTCTCATTTCCCTTTTGGAATCTCTAAAGGTTGCAAAAATCCCGTGGTCTCCTGTTGATTACCCTTCACTTGTTTACAGTTTGCACATCCATTGACAAAAGTAGCAATGTCCTTCCTCATTCATTTCCACCAGAAAAATCTTTTCACATCCTTATACATCTTCAAGATTCACAGATGGATACTTAACCTTGAGCGATGGCTTTCTAACAAAACTTCCTGCCTAAGATCCTTGACATTTGAAACACAGATTCTCCCATTGATCCTTCAGACTCCCTGGTCATCTATCTTGAAACTGGTGCACTGTCCATTCTTAACTTTCCTAATGATTGATCTTAAACTCCTATCCTTTCCTTGCTTGCTTGCAATCCTTTCTAGTAGAGTCGGAGTAACCTCCAGAACAGCCAAAATTGATTTCTACTCAAAGCGTCTGCCACCACGTTTTCTTTTCTCGGAGTATAGTGAATGTCGAGATCATAGGATGCCAAGAATTCCACCCATCTCTGCTACCTCAGGATCAGGTCTTTCTGGGTGAAAAGATACTTCAAGGGTTTATGATTGGTGAAGAGCTCAAACTTTTCACCCAACAGATAATGCATCCATATCTTCAGTGCAAAGACGATAGCCAGCAATTCCAAATCATGCGTAGCGTAGTTCTTCCCATGCGGCTTTAACTTCCTACTTGCGTAAGCAATCACCCTTCCATTCTACATCAGAACAACACCAATCCCTACTCCACAAGCATCAATGTATACTTCGAACTTACTGCTTCCATCTGGAATGGCCAAAACAGGTGCACTAGTCAATCTCGCCTTCAGATCCAGAAACGGTTCTTCATACTTAGGAGTCCATTTCAATTTCGCTCCCTTCCTAGTCAGTTTGGTCAAGTGAGAGGAAATCTTAGAGTAATCCCAGATGAATTTCCTATAATAACCCGCCAAGCCAAGAAAACTACGAACTACCGTAGGAGTCTGCGGTTGCTTCCACTCTTGAACAGCTTCCACCTTGACCGGATCAATAAAGATACCTTCTCAAGATACGATGTGTCCCAAAAATCTTACTTCTGGCTTCTAGAAATGGCACTTCGAAAATTTAGCTTTCAGGACATGTCTCCTCAAGGTTTCCAATACTATCTCAAAATGACGCTTGTGCAATGTCATCGATGAACACAAGCACAAACTTGTTTAACACATCCTGGAAAACATGGTTCATCAGATCCACAAAATAAGCTGGAGCGTTGGTGAGCCCAAAAGGTATAACTAGCCATTCATAAAAACAGTCAGGTCCTCTAAATGCAGTCAAGGGTATACTGTCTTCTGCTACACTTAGCTGGTGAAAACCCGAAGCTAGATCCAATTGAGAGAGCATGGTAGCCCCATGAAGTTGATCGAAAAAATCGTCAATACGAGGCAAGGGGTACTTATTCCTAACGATCACCTTATTCAATTCCCGATAGTCTATACAAAATCTTAATGACCCATCCGATTTGGTTACAAACACCACATCAGAACCCCAGCTAGAACGACTAGGCCTAACAAATCCTTTCTCTATGAAATCCCGAGTCTGCTTCACCAATTCCTCTCTCCCTCTCCGGGAGTCATCCTTCTACATGGTTGAACCACCGGTATCGCTCCTTGAACTAAGTCGATACGGAATTCAATCTCGCGATGCGGGGGCAAACCTTTGACTTCTTCAAAGACGTCTAGAAAGTCTTTGACAACTTCGATGGTTCCTACTTCTTCTTGAGATGCCTCCAGCCCATGCAAAAGATTACCTAGGTGGATTCCTGAACTATCGCAAGTCACTCTTACAATCCTTCCTAGTTTGGTTTCCAATGACACGGTTCTCTCTTCACAAACCAGAACAGCTTTATGCTTGTCTAACCAATCCATTCCCAAAATAAGATCAAATCCCTTAAAATCCAATACATATGGGTCGCAAGAGAAACTATGGGATAGAAAAGAAATTCTTAGACCTTTACAGATCATGTCTAGCTTGGTCACTCCCCCTATGGGATTAGATACAAAAATAGGGCTGTCCACGACACTAGTGGTAAGATGAAATTTCTCTATCATTTCTAAAGAAATAAAACTAAGGGAAGCACTAGAATCAAACAAAACTCTAACATAAATTCCATCTAAAAGAAAAGTACCTTCGAGGACGCCTTTTCCTTTCCTATCAGTAGAAGCTAACAATCCACCTTGAATAGAAAACACTTTATTTGGTTGAGCTCTCTGGAGAAGTGGGCAAGCTTTCACCATATGCCCGGGTTGCTGAAAATTAAAGCATAAGGACTTATGAACCATCGTTGAAATGGGTCCACTCTACTGCTGCTTCGAAGCTCCACCTATAAGACATTGTTTAGCCAGATGACCTTCCTGCTGGCACACATAGCATTTCCTAGCTGTATTGTTTCCTCCAGGTTTCCCTTTACCCTACCTCTTCCAGTTCGGGTTGAATTTCCTTTTATTCCGATTGGTAAAATTTCCACTCAGTGCTGCCACCGTTGCTAAGAGTTTCTTTTCCATAAGCTCTTTGTATCTCAGCGCCATATCTACCAGTTCCACAAATCATCCTTTGAGATGTGCAGTCATCTTCTCATGAAATTCGGGCCTCATGCCAAGCACAAACATTTCGTTCTTCTTAAAGGGTGTGTCAATAAGACTAAGTCCATAGTGGGACAACACGTTGAACTTGGTTTCATACTCCAGTACTGACAAATTTCCTTGCTTAAGGTCCAAAATTTTATATACAGTCGAGTCTTCCCTGTGGTAGGCATAAACTGTTCTTCAAACACTTCCTTGAACTTTCTCCAAGAGAAATCATTGTCGAGAACATTCATGGTGACTGCGTCCCACTACCCAGCTGCTCCCTCCTGAAGTTTCCATGATTCCATAACTCACTTCTACTCATCCGTAAGACTTAAAGTATTGAAAATCTGCTCACATGAGCACAGCCAAGCTTGCACTTCAATGATAGTCTCCATACCCTTAAAAGGCTTTCCTCCGAGATTGGTAAAGTCTTTGCACAGCATTGCAAAGCTCACTCAAGGTGGTATTTGGTTTACAGCCTTGACAGTTACCCTTCCTCCATCATCATTCCGACCTCTTCCATTTTTGGTAATCATGCTACTCACACCTCTGCCTCTTCTTCCTTTAGTACTCATGTTGGCAACCTAGATAGGTAACCAAACAATTAGGTAGGTATATATAGATATAAAATTACAAGTACGCTCACTCATGATGGGTATTAACCTAAAAGCCTAGGTATTATCTAAACCTAGCACTCTGATACCAACTGTGACGATTCACCTTTCATTCCATTGAAAGACGTATCGTAATTTAAGAAAGAAATTGGTAGAAAAGAAAATAGATAGAAAGAAAGAACTAAACAATATCAGAATATCACAGCGGAACGAAAAAAATATTACATCACATAGATATTACATAACAGTCACCATACATCAGAGTCATTCAGTTTTACAACACTATATTAGACAGTCGTGATGACTTGCCTATTCATTACAACCCAAAATACAAACAGAAATACTAATACAGCGGAATAGATATATCTAGGCACGCAAAAGCCTCATGCTCCAAGTCTTCTCCAAAATACATCAAAGTCAACCTGGATCACTTGGCTACTCATAAAAATTTGAGTACCCAGAAGTTTAGGAAAAACAGAAAATAAACTCCGGGTAAGACATGGGTCAGGTGCGAGTAAACGGTTTAAGTTTGTTAAACTTGAAAATCATTTGAAATCAAATGTATCTCGTAAGACTCAACACACATAAACACGGATGAGTTTTTCCCTTATGATAACCAAAACATTTAATTGGAAATCTAGTTATATTATAATAGTGTCTAGGGTTTTCAAATAAATTATTCACATAGCCAAAATTGTTGCATTCATTAAATTCTAGCATAATAGGTATACAATCAAATCCGAGGTCACTTATTAGAGATTGGATTTCATACAATGGCAGGGCTACTAGGGTACCGCTCGTCACAGTACCTGGTCTTGATCAGAGTACTGAGGATCCCCCTGATCACCTACAACGCCAGACCAGAGCTTCCCCTTGGATAGTCCGAATGAGACAACCCTGTGATTGTGGCCAACAACCGCCCATAAAGCCGAATAAAAAGGGACATCTGGCGGGGGAAATCTTATCCTACTTGGGTGCTACCCACTTAACCTTGCCGCAACTCCCATGTTTTAGCCATTCCCGGTTGATGAGGCTTGAGGCTACAATTACCTTTATAGCACACATTTCTTGAAATGCTCACCATCCTCCAATGACGATGGTCTGATAGCATTCGTCCATACAAGTCCATTCCAGGTTCGAACGGAACTGAAGGCACTATCTCTTCTACACTCATTTTGGAATCACCCTCAGAGTTAGCGACAAATAGCCCTTGCATTCTGAATCTTCATTCCTGATCTTTACTTGAGATTTCATGACCTATCGCTTATTTTGGATCGATGTGGTTTTCGGATAACAATTTGATATCTGATCCCAGTCTCATCGAAATCCAAACGCCGTCTTTTAAGGCCAAGTTGTTTAAGTAAAACAATTCAATTTAAACTTCAGAATGTCATATTCACACAGAAATTCATCACACAGATATCTATTTAATAAACATCTCACATTAATCAATAGTTCAACCCAAGCATTTCATATCATAGAATATCACAAATTAACATATTAGAGATATTAAACAATCCAAAGTATTCAATCAAATTTAATTATCCATAGGCAAGGTTAACTGGTCACACCATTTCTAATAATATTAATTTAACACAAAATAAATTAATTACTTATAAATCCTTCTTAATTGTCATTAACTATTTACAAGCCATTTATATTTTATTTAAATAAACTATTTTGAATTAATAACTTAAGACCTTTGATTAATTTAAAAGTTTAAAACATTTATCTTAACCGCTTAGTAATTTTACTATTTAATTTTAATTTAATAAACTTAGGAATTAATTAAAATAATGGACATATAAATAAATTATTTTAAGCTTATTTAATTTAGGTTAAAAATAATTTATTCATATGACCTTAATTAAATAATATTTAAGTAAAACATTTGACATTTAAAAGAATAGGCTAGAAACTTTGCTTGGAATTTTTTTTTATTTTTTTATGCTTTTACTTTTAAAACTTGTTAACTTCATTTTATTATTTTTGTCAAAAAAATTTTTGTTAAAACATTTATGCATAGGCCCGAGCCCAACCCGAGCCTTCCCCTCTCCTTATCTTCTTCCTCTACTCTACTCTAATCATACAGCAAAACGAAACCGAATACATTGATACATGTGTACTGGCACGCTCAATCGACACCGTTCCGATCAACGTCGACGACACCACCCAATCGTCGATGATACGTCTTAATAATGAAAATTCAATGGAATTAGAAAACCGTCGAAAAATTTCAAAAATAAAATAACCGCAAGCGCATGGCGTACACTTGTAGTACGTGGTGAATACGGGTTGATTCGCAGGGAATTGATGATTTTAAAAATTCTATTCAATCAAATTGTACCAAAGTCAAGTGAAAGTTAAGCTAGAGAATTAGAAAATTAGCTAACTAATTAAAGAAAAGAGATGCAAATATAAGAGTTAAATGGAAATTTAGCGAATAAATCCACTCTCTAGATCACATAGTTCAACACATATGAAATCATAATCTCTCTTTTATGGTCATTAGTGCTTTAATTGATGTGCTTATCATAAGTATGACATATTTGTGCTATTTATTAGCCAACATAAGTCATTAAACTATAACACATCCCTCAAAACACTTACTAAATTTCATGAAACTTGATAAAGAAAATGAAAATGAAATCTATTTTAAGTATGGCCTATTAACTATTGATTAGAAATATAGACCATCGAATTTTAATTTCAAATCACTTTCTTTTGCCATAATCATATTTTGATGAAGAGGCATTTGTGTTAAGCATAGCCTATTCGGTGTCAACAATATAGGCAATCAAATTTAAAGCAAAAACAACAAATAAAACACTTCATTGATCATCATTAAGCACAAAAAGAGAGCATGAATTAACAAATAGTTGAAGCTACATAATTAGAGAGCTTCATTACCCCCTAAATTGAAGGGGTTTAGCCTCTCATATTTGTCATTTGATTAACAAATGTAGCTTGCAACATGAAAAGAAAAAGAAAAGGAAAAGAGAGCAAAGTTGAATGAAAAACTATTCTATTTGCATAAAATAAAGGAGATCTACACTACAACATGAATGGAAATAAACAAGAAAAGAAAATGAATATGTATTAAATTGCATATAAAAAAAGAATTACATATGAGAAGAAATGGCTAAGTAGCCATGGAAAGAAAGAGAGCTTTGATTTATTTTCTACGCTAAAACTAATTAAGAGGAAGAGGAGGTTACATGAACATAATGGGATATTTATACAAGCATGTGTGACGCCCCACCTCTATACCCACGCTAGCCAAGAACACTCCGGAGAAGTGCTGTCAACTAGCACGGAGAATAAGGCTGTTGAGGAGCGACCATCCATGTAATTGCTTATCACACGGTGGCTATAAATAATCTTCGGAAACAAACATAGAAATAATCATATCACAAATCAGTCACAGATATCCATATCACAAAGGCGGAAGAAGATATGAATATATAACTAACACATGAAAGTGTACATCAGAGTAGTGGTCAATAAGATCCACGATAATACAAAAGAATAGCAACACGTGCTATACAAAAGAATACAACTATGAGTCTATATCTCAAGTGTATACAACAAAAACTGCTAATCTAAACAGTTAGCCAAAAGTCAGAGTGATGAATCCCTGGGAAGAAGTCAAGCAGAAGCACCTGTAACATCTCGGTCTGATCCGAGTATTATTTAAGGAAATAATAAACGGATCAGTCTAGCTATAAATATCAGATGACATGATATAACATAAAAGATATGGCATAAACATAAACATCCATAACGACATACCACTATAAGTATGTAAATAATGATCAACAGAAGATCAATCAATAAGAGATAATCAATATCACAAGAATCTTCTCAAAGATTCGAAGGGGGCATCATACCCTAAACTTGTACTCATAACAAGTCAATGACATAAATTCCAGAAATCAACACGAGAAATCCAGAAATCATAAAAAGGGAAAGAGGCCTATCACATGACGGTCCGAAGACCATGGGGAGCTACCCCACATGTGTGAGTGGAATCACACAGAATGAGGTCAAGACTAACCAAAAAGCAGAAAGGTATGTGTGAATGGAATCACACAAGTGGTGTCTAGTCTAACCTTGTAATGAAAGAGACATCGCGCAATTGCTAGTCTAATTCATAAAGCGATCATCAAGATCAACGAGAAGTGTCAATTACACTAAGCTAGTAAATATAGAAGTTTAGCTTCATGTCCCATAACCACTTGCTTAACTTAAATATTTACGAACAAACTGTAAATCTTCACTAATAAAATTGTCACAAGAGGTTCAATCGAACAAGTCCAAGAATTAACCGACGAAGTGAACGCAAGCATTTCATACCACTTGTTTTACTAAGTCGTTTAATTAGATTTCTCATCCGAGTGAGGTAAAGGCTTGTATATACTAATAGATTGGAAAACGGTTTAAGAAAAGAGCTTTGTTATTAAAAATAGAGTTGAAATTGTTTGTTAAAAGAGTTTTGATATTTACTACTAGTATTGAAACCTTTATATTATAAAGTGACAAAACACATAAGCAAGTGTAGAAACAATCAGTCACAAAGATCGCATACGGAGATGCGAATAAAATCCAAGGAAATCAGCTCAATATTTTTCAGATAAGATCCCCTACGGAGGGGGGGTCCGGGGGGGTGGCAACCCCCCAAGGTGGGGGTGCGGGGGCAACGCCACCGCTTACGGGGTTCGACCTGCCCGGTCAGGTCGCGGGGGTCCAGGGGGCAGCGCCCCCGGCGGGGTGCGGGGCAGCGCCCCGACCAAAACGGTACGACCTAGTGAAGACAAAATGAGGTCTAACGACCTAAGGGGAATAGGGTCGAGCGACCTATAAAACTCGCGACCTAAAAGTTAGCAAGGTCGAACGACCTATAGAGGCATAGGGTGCAGCGACCTAAAACATCGCGACCTAGTGACCTAACGGTTTAAGGGTCTTGCGACCTAACTGGAAATAAGGTCCAAACGACCTAACGACTTAAAGTGAAACCTGGCTGAGCGATATAAGGTCGGAGACGACCTACGACTTAACTCCGTGTGAGCGACCTACGACCTATGGTTGCTACGACCTAACGAGTTCCAATAGTGAAGGCTTAAGGTCTAACGACCTAAGGGGTACGACCTAAGGTGTTGAGGTTGGACGACCTAACCAAATTGCATAGGCCATACGAGCTAAGGCCTAACGACCTAACTCCGAACGAGTTATACGCGAGTGACCTAGGGCGCTAACTCGCAAACGACCTAACGTTAACTCGCGAACGACCTAACTCCAGACGTGCCTTTTCAACGCGTGCGAGCTGAAGACCTGCCGGCCTACGACCTAACTCCAAGCGACCTAAGTCCTAGGTCGCGAGCGACCTAACTGCGAGTGAGCAAAAATGGCCAGAGCCAAAGCAGAGCGACCTAACGGCCATACGACCTACGACCTAAGGTCCTGAGCGACCTAACTCCGAAAACACGAAAATGGCCAGAACGACCTAGGGGTTAACTCGTACGCGACCTACGACCTAAGGTCCACACGACCTAACTCCGAGCGAGCTAAAAACGGCCAGAATGACCTAAATGCAGAAATTTCTCCCAAACACCAAAAATCGGAGTTTTTCGCCAATCCAATCCAAACCAAAAGCAAATATGCATGCTAAAGTGATAGGGAATCATTCCCAACAGTCCAATATAGTTATAGACTAGAATTGTGAGATAAAAATCTCACCTTTGCACTAAAATTTATGAAGATGAAGCTTGAAAGCAAGGAGAAGCAATCCAAA
The DNA here is from genome assembly GCA_030765085.1 of Allium cepa. Lineage (NCBI taxonomy): Eukaryota > Viridiplantae > Streptophyta > Magnoliopsida > Asparagales > Amaryllidaceae > Allium > Allium cepa. The sequence continues at coordinate 618,489,225 of CM060938.1, read as the reverse complement.
GCTTGAATCCAATATCTTCTACTTGAATTTGGAGTTGAATGATGGAGTTGCAATTGAATTTGAGCTTGGAGTTTTAATTTCCCATTCTCTTCACCATTAATGCTAAAGCTTGAGTTAGTTAGGAAATTTATGAAGAGTAAGGAGAAGAGGGTTGGAACTTGGGCTTAATAGGCTAAACTAACCCAAAGTCCAAAGCGGGAAAAGTTAGTGAAATTTCACTAACTCCAAACCTATCGATGTTTATACTTAAAAAGTTGTAAACGACATTTCGAACTCAATGGAAGTGGTCTCGAGTCCTAATTTGACCGTTTGCAAAAAGTAGTTTTTCGGACCAAAATCTGATTAACGATTTAATATTTAAATAAAAATATTTAAATGTAAACTCGATAAATATGCGGGTTGTTACAGCATGAAACCCTAATCCATAATTTGGGGAATGCCCAAAATGCCTTTGAGGTAGTGTGGAGGTCAAGTAATCATTAGCTTCTACTAATCATCATTTAAGTGTACATGAAGCCATTAATTCCATAAGCATATGCATTAGCCTCTAATTTGTACATTAAGGTGGTGGGTAGGTGGGGTCCTCCATGTTCTTCACTTTGAATTATCTCCATCTTCATTCCTTTGTATTCATTTTGTGCATGCGTCTGTCTTCATGAAACCACTCTTATTTGACATCAAATTCCTACACATATATATATATATAAATTTTCAATTAATTTTTCTCAAAAAAACATATGCACACAAATGACCGTTTTGCCCCTATATAAAGATGGATATGTGACAATTTGAAATTAATATGGATTTTGGTTAAAACAAGTTAAAATATCCAATATGATTGTTTATTTAATTTAAATAGAATAAATATGGTGGTAAAAATATGCATATTTACGTGCACATCAAATACCCCCACACTTATCTTTTTATTCATCCTCGAATAAAGGAAAAAAACCGAGATAAATCTGTTTTTGTAGGGAGCACGATTGCATTGAGCGTATGCAACAAGCCGTTAAACCTATGGGTGTCCCTAGTAGGATGAGTGTTGTCTCGTGAGGGTTTTCAGTGGGTACTACCCACAAAATCCTAATGCAAGATGAATATATTCAACAAATGCAAGATTTATTTACAAAGTGATGAATGCGAGTTTTTGAAAATATTTACAAATGAAGAATTTATTTTTAAATTGGCATGAATAAATTAAATATAGGTTTTGGTTATTATCTTGAAAATTTATGTCATTTACTTGTCAAAATTACCAACAAAAATCAAGTTATCATAACAAATAGACTATAGTTTAACTCGTTGTTTTGGTTAATAACACAGTGTAACTATGAAATGGATCCTTAGTTGATTATCAAAGTTTATCAAAGTGGTATTTTCATTTCTTTTCAATAACAAATCAAATCAAATAAGTAAAAATAGTGCTAGGATTTCAATTGCTTGCTCTCCCATTATTTGCAAGAAAAATTACACACCTGCTCAGGTAAACTGAGACCAGATATACCACCCATGCACTGCCTTTCGTGCTTATGTGAGGAGGTACAGAGCATGGCGAGTGCACACACTTTCGTGCATACAACTATCGACTGTAGGTAGTTTTTATTAAGTCTGTTCTTTTTTTACATGTGTTTCATACATGCATAACCATGAGGACTTTTAAATGAGTATGAAAGCACATAATCAAAGATTTCAAGTAGTTCACCCATGCATAACCGTGAGGACTTTTTAAATGAGAGTGAATACTTTAGATGTTATTTTTTTAAGGGAGAGAGTTTTACAAAATCATCTTAGCACCATTTAACTTGGAAGACAAAAAAATGTTATATCTTTACTTTAAATCAACCATTTTTTAAAACAAAGATTTTCAATTAGGATCTATTTCGTAATTAACACGTATGAATCTTCCTATATACTAGTTAAACCATTGTTATTGGTAATCAAACTTTATTTTTATTTTTGTTAAGACAAATAAATTTTTAAAAATTTCACTTTAATAAACCGAAACCATATATTTATCGTATAGTGTTTCTTTAAAAATAAATCAAAAGAAAATTTGTTTTTGAGATATTTTTTTGATATTTTAGAAGAAAAGGCAAAAATAAACCATGAAAAATAAAATAAAAATGAAGATGAGTCTCCCCCGGCACTTGATTTTGACTGTGTCCTCACAGTCAATCCGAGTGAAAGGATAAAAATGAAAACAAAAACATTTATTTAAATGAAAATGAAAAGATGATTATTTACATGACATCAGAAAGTATGCCATTAAAGAGTAAATGAACCGGTCTTTCAAAAACCGATTCATTTGTCTCGCCAAGTATGTGAGACACGGCTTAAGCGCAGAAAAGCAAATCGTAAAAGATTTTTGGAATCGAATGTGGATTCGGAAAAACGAATGTCGTTTTATTAAAAATCGTACGAAATGTTTTTATTTTCGACGATTTTTGGGGTAGATATAACAATTGATTGAAATTCAAGTTCATTTTCACCAAATTGGAAGTTAAGCTCATCATCAACCAAATTTTCAAAATTATTGATTTCAAAATTGAAATGGTGATTCAATTTTCCCCCTTCATAATTTAACAACTCATTTTTCAAAAGTCTAAAAAATTCATGTTCATTAAATTCGTCTTCCTTTGTTGGATTATCAACAACTTTATTACATGTCTCAATTCCAAAATTCAAAGTTGTTGTATTCATATTTTCGAAATCGAGAAAACGAGGATCAAATTTTAAGTTTGGTTCCACACCCTCAAAAGAATTGAAATCCAACTCAATTACCATTTTTTCAACAACTTCATTAAAATTGTTATTTTCAATTTCAAAAGTTATTATTTGAAAATCGTCGATTTGGGTAAACGATGTATTATTATTTGACTCGTCACACGTTGAAATTTGATTTTATTTTTCATATTGTTTCATATATGTTTCAAACAATGAATTTGTGTGGTCATCGTAAATTTCGCTCATTTGCTCAATAAAATCCAATTTATAGTTATTGACTTGAGAATTTTCGATTTGGATTTGTTGAGAACAAAAAATTTCACTCGTATCGTAATCAAGATTGTTCCCATTGCCAAAATTATTTGAAAAGTGGGTCACATTTTCGTTTTGATTCTGAAATTCATTTTGGAGTTCAAAATTGAATTGGCATGGGGTATCATCGTAATCGTTTGAATTTTGAATTGAATTCAAATTTTGAATTCCTTGAAAAATTTGACTCGAGTTGTCGCAGAAATTCGAGTTACACAAATCATTTATCATTTGATTTTGTTGTGTAGAAATTTCAAGTAACGACAAAATGCTATTTTCAAGATTTGAAGGTTGGTCATCATTTTGAAAATTCTGTGGTTCAAAATTTGAAACATTAAACAATGGTTGTTTTTAAAATATCCATACAAATTTGGAGTGAACTCATATGGATTATATTGATTTTCACAACTATTGTAAAATTCACGTAAATGGGAAACTCGGACATTTTCAAGAATGTTTTTTTGAAAGGAAAACTATTTACAAATAAAATTTATATTTCAAAAGGGAAATTGATTTTTTATTTTGGTTTTTTGGTTTTTCAATTTTTTTATTTTTAGAAAGGTTTTATAAATAAATTTGGATTTTTGAAATTTCAAAGAAAAAGGTTTTAAAAATTTTAAAGAAAAATAAAAGGAGTATATACAATTATTTTTTAGTTTTGGATTTTTGAATTTTTTTTCTTTAAATATGAATGAACTAATGCAACTAAATGAATGCAAATGTTAATTACAAATGATTTATCCTAAGTTGACCCAAAATTGTATACTCACACATTGTCTTGAATAAACAAGATAGTTCTTAGTCAGGTAACATACAAGATTTATCGGTGCACCACGAATCACCGTAGCAATGCAGCCGAAGGTTTAAGTAGCTTCACAGGAACAACCACTATAATATTTATGAACCACCATAATATTTATAAATGGTTATTACTCTGTCGTAGCCTAGACACCGAGAAATTAAATTGTTCAAAGAAGACAACTTGTCAATATATAATTAAAAGTTATCGATGTCTAATCGTTATTATTAATCAAAATTCTAAGATGAAATGCAAAGCAGATATTAAACATGTATTAACAATGCAACTACGAATGTATTTTTTTTTGTTTTTTTTATATGCAAGCAAACAACAATGCAAGACAAATAAAAACAATAGATAAGGGGTAAAATGCAGCAATCTTTATAAGCAAGCAAGCAGTTTTTTTTTGGCAAGCTAAGCAAAACAAGCAATTCCTCTCCATTTTCTGCTTTGGCAACCTGAAACTAAAAAAAGATATATACAGTTTTTTATAAAAAAAACAGAAAGATTCAATAAATCATACTCACACATCCACTAAACAAATTCCGAATTACCCCAAATCATCCAAACTATAAAAAAAATTCTTTTTAAGCAAATAAAAGAAAAATAATTTCTTTTTTAACAAAGAAGCCTACAAAACAAACAATTATTCACTTTAAACTAAAAGAAAAAGAAAATAACCCGTAGCCCAAATGTAAGCATCCACCCCAAACTATTATCACCCCACAATTATTCACGCACCCAAAATCAAATCAGTGAAATCAGCAATAAATCGCACATCCGAAAACAAATAAACATTTCCTCGATTCTCACATGTAAAATTAGCAATAAATCAAAATCGAATTCCAAAAGTTTAGAAACTAGCTCGGGTTTTTGCTCACGATCTGAGGTGCGGTTTCTGGTGTCGGTGTGGGGTTACGATTGAGGAGTCGCGATTTGCGTAGTGATGAGGGAGAAAAGGTAAAGTTTTTTTTTAGTTCGTGGTGTTGATTTGAAGTGTGGTGATTTGAGGATGATTGGCGACGACTTGATTGAAGTGGGTGAAGTCGATTGGATTAGAGGCTGGTCGGTGGCAAGTCGTGGTGATTTGGGTGAGTTCGAGGCAAGCAGGTGAAGGCGATACGTAATGGTCGCAATGCTGCTTGGGGATTGCGCGTGATGCAGAGGTGGTTGAGGCAGTTTGGTTGGGGGAGTGCAGTGTTTCAGGGTAGTTGCCGTGATGTTGGAGTATCGATGCAGGTGAGTGGAATGGGCGCTGCGGATTTACTATGCAGGCGGATTGGGTTTGCTGCGAGTTCACCGGTTTGGGGATTGTCGAGTCGATTAGTTCAATTTGGCATTCGATTTGCAGTCGAGTTTGACTTGGATCGCGATTTGGTTCGCGATGGTTGATGTTGCCGTGAGTAAGCAGTAGGGTACGGGAATGAGGGCAGATGTCGATTGCTTTTGTATGTATAAACGTGAGAGAGGACTTGTGAAATGAGCAGTCAGGTGGTGGTTCGGTATCGAGTTACAGTAGATTGAGGATGTTGTTGAAGATTGTCGTCGTTTTGTGTGCCGTGGTTGAAAGGCAGCTCTTGTTGGTCTGGTCGATGATGGGTTTCAAGCAATTCGATTGACTTGGGAAGTTGTAGAGGAACTATGCTGTTTGAAGAGGTATGGATTCGACAGTTTTCAGGTATGTTGATTCTGGTGCACTATGTATCTGTGGTATGTAGTCTGAAATGGTTTATTGTTGTTTGTCGATTGATGGTGATTGGCTGAGGAGCTGTAGAAATGCAGAGGATGTTGATTGTAGATGTTGTCAGGTGTGGGTGCTTTGATGTATTATCAATGATGTGCAAGTGGTTTGCACTGGAACATTGGCACAGTTGGTAGTTTTGTATGGAAATGGTCAGAAAGGTAGTTGAACGCAGAAGTGTGCTACTGAAGTTTGGTTTTGAAATGTTGAAATGGTGAATGGTGAGCAACTATTGATGGCTGGAAGGGGGGAATGGCACAGTTTGTTGTATGGTGGGTGAGGTGGCCTTGGTTTCAGGCGACGTGTGCAGTTGGGTTATATTGTTCAGAGAAGTGGGTATGACGGGCAGTGTATGTTGGTGGTGTGAAGTGAAGATGGATATGCGCAGAATGTTTTCAAGTGCAAGTTATGGTAGTGGTTAGGCAGCAGTTATATGCAAGTAGAAGGGGTAATAAATGGTGAAGGAGGAGATGATGGTTTGCTACTGTCAATGGGTAGTGATATGACTGTTAGAAGTGGAGTTAAGAAGAGGCAGTAAGGTGCAACAGTGCACTGTTATATGCACAGACTTTTTTTTATTCAATGTAAATGTAGAATTGTGAACGGAAATTGTAAATGACCAAAAGAAATGAAGAAAGAAAATTTATGTTTGGAACGAAAGTGTGGATGTTTTTTTTAATAGGAAATGCAATGCAAATAGAAACTAGAAAACAACAACCATACAAGTAAAAATCAAACAACTAACACAACACAACTATATTTTTTAGGAAATTAACACACAAAAGAAAATCGAACAAAAATAATTCGAAGAATAGAAAATCAAAATCAAAGCAAGTCTTCGGCAATGGCGTCAAAAACTTGTTAATTGACAGAAATTTTATGGAATTAGAAAACCGTCGAAAATTTTCAAAATTAAAATAACCGCAAGCGCACGGCGTACACTTGTACATGACGAATACGGGTCGATCCGGGAGAATTGATGATTTTAAAAATTCTATTCAATCAAATTATACAAAATTCGAGTGAAAGTTAAGCCAGAGAATTAGAAAATTAGCAAACTAACTAAAAGAAAAGAGATGCAAACATAAGAGTTAAATGACAATTTAGAGAATAATTCCACTCTCTAAATCACATAGTTCAACATATATGAATTCATGATCTCTCTTTTATGGTCATTAGTGCTTTAATTGATATGCTTATCATAAGTATGACATATTTGTGCTATTGATTAGCCAACATAAGTCGTCAAACTATAACACATCCCTTAAAGCACTTACTAACTTTCATGAAATTTGACAAAGAAAATGAAAATGAAATCTATTCTAAGTATGGCCTATTAACTATTGATTAGAAATATAGACCATCGAATTTTAATTTCAAATCACTTTCTTTTGTCATAATCATATTTTGATGAAGAGGCATTTGTGTTAGTGATTGTTTAAGCATGGCCTATTTGATGTCAACAATATAGGCTATCAAATTCAAAGCAAAAGCAACAAATAAACACTTCATCGATCATCATTAAGCACAAAAGGAGAGCATGAATTAACAAATAATTGAAGCTACATAATTAGAGAGCTTCATTACCCCCTAAATTGAAGTGGTTTAGCCTCTCATATTTGTCATTTGATTAACAAATGTAGCTTGCAGTATGAAAGAAAAAGAAAAGGAAAAGAGAGCAAAGTTGAATGAAAAACTATTATACTTGCATAAAATAAAGGAGATCTACATTATAACATGAAAGGAAATAAACCAGAAAAGAAAATGAACATGTATTAAATTGCATATAAAAAAAGAATTACATAAGAGAAGAAATGGCTAAGTAGCCATGAAAGAAAGAGAGCTTTGATTTATTTTCTAAGCTAAAACTAATTAAGAGGAAGAAGAGATTACATGAACATAATGGGTTATTCATACAAGCATGAAACCCTAATCCATAATTTGGGGAATGCCCAAAATGCCCTTGAGGTAGTGTGGAGGTCAAGTAATCATTAGCTTCCACTAATCATCATTTAAGTGTACATGAAGCCATTAATTCCATAAGCATATGCATTAGCCTCTAATTTGTACATTAAGGTGGTGGGTAGGTGGGGTCTTCTATGTTCTTCACTTTGAATTATTTCCATCTTCATTCCTTTGTATTCATTTTGTGCATGCATGTGTCTTCATGAAACCACTCTTATTTGAGATCAAATTCCTACACAAGTATATATAAATTTCCAATTAATTTTTCTCAAAGAAATATATGCACACAAATGACAGTTTTTCCCCTATATGAAGATGGATATGTGGCAATTTGGAATTAATATGGATTTTGGTTAAAACAAGTTAAAATAACCAATATGATCGTTTATTTAGTTTAAATAGAATAAATATGGTGGTAAAAATATGCATATTTACGTGCACATCGTCCCGACCACCCAGAACCTAACATGATCCCCCACATAGAGTTCGAGCAAGTCGAGCTACATCAAGAACCAAACTCGATTGCCAAAACCACCTCGCGCCGCCTAACTCCGACCACCAGAAGCCTTGTCATCATGTCCAGACCTTCGCCACTCGACTACGCTCCTTTTCCCCCTACTCTTGTCCAACCTGACGCCGCCACGCCGCCGCACTTACCTCAACAACATCGTCGACCCAAACAGGGTCTTAAAACCTACATCTCCATTGCCGTGCCACCTTGAAGATCAAAAAAACTGCCGACCAATTTTCCCATGCTCCTCGACCCTCGATCTACCTTCAGCAAAGATCCCGACTCATGATCTTCCTCCAATCGCCGAAAATCGAACAAAAAATCGATTCCGTTCAACTCGGAATTTCTCCCTAAATACTAACTTAAAAATCATGATATTACCTACAAAAATCATCATTTCTTGAGTCGAATCCAATCTTGTGTGTGAAACATGTAATTAAAACAATTGATTTTTTGATATGTTTGATTCCCACTGTAAATTTATTCTTTCCGGATAAATACTTAATAATTTCACTTGAAAACATTTTTAAAAAAAGGATTTCATGTTTACAAAAAAAATCTCTTTTATTACCAGAGCTTGAAAGTGTTTGAGTGAATAGGTATGAATTTTTGAAAGGGTTTGATCCTGCTAGAGTAAGAACAGAGACATGCATATATGAATATACAGCAATTCAGTTTACGCACCTTGGCAAATAGTTTTCCATTCATGCAAGCAAAAATCAAGATATTCCGATCATCAAATCTTACATGCATACAGATATAAAGATGATTTAGTTTCAAGAACATAGGTTTACTCACCTAAAAATTTGAATAGAGGAAACCAAAGTTTGAAACTTGAAAACTGCAACTGATCTCGATCGGCTTTGTTTTGAACTTGAATTTGAATCTAGCTTTTCTTTAGTTGAAATCTTGAAGTTGATTAGTTGTCTAGTCCTCTGGTTTTAGTTTTGGTTTGAAAGAAAATGAAAGGAGAAAGAAGAAAATTGAGATATGTATATGTAAAAGGAAATAAACTGTATACAGCCTTTAGTTTCTCCTTTTAATCATTTTTTCCCTTTCTTTTAAGGAAGAAAACAATTAAACTTGACACTTGTATTAGTACGTCATCCCCTAGCTTACAAATCTCTTATGCCAATATTTTATATTTTCTTTATGTTTTATATTTTTATTTTTATATTTTATTTTTATTTATTCTTATTTTAAACTTAAGTTATTTATACTTGAATTAATAACCATATATATATATATATACACACAAATGTTTTAAAATGTAGAGTTTTAAATCTAAATTATATTTATTTTTAATTACAAATCATAGTTCTATTCACAATCTACATATATATAAACAATATTTATTAGAAAGCATTTTTTTATTTATTTGAAAAGATAAGTTCGCAAATTTTAAATAATTATATTAGAAGATCACTAAATTTAATTTTTCCAAAAATCCTGGGTTGTCATAGTGTCATTACATAGATATTACATAAGAGTCACCATACATCAGAGTCATTCAGTTTTACAACACTATGTTAGACAGTCGTGATGACCTACCTATTCATTACAATCCAAAATGCAAACAAAAATACTAATACAGTGGAATAGATATATCCAGGCACACAGAAGCCTCCCGTACCAAGTCTTTTCCAAAATACATCAAGGCCAACCTGGATCACTTGGCTACTTATAAAAATTAGGGATTTGATCTTATTTTGGGAATGGATTGGCTAGAAAGCATAAAGCTGTTCTGGTTTGTGAAGAGAGAACTGTGTCATTGGAAACCGAACTGGAAAGGATTGCAAGAGTGACTTGCGATAGTCCATGAATCCACCTGGGTAGTCTTTTGCTTGGGCTCGAGGCATCTCAAGATGAAGTAGGAACCATCGAAGTTGTCAGATTTCCTTATAAAATGAATTGCCCCTTTTCTTATCGATTCCCCTGGAATCTATAATTTCTAATTTATCCACTGATAAATATTCCACCTCATTTATAAACCCAGATTACAAATTTCCATTTCTCATTTTCCTTTAAATCACAGTTTCCAAAACACTAAATCGATTTCAAATCGATTTCCTGGTTTAAATTCCCTTTAAAATTTATTACTCGATTTATCCAATTCCCAATAATTATTTACTTCAGAATTTTCTTTTCATTTCCTTTAAAAATCCAAGCTTTATATATATATATTTCCATTTCTCAAAATACCAATATATATTCAGCCAAGCCATAACATTCAATAATTCCAATCCCCAGTATAATCTTTATAATCTATCACAGATCACCAAATAAATCATATCGCTGAATATAAAATAAATTCAACGTTTTGAGGAATCCAGTTGGATCCCTAGAATCCGTTACCCTACTTCTACAGATGTTAGCACAATATAAAATACCAATCCCACTTCGAGGGGAATATCGCGATATATAGGGTCATCCGCTAATATGCGGGGCGCATAGGGTCTCATCCGCTATATAATGCGGGAATATCAATAACTCCAATACACACACACACACTATATATAATATATCTCATCCAGACTGATAATAAGTCGTCAATTCAATTAATCAATCCAACATTTAAATTTAACTATTTAAATTTAAGGATAATCCAAATGAGTGAGATTAACTCACCTTTGTTTTGTTTGCAACCCATTTTCATCTCGACTTGTTTCCTTCATGATTTAAGACTTTATACATCGGGAGAAGTCAAAGGTTTTCCCCTGCATCGGGAGATTGAGTTCCGTATCGACTTAGTTCAAGGAGCGATACCGATGGTTCAACCAAGTAGAAGGATGGCTCCTAGAGAGAGAGGAATTGGTGAAGCAGACTCAGGATTTCTTAGAGAAGGGATTGATCATACCTAGTCGTTCTAGCTGGGGTTCTGCTATGGTGTTTGTAACAAAATTAGATGGGTCATTACGATTTTGTGTAGACTATCAGGAATTGAATAAGGTGACCATTAGGAATAAGTACCCCTTGCCTCATATTGACGATCTTTTTGATCAACTTCATGTGGCTACTGTGTTCTCTCAATTGGATCTAGCTTCGGGTTTTCACCAGCTAAGGATAGCTGAAGAAACTATACCCTTGACTGCATTCAGATGATGCAACTGTTTTTATGTGTGGCTGGTTATGCCTTTTGGGCTAACCAATGCTCCAGCTTATTTTGTGGATCTGATGAACCATATTTTGCAGGATGTGTTGAACAAGTTTGTGCTTATGTTCATCGACGACATTCTCATCTACTCCGAATCAGAGTAAGAGCACAAGCGTCATTTGGAGATAGTATTGGAAACCTTGAAGAGACATGTCCTAAAAGCTAAATTTTCGAAGTGCCATTTCTAGAAGCCAGAAGTAAGATTTTTGGGACATATCATATCTGGAGAAGGTATCTCTGTGGATCCGGTCAAGGTGGCAGCTTTTCAAGAGTGGAAGCAACCGCAGACTCCTATGGAAGTTCATAGTTTTCTTAGCTTGGCGGGTTACTATAGGAAATTCATCCAGGATTACTCTAAGATTTCCCCATCACTTGACAAAACTGACTAGGAAGGGAGCGAAATTTAAATGGACTCCTAAGTGTGAAGAAGCGTTTCTGGATCTGAAGGCAAGCTTAACTATTGCTCCTATTTTGGCTATTCCAGATGGGGCAGTAAGTTCGAAGTATACACTGATGCTTGTGGAGTAGGGCTTGGTGCTGTTTGATGCAGAATGGAAGGTTAAAGCCGCATGAGAAGAACTAAGCTACGCATGATTTGGAATTGCTGGCTATCGTCTTTGCGCTGAAGATATGGAGGTATTATCTGTTGGGTAAGAAGTTTGAGCTCTTCACCGATCATAAACCCTTAAAGTATCTTTTCTCCAAGAAAGACCTGGACCTGAGGCAGCAGAGATGGGTGGAATTCTTGGCATCATATGATCTGGACATTCTCTATACTTCGGGAAAAGCAAACATAGTGGCAGATGCTTTGAGTAGAAATGCAATTTTGGCTGTTCTAGAGGTTACTTCGACTCTACTAGAAAGGATTGCCAGTAAGAAAGGAACGGATAGGAGTTTAAGAGCAATCATTAGGAAAGTTAAGAATGGACAGTGCACCAGTATCAAGATAGATGACCAGGGAGTCTTGAGGATCAATGGGAGAATCTGTGTTTCGAATATCAAGGATCTTAGGCAGGAATTTTTATTAGAAAGCCATCGCTCAAGGTTAAGTATCCATCGAGGAATCTTGAAGATGTATAATATTGTGAAAAGATTTTTCTAGTGGAAACGAATGAAGAAGGACATTGCTACTTTTCTCAATGGATGTTCAAACTGTCAACAAATGAAGGGTGATCAACAGAAGACTACGGGATTGTTGCAACCTTTAGAGATTCCAAAATGGAAATCGGAAATGATATCGATGCTTCATAGATGGGTAGCCAAGAACCAGAAAAGGAAATGAAGGAGTGTGGGTAATTATGGATAGGCTGACTAAGAATGCCCACTTTATCCCAATTAAGGCAACCAAAACTGCAGCTTCATTAGCAGAGATTTTCTTGAAAGAGATTGTCAGGTTGCACGGAATTCCCATCATCATTGTGAGTGATTGTGACCCAATTTTTACCAGCAAATTTTGGGAAGCCTACAAATGGCTCTTGGAACGAGGTTGAATTTAAGTACCGTTTATCATCCTCAAACCGACAGTCAGATAGAAAGGCTTAATCGCGTTCTTGAAGATATGTTGAGAGCTTGTATCCTAGATTTCGACAGATCATGGGAGGACCATCTACAACTGGTAGAATTCTCGTACAATAACAGTTATCAGGCAAGCATTAAGATGGCACCATACGAAGCTTTGTACGAAAGGCCTTGTAGATCACCATCATGTTAGGTAGAATGTCCAGACATGATTCGGGAGGCATCTGCGAAGGTTGAGCTGATCAAGAAAAGGATGAAGGCAGCCCAGAATTGTCAGAAAAGCTATGCGGATAAGAGATAGAGGAATCTGGAATTCGAAGTTGGAGATTTGGTTTCGTCAAAGTTTCCCCAATCAAAGGAGTAATCAGATTTGCTAAGACTGGGAAGCTAGCTCCGAGGTATATTGGGACTTTTCGTGTTCTCGAAAGGATAGGTGCTTTGGCACATAGGATTGAATTACCAGACCGGATGGCTGGGATCCACAATGTATTTCACGTATCTCATTTAAGGAAGTACGTGTACGACCTATAACTGGTTGTAGTACAAGCAGTTCAGGAAGATTTGGAGGTCGAACCAGACTTAATTATGGTTAGGAATCCAGTTCAGATTGTAGGTCGAGATGAGAAAGAGCTCAAGAACAAAGTGTTGAAGCTAGTTAAGATTCAATGGAGTGAGGATCCCATAGATTGTACTTGGGAAACTCTAGATAGTATACGGAAGGCCTATCCAGAATTGTGTCAGGATAGTTAGGATTGTTTGTTTGAATAAATTGTTTGCTTTGGTTGTTAGTATATGGATGATGTGTATGCTTTGCTGTTGAATAAAAAACTTTTGATTTTATTTTGCTTTAAAATTTTGGGGATGAAATTCTTTTAAGGGGGAAGGAATGTAACAACCCGGGATTTTTGGCAAAATTAAATTTAATGATCTTCTAATATAATTATTTTAAATTTGCAAACTTATATTTTCAAATAAATAAAATGTGCTTTCTAATTAATATTGTGTGTATATATATATGTAGATTGTGAATACAACTATGATTTGAAATTCAAGATAAATATCTTAAAAATAATTTAGATTTAAAACTCTACATTTTAAAACATTAGTATACATATATATGGTTATTAATTCAAGTATAAATAACCTAACTTTAAAATAAGAATAAATAAAAATAAAATATAAAAATAAAAATATAAAACATAAAGAAAATATAAAATATTTTCATAAGACATTTGTAAGCTAGGGGATGACATACTAATACAAATGTTAAGATTAATTATTTTCTTCATTAAAAGAAAGAAAAAAAATGATTAAAAGGAGAAACTCATATCTGTATGCGGTTTATTTCCTTTTAGATATACATATCTCAATTTTCTTCTTTCTCCTTTCATTTTCTTTCAAACCAAAACTAAAACCAGAGAGACCAAACAACTAATCAACTATAAGTTTTCAACTAAAGCAAAGCTAAATTCAAGTTCGAAACAAAGTAGATCAAGATCAGTTGCAGTTTTCAAGTTTCAAACTCTGGTTTCCTCTGTTCATATTTTAAGGTGAGTAAACTGTCGTCTTAAAACTAAATCATCTTTATATCTGTGTGCGTGTAAGGTTTGATGATAGGAATATCTTGATTTTTGCTAGCATGAATGGAAAACTATTTGCCTGGGTGTATAAATTGAATTGTTGTATATTCATATATGCATGTCTCTGTTCTTACTCTAGCAGGCTCAAACCCTTTCAAAAATTCATACCTTTTCACTCAAACACTTTCAAGCTATGATGATTAAAGAGATTTTGTTTGTAAACATGAAACCCTATTTTTAAAAATGTTTTCAAGTGAAATTATTAAGTACTTATCTGGAAAGAATAAATTTACAGTGGGAATCAAACATATCAGAAATCAATTGTTTTAATTACATGTTTCACATACATGATTGGATTCGACTCAAGAAATGATGATTTTTGGCGGTAATATCATAATTTTTAAGTTAGTACTTGGACGGAAATTGCAGTTGAACGAAATCGAGTTTTTTTGGATTTCCGACGATCAGAGGAAGATCGTGAGTCAGGATCGTTGCTGAAGGTAGCTCAAGGGTCAAGGAGCATGGGAAAATTGGTCGGCGATTTTTCTGATGACCGAGGCGACATTGCGAGGGAGATGTAGGGTTTATGACCCTATTTGGGTCGATGATGTTGTTGAGGTGAATGTGGCGGCGTGGCGGCGTCGGGTTGGACCGGTGTAAGGGGAAAAGGAGCATGGTCGAGTGGCGAAGGTCTGATGCGACGGCAAGGCTTCTGGTGGTCTGATGTAGTTTGACTTGCTCAAACTCGATGTGGAGGATCGTGTTAGGTTCTGGGTGGTCAGGATGAATGAGCGTGTCGTCGGCGATTGGGTGGTGTCGTGGACATTGATTGGAACGGTGTCGATCGAGCGTGCATGTACCCAAGTATCAGTTTGTCTGGTTTCAATTTCCTGTAGGATTAGAGTAAAGGAGAGGAAGAAGATAAGGGGAGGGGAAAGGATTGGGATGGGCTCGGGTTGGGCTCGGGCCAGAGCATAAATGTTTTAACAATTTTTTTTTAAAAAAAAAGAATAAAATGAAGTTAACAAGTTTTAAAAGTAAAAGCATAAAAAAAATAAACAAGTTTTCCAAGCAAAGTTTCTAGCCTATTCTTTTAAATGTTAAATTTTTTACTTAAATATTATTTATTAAAGGTCATATGAATAAATTATTTTTAACATAAATTAATTAAGCTTAGAATAATTTATTTATATGTCCATTATTTTATTTTATTCCTAAGTTTATTAAATTAAAATTAAATAGTAAAATTAAGTAAATGGTTAAGATAAATGTTTTAAACTTTTAAATTAATAAAAGGTCTTAAGTTATTAATTCCAAATAGTTTATTTAAATAAAATATAAATGGCTTGTAAATAGTTAATGACAATTAAGAAGGATTTACAAGTAATTAATTTATTTTGTGTTAATTTAATTTAATTAGAAACGGTGTGACCCGTTAACCTTCTCTATGGATGATTAAATTGGATTGAATACTTTGGATTGTTTAATATCTCTAGTACGTTAATTTGTGATATTCTGTGATATGAAATGCTTGGGTTGAACTATTGATTAATGTAGGATGAATATTTAAATAGATATCTGTGTGATGAATTTCTGTGTGAAAATGACATTCTGAAGTTTCAGTTGAATTGTTTTACTTAAACAACTTGGCCTTAAAAGACGGTGTTTGGTTTTCGATGAGACCGGGGTCGGATATCAAATTGTTATCCGAAAACCACATCGATCCAAAATAAGCGATAGATCGTGAAATCTCAAGTGATTCCAAAACGAGTGTCGTGGAGATAGTGCCTTCGGTTCCGTTCAGACCCAGAACGGACTTGTATAGACGAATGCTATCAGACCATCGTCATTGGAGGATGGTGAGCATTCCAAGAAATGTGTGCTACAAAGGTAATCGTAGCCTCAAGCCTCATCAACCGGGAATGGCTAAAACAGAGAAGGTGTAGCAAGGCTAAGTGGGTAGCACCCAAGTAGGATAAGATTTCCCCCTGCCTAGATGTCTTTTTTTATTCGGCTGTGTGGGCGGTTGTTTGCCACAACCGCCGGGTTGTCTTATTCGGACGATCCAGTAAGGGGTAGCTCCGGTCTTGTGGTGCATGGAATCATGAGGGATCCTCGGTACACTGATCTAAGACCAGGTACTACAACGGGCGGCACCCTAGTAGCTCTGCCATTGTATGGAATCCAATCTCCACTAAGTGACCTTGGACTTGATTGTATACCTATTATGCTGGAATTTAATGAATGTAACAATTTCGGCTATGTGAATAATTTATTTGAAAACCCCTGACGCTATTATAATATAACTGAATTTCCTATCAAATGTTTTCGTTATCGTAAGGGAAAAACTCGTCCGTGTTTTTGTGTGGTGAGTCTTACGAGATACCTTTGATTTCAAATGATTTTCATGTTAAACAAACTTAAACCATTTACTCACACCAGACCCATGTCTGACCCAGAGTTTATTTTCTGTTTTTCTTAAACTCTTGGGTACTCAAATTTTTATGAGTAGCCAAGTGATCCAGGTTGGCTTTGATGTATTTTGCAAAAGACTTGGAGCTAGAGGCTTCTACGTGCCTAGATATATCTATTCTGCTGTATTAGTATTTCTATTTGCATTTTGGGTTGTAATGAATAGGCAGGTCATCATGACTACCTAATATAGTGTTGTAAAACCGAATGACTCTGATGTATGGTGACTATTATGTAATATCTATGTGATGTAATATTTTTTTTCATTCCGCTGTGACATTCTGATATTGTTTTGTTCTTTCTTTCTATCTATTTTCTTTTCTACCTATTTCTTTCTTAAATTACGATACGTCTTTCTATGGAATGAAAGGCGGGTCGTCACAAATATATTACAACAATTAATTGTTATCAATATCAAGGTTTTAACAATCAGTTAAATCCTAATATAAAATTAATTGTCAATTTAATTTATTGTAAATTCAGATTCAATATCAATTTAAATTTCAATTTAAGCCAACAAAAAGCAATAATTTTTTTTATGTATCTCATTATAAATTTTATTTAACTTGCAATGGAAATTTTAATATTGTGTGAGTGGGTTGAATCACTCATCTTTTTAGCTTTCCTTCCTCTAATTAGGTTTCGATCCACTACTGCTTTCTTTTTTTAACTTTGATTTTCTTTCTTGTTTTTCTATATTTGAAGGTTTTGGAGGAGACAGAGAAGTTTGTATAATCTAAATTTGAAGGAGAAATTTTGAAAATGAGAAGAAGAAGGAAAAAAATGTATATTGAAGAAATTTTTGTTTCGAAAAGTGAAGAAAATGAAGAAGAAGGAGGGAGGAAAAAGGGAGGTGCAGAAAGGTTAAAGAAAAATTATATATATATATATATCTTTGTGTGTGCGTGTGTGTGTCTATATATATATATAATAAAATCAAACTTAGGTTTGAAAAAATATAGCTTCAGAGAAAAGAAGAAGGAATAATCGAAAATGAAGACACAAACAAAAATGAGAAAAGAAATGTGGCAGGTATTAAACAAAGAATGAAAGATACACATTTGAATTTTAAAAGACATGTTTACAAAGCAAGCAAAAAATTGGTATAAAATCTTAATACGTGTGCTACCAAAATTAATTTCATTAACAGCAAACGATTTAAGGCAAGGCTCACGTATAAATAAATGGAACTTAGAGGAAAACAAAACGAGGCATGTATTAATTAAAAAATTATAGAAATAAATAAATGAAATGGGTGGTTGAAATCTGAGAAGATAAATAAATGGAAAGATTAATGAATGAGAATAGTGGAATTTGGAATATCAACATATTAAAGACTATTCTTTACATAAAGAAAATATAAAGAATTGAATTCAGTTTAGAAAGACGTGCTAGGTGAAATTTTTTTTCACAAGGGAAATGAATGCATGCATGAGTGAATAGTGTATGTAAATGAATTCATGAATTAATGCACATACACATTTCATTTCAAATGCAAAGTAACGCCTCATTAATAATTCAATTTATGGAAAGAAGTGAAAAAACAAATGGAAAGAAATATGAAAAAGAGAGAAGTCAACGAAAATGTGAGATGGCGGCAGAATAAAGTAAGGTAATAAATTAATGAGAATGAAAGAATTAGTATATTGCCAACAACTTTTGAAATTTAATTTTAAGACATATGTTCCCTTCAATACATTTCATTAACTCCAAATTTACACTAAATATATGTTAATGTAACCATTTTTTCTTTTTTACACACAATTAATAATATTGAACACACTAATTAACTTAATATTTCTCATTAAAATACGTACTTTATTTTTAACAAGTAACGTAAGTTGCACATATCACTAATTAATTAAAATTCACTTCTATTTCTTATTAATGGAAAGATTTCAATTGCTATTAATTCCAATAACTAAATTTCAAAACATACGTTGATTATTGGAAAGACAATAATCCAATTGTTTTCCTTTAAATTGTAATTCAAACATATCACTTAACATTATTGGTTATAAATATGTAAAGACCCGATTTTTCGATGCCCGAAAATCGAACCATTAGGGTTAAAAGAAGGAGGGAGAAGAAGAAATAGAAACAATATCAGAATCTTACCAAAGCAGCGGAATAAAATATAATAGATGATAACGGATCTTTATATAAAAGAAATTACACCTGTTTTATATATACATCATCAGAATACAACATCAGAGTTCAATACAATCAACAACACAACTCAGGATGGTTATAATATCTCGTCCTTCCAAAAATGAATACACAACGGAATATACATCAAAAACATTAGATACGTCTCGCCATCCAGCTCGTCTCCTGAGCTCCACAGTAGTCCATCCAGAATCTGTACTCTATAATACTCGGTCTAACCCGAACATTATAGTTAAACAACATCCGAGTCAGTCTGAAAAACCAGCGAGGGAAAACACACTCAATTGGATTATTAAAGTTTTTTAAAACCATTTTCAAAATCAAAGGTATCTCGTAAGACCACGCCACAAATAAACATGTCGGTTTTTACCTCACAATAACCAAAACATTTCTTATAAAATCCTCTAATATTATAGTAGTGTCTATATACAAATACTTATTCAAATAGCCGAAATTGTTACATTATTAAATTCTAGCATACTAGCCACAAAGTGGGTTATACAATCAAAACCGTAAAGGCACGTAGGAAAAATGGATTTCCATCAATGACAGGGCTACTAGGTACTGCCCGTCATAATACGTGGTCTAGATCACCGTACCAAGGTACCCTTCTGATCCCCTGCATCACAAAGCCAGAGCTACCCCTTACTGGATAGTCCGAATAAGTTCTCCCCGCGGTTGGGATCAGCAACCGCCATAAAGCCGAATATATAAAGGGACATCTAGACATGGGTGACCTTACTCTAATTGGTTGCTAGCCACTTAGCCTTGTGTGCACCTCCCCTATTTTAGCCATTCCCGGTTGATGAGACTTGAGGCTATGCGTTACCTTTTAGCACACCTTCACTTAGAATACTCATCGTCCCTCGGATGATGTTCTGAAAGCATTCGTCCATACAAGTCCATTCCTGGTTCGAACGGAACCGAAGGCACTACTCCTACCACATCCATTTTGGAATCACCCTTAGGATTAGTAGCAACGAGCCCTTGCACTTCACTGCTCCATCTTTGACTCTAAACTCTTGTCTTCCTCACGAAAACGTTCAAACCGGATCGAAGTGGTTTTCAAAAAAATTAATCCCGATTCCGGTCTCTTCGAAACGATCAGCGCATTAGCAATTATTGATAGTCGGTTATTAACTATCAAATAACATTCATAAACAATACATCAGACCTTAATAATTTCTCCCAAATTATTTATTTTAAATATCTTCGCAAGATATTTTCCTACATTTCAATCCTTTGAAAATAGTTTTCAAATCACTTTTCTCTCTCTCGTGGAAATAAATTTCCACCCAATTATTTTATTTCCACTGAAAACCGCTAAGTCATAAATACTTAAGATTTTAAAAATAATTTAAATCATTTTATTCTAAAACATACTATAAAACATTTAAATTAAAATTACTTAAACACTTTATTCAAAAATATATACTTTAAAAATATTTAAAATAAACTACTTTATAAAATATAAAACTAATTTTTAACATAAAAGTTAAGCCAAACTAAATTTTAAAATAAGAGTTACGAAATTCTATACAATTTTAACCAAACTATTTAAAATAAAACTATTTTATAAAATATAAATATTATTAATTTTCCTTTTACACATAATACCAATTAACCTTTAAGATAATTACTACTATAATAAATTGAGACAGATGTTAAACAACTTAAATAATAATTTCTTAAAACATTCCTTTAAACAAACTTTACAACTTTTAACGTATACTTAAAAATCTGCTTTGAAAATGTGCTTGGCTTTTCAGGGAAATACGCTTCTCTCTTATACCTTTAAAAATAAATCCCTATTTATTTTTAAAACAAATTCCTATTCCTTTATAAATTCCCACCGAAATTTATACTTTCAAATATCTACTAATATCCATTTCACTTTATAAACCCAGTTTATCCCATAGTCTCATATCTCTTTTAAAACAAAATTTTACATACTAAATCAATTTCCAAAATTTACTCCATTTAAAATAAATTCCTTTACTTATCCAAATTTATTTTCAAAACCCAAATATCCATATTCACCATTGTTTATGATTTAAATTCTTACTTAAATCGGAAACACCAATTTTATACTTTATTTCAAATTCTCCTTTTATTTTTTTCAAACTCAATTCAAATCTTAGATTTTAAAAATTAAGTATGTTTCTTCATACTTACAAAACAATATTGCTTAATTCCTTGATTAATATTTATGTATTTTTCTTAGAAAATCTTTTTTCCATTTACTCAAAAGCTCTATTTTCCCATTCTTAAATTTGTTATATAGGATTTTATAATCAACCCTTTATTTCTTTCCCAAATTCATTTCTTTAATTTATTTGAATTCACTATATTATTCACTTAAAATTTTCCTTTTATTTCTTTTAAAAAATCCAAACTTATATTTTTTTCCATTTTCTCAAATACCCACATATTCAACCAAGCCATAGCATTTCATAATTCAATTCCAAATATGATCAATATGATCATCACAGATTATAACATAATTCACATCGTTGACTATATAAAACAAATTCAATGTTTTGAGGAATCCAGTTGGATCCCTCCAACCTGTTTCTTGCATCCACAGATGTAAGCACAATATAAAATACCAATTCCACTTCGAGGTGGAATATCACGGTATATAGGGTTATATTTATATCATCTACTATTATACGACACATAGGGCCTCATCCGCTATATAATGCGGGAATCAATCAATCCAATATATATATATATATATATATGTATGTATGTATGTATGTATGTATATGTATATTTACACACTACTATATAATATACCACATCCATTCAATTCAATCATTCAACCAAAATTTAAATTTAACTATTCAAATTTAAATAAAACTCGGAAGAGTGAGATTAACTCACCTTTGATTGTTTATGCAATCCAAACCAAACCAGCTTGTTTTCTTCACGACTTTGGACCTTAAATAAACATTTTATGGTTTACTAACATTTGAACTAATCGAAAAATTAATTTGATAAATTTAACTAACTAATATTTAGTTTTAACTAATCTTCCATTGACAATTTCTAAAATACTTAAATAAGTTAATTAAATAAATTAACACCTTAATAAATTATTTTTAACATAGCCTAGTAAACTGAATCTTACTTTTCTTCATTTTCAACTGTATAAGAAAAATAATCATATAGGTTTTAAAAATCAAATTTTTATATATAATCTTTCAACATCTTAGATTCCTATTTATTTATTTATTTATTTTGAACTAACAATTTGATTTTCACATAATTTCTTTTTTAAAAAATATTTTAATAAGCATAATAAATTTGAATAAGTTAATTGAACAAATTAATCCCAAAATACATTATTTTTCGGTAAATAACCAAAATAAATAGATACATTTTTTTCTCCTGTTTACCTGTTCATCATAAGATCTAACTTAAAGTTTAATAAAAACTACTTAAAAGACTTTATTTAACTAAATTCAAATTAAATTTTGAATTTAATTCTGAATACAGGATATGTATTTACTCAATACCCAAAGTATGTAATTTCATTCTCTGCTTATTTACAATTTCATTAAAATTAAATTGAAAACAGAAATTCATACCTTAATTCGTACAGGAAAACAACCACCGATCCGTCGAACCCTAACTATCACCACGGAGACGCAACCCCTGGCCACGAAATCGCCAAGTCGCGCCCGGTAATAGTTTGAATGCTCTACCCCACTCCACTCCGAGCCACCGCACGCTCTGGCCCCCATCAGAATTGTCACAGAAAAAAATCGCGAACCCAGCAATGTCTTCATTCACGTGCGAGTGTGCTCCCCTTTCCTCGTTGGTAGCATCGTACGTGAGCCCAACTCATACACGACCAGATCTGGATGCTGCTGCTACCTCACGCCATCGCTCGCAGCAGCCACAATGCGACAACCTAAGACGCATGCTCGAGAGATTTGATTCGCTCGATTAGGGACCGCGAGTGAAATTCGAAAAGAGGATGGGTAGAATATTTACAAGGCTCGGCCATGATTCAAATTTGGGGGAAAAACGCGGCCATTTGAATTCGATCACTCCTTTCTCAGTCAATTAAATTTGCTGCCCTTTATTTCTGTTGAACTTCTACTCGATTTGTTTATTATCTATCGTTCATTTCATATTATTATTTTTTCAAATTATAACTTTTTATTTAAGTAACCATTTCACTTAATCTCCTTATGCTTTTCTTTAAATTCACTTTTACTTAACTATATTTAATTACACGCCAATTCAATTTTAAATTTAAACTTCTATAAGTTTTTCAAATTTAATTACATTTGCTAACTTCTTTTGATTTACTTCAATTAATTAGCTTACCATCCCCCTTATCTGGGTTTCACACTTACTTTTATTTAACCCCTTTCAGGTTGAATATTATTTCAACCAATTCCAAATTCCTATAAGTTGTCAAACTTATTTTATTCCATAAACATCTTGTAACGACCCTGGATTTTAGCCCCATTTATTTCAATAAATATTCAAATCAATTTAAATAAAATGTATACTTATTCATTTGAAACGGATATGATTTTGAAATAATTTCCATTGTTTATATAAATGGTATTTTTAAAAGGAAATTGATTTGGAAGTTTAACATATTTTCTCAATAGTGTTCATAATAAAATGTGTCTTTTATGATTAAATCAAAATATCTTACTTTGTTTATATTTAGTAAGTATACATATGAATGATGATGTTTGAAATAGAATCAAAGGTATTCAATATAATATATAAATGTGAAATATAAGTTAACTTGTGCTTATAATTTAAATAAAATACAAATGGAGATAAATATAAAATAAGTATAAATGTAAATAAATCATATTGTATATAATTTAAATATTTATAGTTAAGTACAAATAAAATAAAATAAAATAAATATAAAGAAGGAGTAAACTCACGAATCTAATTTAAATACTGACAGTTAATTTATAAATATAAGAATATTAACTATAGCACATGAATATAACTAAATTAAGAATAAAGTATAGAGTAGAAAAAATAATAATAATATAATATATAATAAAATAATATAAATAGAATTAAAATAGACAAACAAGCAAACAACATAACCTTAAAATTAGTAAGCAAAATAAAATGGATTATGGCACATATATGCAAATATTCAAACTAGAAGCTGTCAAAAACAAATACTTATGAACACATCTTCTTTCACAAGCCTTAGACCTACTTGCAAGTATATACTATTTTAAGGACTAATCAATTTCATATAAAATATTTAATGTCAGAGAAGATATAACATAGAAAAACATGATAATTATGCATATATTTTAATAATTATGCTGACATACAAAATTCTTTTACATAGCTTCTTGTGCAAGCTATGTTGGCCTGCAAAATGAAGAAGAGCAAACTATTATCTTTATGTATAGTACAACAATTATACATGAATATTTATGAGCAACCAAACATTAATAATATGCAACACAAAATCTGCAAGTATCAAAACAAGCTTGTCAGCAAAGCATTATAAGGTAAACTGTATATGCATAGTACAAAAAAATTATATACAGTATCTATTAGCAGCCAAATATAATAAATATGTAAACTTATTAGGTAAACAACGCATCAAATGACCAATCTTCTCAGCCAATCTTTGTTAACTCAAGATATTTGTAAACCCGTTCAATCTAGAAACTACTAACCAGTTAAAGCCTCCCCATCCTGTTCTCTACTTATATGTATCTCATGCTACTTCTAGTTCGTGTAACAAAAAGAAAAAAAAATGAAAACCAGAAGAAGCTAAAATAAGAAAAAGAGAAAACATATTCAAATCAAAAAGAAAAAGGCAGATTCATGGATAAACTCAGGTTATTTCATCTGCAGTTTTTAAGTCATAAGAGGGCTTGTTTTTCAACAATTATTTATATAAATTTGCAAACTTGTTTTTAAAAAGCAGTATGGTATTTCATTAAATACAGGGTAGTATGTGTTTTATGATGATATGATTCTGTGTTTGCAAATATTCATTTCATCTCTGCTCTGCTATATGTTACTCTGTTGTACAGTACATGCTTTTGATCTAAACATAAATTATGCTCATCAAATAGTGTTAATCTGTAAGTATTTTACTTAAACAATAGGATTAAAGGTTCTTACTAGATTATTTAAACTAAGTATAATAAATATACCTCTGTAACTAGTTTAACAGATATTTTAATTGTACTTTGATAAATTTTAATGTCATAAATTACCAGTTCAAGTTTATATCATGAATTATTATTAAAAGATATGATTTTTAAAAGATATGATTTTTAAAAGTTGAAAGGGAATTTTTAGCTCAATACATCAAGAGCAGTTTGATGTTGAACCAGAATTGAACTTTATCAAATTCTCGAAATTTACTCAATATAAAATGCTAAAATTTAACCTGAAGTTCGTACAAAGATCTGTGATCTTAAGAAAAATATTGAATGATTTTTCCATTCCATAGATTTGGGGTACGCGGTCAATATAGGGTTTTATTGCAGGTTTATGTTCATGACAATAAAATTTGAAATTCGACTCGTACCTATGATCGAGTGATTCATGGCTTAGTGGGAAGGTTGCTGGGGACGTTGACGTAGTGTAGACGAGTTTGCATCATCTCCGGTGGTCTGCGTTTTGGTGGCGTGGCGTTTGTTTGTCGTGAGGTTGATTGTTTTCTTACGTTCGAACTGTAGTTTTTCGAATGCGAATTTTTGATGGTACTGTGACTTTGTTTTTCTCGTATTCGTGCTAATTGGGATTTGCTCGAAGTCATGGAAGCTTGCCGGAGCCACGAGTGGCGTTGTACACGTGTACAGATCGACGGCGTATCAGCGTTTGCAGGGAAGGGCGCTGTCTCGAGTTTTGCTCGAGAGTTTTGGTTGGATGCTTCGGGTTTTCGTGTAAGTTTGAGTGTGAAATACGCTAATGTTTATTTCTTACTTAAGTTTAATTGAAACTTGCTGTAAAATTAAAATGAGGGAAGAAGGTGGAAGTCGCATACCTGAGTGGTGTCTTGGTGGATTGGGTGAGTTTCTCGAAGGATTACGCGAGTTGTATCAGGAGATCTCGGGCTTTTGTTTTTGAGTATAAGTTTTTATAAAATTTGTTAATAAATATAGGTTTTTAGTAAGGTATCACATTGAAAATAAATACTGTTCAAAGTTTAAGTTTAAACTTAATTCAAGTGTTAATTAGCCTAGTTAAGACTTAACATCAGTTTTTAACTCGTGATTAATTATTTAAATTAACTAATTACTTTTGTTAAGCTTAACCATGCTTTTAAAATCTTGTTAATATTAAGTAACAAATTAAGTAAATTAACAAATATTGTTTCAGTCAGTAATATAACTGATATCAAAATTCGAGAACACTCGAATGTTAGTTATGTGAATAATCAATAGTTATTGATTGGGTTCAGATGTAATTAAGGGTAATTACTTTGTAATTATAATTAGTAGTGTATTATAAGAAATAAATGTAATTGTAATTAACTACTTAATTAATTAATAAACGAGTAACAGTTAATTAATCAAGTGATTTAAACTAAGGATTAAGAAATGATTTATGAAGCAATTAGCAGTAAATAAATAGGTTATTAAGTTCTACTTAGGTCGAAGGATAGTGATTGAGAAATAATTACTTAAGTAATAAAAGTTAGATAACTTGATTAAGAAAGTAATTAATTAAATAGTAATTTAGTAAATAAGCAATTAAGACATAAACATTAATTAGGAAATGATTTGTTGATTAAATAATTTGAAGGAAATAAGTGATTAAACAGGGTTAAGAGATTAACTCTCAAGTAATTAAGTAACTGATGGATAATTAAGTTCTATAAGTTAATAATTAAAGTTATTAATTAATAATTAGGAGTAATTAACTAAGTAATTAAGATATAATTATTAATTAAGAGTTGATTATTAATTAAATAATTTGAAATGTAATAAGTAATGAGCTATTAACTAATGATTAATCTAACAGGTTTAAGAGGTTAATCCTCAAGTAATTTGTGACGACCCGCCTTTCTACTACCAGAAAGACGTATCATCATTAAGAAAGAAAGGGATGAGAAAATAGAAAAGAAAGAAGAAGAAAGAACAACAACATCAGAATCTCACAGCGGAACGGAACAAAATATAATATATCACTTAAATAATCTCATAGTTTTACATATATCAGAGTTATACAATATTTTACACTTGACAATTTTATATACATCAGTCACTACATACATCACAAAATACAACATGCTCTAACTAACACAGCGGAACTAGATAGATATCTACAACGCTGAAGCCTCCTGCTCCATTGCTCCTCCAGAATTCGTCAAAGCAAACCTGAATCCCTTGACTACCCGTAAAAATTTGGGTACCCGAGAGTTTATGAAAAACAAAATATAAACTCCGGGTCAGACATGGGTCTGGTATGAGTAAACAGTTCAAGGTATAAGTTGTCTTAGAAGCTTTTAAAAAATGTAATGGCAGAAAATATGAAAATTCAAGAAAATCCTATTTTTGACTATCTTGATCAGAATGGAGTCTCCTCTTCACCTCCATCTCCTCTCTCTCCATTATCAACCTCTATCTCTCTTTCACAGAGACCCATTTTCAAAGATAAACCCTCCAATCTGAGCAGTCCTGTTGTAAATGTTGATGCTGTTGTAGATGATGATGGGTTTCAGAAGGTGGTCTACAACAGGAGAGCAATCAGAAAGAACCCTGCTTCTAATTTTCAGGGAAATATTCCAAGAAAACCAGAAAATGCTCGAAATTCTTCCTTCTCTGGTAGGACAGTTTCAAGAAATAACAATACACAGTCAAGAAATGTGTTTAGGCAACCAATGAATTCAAGAAATCAAATTTCCACTGTCCCAGCCAGCATTGACACTGCTCAGAGGATGCAGAAAGCCTCATCATGGGCTGATCTTCTCAAGAGAGGAGGGTTAGACTCTGAATTTGACTTACATTATGTTGCTCCTATCAATATAAATGATAAGAAATTTGTTACTGTGAAAGAAGACATTGATAAACGTACAGAGAATAAGTGGAGTAATTCTGTTATTGCTTATGTTTATGGTCCTCGCCCTCCATATCATCATTTCAAGACGTATATTACTCGAAATTGGAATCCCAAAGGAAGCTTTGAGATTTACACTAGAAATAATGGTTTCTTTATAATAAGATTTACAAAGACTGAAGATTGTGAAAAATCTTTAAATGGAGGGCCATATTTCATAAATGGCAAGTTAATAATTCTAAAAAAATGGAGCAAAAAATTCAATTTCGACAGGGATCTTCTTACTTCCATGCCAATATGGATTAGGCTGCCTGAATTAAGCTTAAGACTATGGGATAAGGATGCTTTTAGTGCTATTGCAAGTCTGGTGGGGATGCCACTAAAATTAGATGAACCAACAGCTAAAGAAACGAGATTGAGTTATGCAAGAATTCTTGTTGAAATAAAAGCTGATGCAGAGTTACCAAATGAAGCTAACATTACAATGTATGATGGAGACAGTATGGTGCAAAAAATTGAATATGAATGGATCCCACCAAGATGTAAATCTTGTAAATGTTTTGGACATTCAGTAGAAAATTGCACAGTCAAAAAAGTATGGAAAGAAATATGCAGAGAGAATGATATTACAGTGGAAGTTAATGCAGAGGAAATTAGTAATGCAGTATTGGAAAATAATGTGCAGGAAGCTCATACCACAGTGATAGATGCTAACAAAACTTCACATGTAGCAAATCAAGAAAATATGCAATACAAAAGCAGTTACCCCCCTCAGAGTACTGATGTAGGAGAAACAGTTCTCTTAAAAGCATCGGTGGTAGAGAATCCAATTACTGATGCTTCTGTTCAAGCAAATACTGAAGAAGACATAATGAATATTGAGCATATTGCTGATTTAAATTTTGCAGAGCTTATTGAACCTCCAAAGAAAACTGATTTATCATTTCTCTCTGATTCTCTCTCTCCTATTAAGAAGAAGGCACTATCCAGGAAAGCTATCCAGACAGCAGTGAAAACTGCTTCATCACCTCCTGCAGATAAAAAGGAAAGAAGAAAGAAAGCTAGAACTAGAATTAAAAGCCTTAATGACATTTCATCTGCAGAACAAGTTGAAGACACTGTAGATAAAGAATTTAGAGAAAAATATATTTCAAAAAATGATAAATGGGGAAAGCTGTTAAAGGTCAAAAGTGACTCTACATACAAAAAAAAGGGGAAGAAGTTAGAAGTGCAAGAGGATGATGATAGCTACTGTGATTCACTGTAGCCAACCATGTATCCTTTGTGTATCCTTGTTCTATACTTTCTTTAAAATTTTATTATGTCTATAATCTCTTGGAATGTTAGAGGTCTAAATTCCTCAGTTAGAAAATTAGATGTTTCTAATTTACTTATAACAGAAAAACCTAGCATTATTGGTTTATTGGAGCATAAATTAGATAATGACAAAATTGCTAATTATCATATTAGGCTTCTCCCTAATTGGAGAAGTATTAATAATAATCATAAGGGGGGCAATGGTAGAATTTTAGTTTTATGGGATGATAATATTTGGAGTTTAGATAATTACACCTTAAATCTGCAATTTATTCATTGCTTATATTCTAATAAAGGTGGACTTGTTTTAAATATTACTTTTATCTATGCTTCAAATTTTGAAAGTGAAAGAAATGATTTATGGTACCAAATTGAGAATTTGAATAGGAAAATATCTCATCCTTGGATTATAATGGGTGATTTTAATACAATCATGCATTCATATGATAAGAGAGGAGGCATACCAGTCCCTTTTAGTAAACTTGATTATATTAATAAATTTTTTCTAAGGACTGGTATTATTGAAGCTAATATTATTGGTAATAAGTATACTTGGAAGTCTGGAAAATATAGAAATATACATTGCAAACTGGATAGTATTCTAATAAATGAAAAATTTGTCAATTTTTTTCCCCATTACAAATGTTATACTCTCCCACAAGCTACTAGTGATCATACACCTATTCAAATTTTCCTCACTGAAAATAATGAATGTAAAAATAACTTCCCTTTTAGATTCATGAATGGGTGGGTTTATAATGATGAATATAGGAATGTTTTCAACAAATGCTTGTCATATAAAATACAAGGCACTGCTCAATTTAAATTTTGCAAATTTTTGCAAATTGCCAAGGGTCATATAAAAAACTGGAACAAAAATAGAAATAAAAATGAGCTTCACAATATTAGGGTTGAATGTGAAAAATTACAAAATGCTCTCGACAATAATTGCTCAGACAGTAGTGTTATTTCAAAATTTTTTCAAGCTCAAAATAATCTCATCACTTCACTTCATGTTCATTCTGTTAATTTGAGGCAAAAAGCCAAGGTTGACTGGCTTACAAATGGTGATGAAGCTAGCAGTTTCTTCTATGCTAAAATGTCAAATAGGAAAAATAAAAATACTATTGGCAAACTTATTGATGCTAATGGCAATGTTTTAAATAATTCTATTGACATAGAGAGGGAAGCCATTAAGTACTTCACAGATTTATTTAATTCTAATAATTATATAAATACATTTCCCTCCATCAATGTAAAATTTTCTTTAAAAGATAAGAGCCAGGAAATTTTACTAGCCCCTGTTAATCTATTGGAGATTAAAAATATTGTTTTCAAAGCTAATAATAATAAAAGCCCTGGTCCTGATGGATTTGGAGCAAAATTCTATAAAACTCATTGGTTGGATATCAATTCCTATATCTTTGATCTTATCTCTGAATTTTTCAGAACTGGAAAGCTTTTAAAATCTTTTAATCATACTTTCATAACTCTTGTGCCAAAAACTAATAACTCTAATGGTATGGAAGATTATAGACCAATCTCTTGTTGCAATTTTATTTATAAAATTATTTCTACCATACTCTGCAATAGGATTAAAATATTTTTAAAATTTTTAATCTCTGAAAACCAGTGTGCTTTTATTCCTGGCAGATTAATTACTGAAAACACTTTGCTTGCACATGAACTAATCAGGAATTTCAACATGAAGAACAAAAGTGTCATGTGTATTAAAATTGATTTACAAAAAGCTTTTGATAAAATTAACAGGGATTTTATAATACATATGATGAGTATGATGGGATTTAATACGAAATTCTGTGACCTTATTAAAGAATGTATCAACAATGTATCTTACTCTGTGATGATTAATGGCTCCCCAACTGGTTTTATTCAAAGTAATAGAGGAATTAGGCAAGGAGACCCCCTCTCTCCTTATCTGTTCACTATTGTTATGGAATACTTCACCATTTTAATTGATACTGAGGAAAGCAAGGGGAATATAAGAGCAATAAATAGAGTCAAACCATCTATTACACATCTTTTATATGCTGATGATTTGCTTCTATTTGTTACTGCAGATACTAAAAATGCTAATGCTATTGCAGGCATATTTAAAAAGCTTGAATTATTAGCAGGATTGAGAGTCAATGAATGCAAAAGTAAAGTTTATTTTAGCAAAGGATGCAACTGTAGGGATGAAATTTTAAACATTCTCAATTTTAAAGAAGGAAATTTGCCAGTCAAGTATCTTGGCCTACCTCTGAGTATAAATCAACTAAATGACAGAGATTGCACAAGGTTATATGAGATTATTAAGTGTAAACTTGAAGGATGGTCTAGTAAGCTATTATCTCTAGCTGGGAGAATTGAACTTACTCATACTATCATCACTGCAATTGTCTTATATTGGATTCAAGCTCGTAATTTACCAGTTAAGGCAATTTGCAAAATTGAAAAATTATGTGCTAATTTTATATGGCAAGGTAAGCAGCATAAAATTGCTTGGGAAAAAGTCTGCATGACTAAAAAGGCTGGGGGTTTAGGCATAAGAAATATTAAAGACCTGAGGGAAGCTGCTAAATACAAGTTATTTTGGAAATTTTTAGATGGTAAATCTATGTGGGCCAGATGGATGAGAGATAAATATCTCAAAAATAAAAATTTCTGGATTGCTAAAGCTGGTAGCTATCATTCATATACTTGGAAAAACATTTTAGATTGTAGAGAAAATGGTAAAAAGCTTATAGAGAGGAAGATTAAGGATGGCAGTGCCACTAGTTTATGGTTTGATCCCTGGATATTTGGAAATTCTCTCATTGATTTGCTGGGGTGGAATAATTTGTTTATTATAGGTGGTGCCAATGATAAAGTTCAAAGCATTATTTTCAATCAAAAATGGAATGTAAATTCTCATCAAGCTGCTAATATTTTTAGAAATGCTATTGGAAAAATTTCTATTGATGATAACATTTCAAGAGACACTTGGGTTTGGAAGCTTTGTTCAAAGGATACTTTTTCTTTTAAAAAAGTATGGAATTTTGTGAAAGGTAAAGAAACCGAAGTTTACTGGAAAAAAGTTATTTGGTGCAAATCAAACTGCCCAAAAATGGCTCACTGTTCCTATTTCGCCATCCTTAATAGACTTCCTACTCTAGAAAGAATTGCAAAATGGAATAAAAATGCTGATAAAAACTGTATTTTGTGCAAAAATGAAGTGGAGAATGCAGATCATCTCTTTCTTGATTGTGCATTTTCAAAACATATTTGGTTTATTGCTAAAAATGTTTTGGGTTTTAATCAGCATCAGCCTATTCAAAGTATAAGTGAAAGCATTAAATACATTCAACAATGCTTTAAACCCAAATCTAAAGAGTTTAAAAGAGCTTCGATTATGCTCACTACTGTCATTTATCACATTTGGAAAGAAAGAAACCAAAGAATTCACAACAAAAAAGAAAATGATAGCATTCATATTTGGAACAGTATATTTTCTGACTTCCAAATTCTCAATAAAAAAGCTAGCAAACAGAATGCACACAACGATGCTGATCTATCTGCCACATATAACATCATTGACTATGAATATAGAGTTGAAGATTTTTTACTTAATGGGAAATACGCTAAGTATATCCCTTGTAGCAGCCGAAGAGATTGCCATTGTAATTTTCACGCAACGGATAAAGTCAATTTCTTGCTTAAGCATAGCAGCTTGCCCATGGACTATCTTCCTGAAGGCAGCCATCCTCCAGCTGCAACGAGTATTACCTGCAAGGGAAGTAATCAAATTATTAATCATCATTATTCTTCTAAAATGCATTCTACGAACAGTAATAGTGGCCTAATACCTGTTGCAGGTCTGAAGAACTACTGCTCTTCCAGTAGTGTTTCCAGTGAGCTTAATTTGCTATCTATCGAAGATTTCAACCATACGAAAGTTAATTTTGGCAAAAAAGATGGCATTTTCTACAAGAGTATGCTGAATAACAAGGTCTATCACTTATCTTGCTGGAGTAAAGGAGAAAGCAGTGAATCATCTGCTACTTTTTCTCACTCTTTCGACAATCAAATTACTCGTCATTATTCTCCAGAGGATCTAGAGAATAACAATAATCAGAGAAAAGAGACGAACGTTCAAGTCGCTGTTCGCTACAACCCAGAAGACGATAACACCGAGCTGCAGAGAAGCAATGCAAAATTAGATCTTTCGAGAATCAATAGCATGGAGCGCAAACCCTTGAAAAGGCGCTGTGAGGATAAGAAAGATCTAAAGCCTCCTTAAGCTTTGGCGATTTGGCTTTCTGCCATTATCGGGTTTTTTTCTCTTTTTTGTTTGATGGAGGCGCTACTGTGTGTGTTGCTAGGGTTTGTGTTTTGTTTCTTTACTTCGGGTTTGATCTTTTAACCCGATACTATGTATTATGGGATGGGCCCTTTTTTATCTTATTTCAAAAAAAAAAACAGTTCAAGGTTGTTTAACGTTGAAAAATATTTGAAAATAAAGGTATCACGTAAGACTTCCCACAAATAAATACGGGTAAGTTTTTACCTTACGCTAACCAAAACATTTCATAGGAAATTCCGTGATATTATAATAGTGTCTAGGGTTTTCAAGTAAATAGAAAATAGCCGAAATTGTTACATTATTAAATTCCAGCTACTAGCCACAAAAGTGGGTAATACAATCAAAACCGTGGGGACTTATTGGAAATGGATTCCATACAATGGCAGGGCTACTGGGGTACCGCCCGTCACAGTACGGGGCCTAGATCACCGTACCGAGGATTACTCCCTTCATCCCCTGCAACACAAGGCCAGAACCATTCCTTACTGAACAGTCCCGAACAAGATAAACCCCGCGGTTCTAGCTAGCAAACCGCCCACACAGCCGAAATAAAAAGGGACATCTAGACAGGGGAAATATCTTGTCCTGCTTGGGCATGACCCACCTAACCTTGCTGCATCTCCTCTATTTTAGCCATTCCCGGTTGATGAGGCTTGAGGCTGCGATTACCTTTATAGAACAATATTCTTAGAATGCTCACCGCCCGCCTGACGATGTGTTGAAGCATTCAATCCATACAAGTTCGTTCCGGGTTCGAACGAATCCGAAGGCATTATCTCGTTACACTCATTTTGGAATCACCCTCAGAGTCAACGACGACAACCCTTGCATTCTGAATCTTCGTCTTCTCATCAGATTCACGACCTAACGTTAATTTGGATCGATGTGGTTTTCGGATGTTCCAAATGTGGAAACCCGATCCCGGTCTCATCGAAATCCAAAACGTGTCTTTTAGGGCCAAGTTGTTTTAAAGTTTATAAACAATTCAATTCCTTTTATCCACATACACACAGATAGATAATTCACAGTATCATAATAGATAATCAAACACTATCACCATAAACAGATAGGCAATATTATCATCGCAACAGATAATCCATATTATTATCGTACTACAATCAAGCACACAGTTCACACTGCATCATTTATCTCCAACTAGAAATTTCACACCATTCAATGTAAACAATATCATTCATCCATATATGAACAATCATATCAGCTATAATTAAATTAAAATGAATTAAATTAATTACTTGCATCTCTAATTAATTTAAAGTAAATTTAATTAATTACTTAACCATTATAAGTCTTGCTTATATAACTATTATCCAATTATCAAACAATTAATGAATTCATTTCACCTAATCACACTTAATTAATTAACATTAAATTCAAGTAACCATCTTTAATTATCTTCCAAACTAATTATCTTATCCAAATATAGAAATTAACCTTCAATTACATACATTACTTTACTTCTTAATATCACCAATTAATTATTCTTTAATCTTTCATTATTAATTTCATTATTTAATGATTGATAATTACATTTCATTTCATTATCTTGTATTAAATTAATTACCTTAAGTAATTAAATCTTCAATCAAACTATATTTATTAATCACTCCTGATTAATATTATTCAGAAATCAATCACCTTTAATTACTCTTATCACATCACTTAATTACTCCTCAACCGATTTCCTTTAATCAATCCCTTGATTAAATTGCACAAAGCAATTATACTCACATTACTTCCATTATCAATCATCTTCATTCAATTATATCCCGTCATTATCATTTATTACTTCTCCAAGTAATTTTACTTATCACATCATCTATTAATTATTTAAATTAATTAAACTTGATTAATTAACTTAAACAATTCTCATTAATCTTCATTAATTACAATAAGTAATAAATTCCTTAATTACTTGAATACTTAATTAGCCTTTCCTTAATCACTCAACCACTTAATCAATTTGTTTAACCTTAAATATTTAATTAACTATTCTTTAATCATAAATTAACATCTTAATAAAACTTAATTATTCATTTATTTAGTACTAATTACTTAGTAAATTATTAATTTATTCTTAATTAAATTACTTAATTAATTAACTATTAATTCATTCATTTATTATCATAAGTAGTTAATTACACTTTATTAATCACATAATGATTACCTAATCCTTAATTACACTTGTAAAGTAATTATTCTCAATTAACTATTTATTTATTTTATTTTAAAAAAAAAGTTTATTGACATTAATTTGCTCAACTTGACTAAACATTAAAAGTCTTCTTTAAAATTTTGAAAATAGAATGGACTACAAACTTTGATGTTAATCCATTTCATACTTAATTTAATTATTAAAAATAATAATTAAATGTGAAATGCATTGTTACTTATTTACCCAACAACTTAAAACTGGTATTTAAATCTATTAAACATTCTTCCAGGTTACTGTAAAAACAAGATTCACAAAACCTTATTATTAATATACTTCTTCCTGACGATTAAGAAACCCGAGTCTCCCCCTAAGAAATGTCGTGCTTACTTCGAGTCGTTCTCACTTTTCCCCGGGTCTTCCAGTACGATCCCCTTCTTCTTCTTATATTTTTTTTTAGTTCAAAATAAGAAGACAACAAGCATCAGGTTCCACCCAGAAAACTCGCACTCAAACCCGAAGCCCCTAACCTATTTTCTCGTGCACGACTCAAAGAATCACACTGACCAACATTCGACGTCCTCCTCCCCGCTGTGCACGTGCACGGCGGCACCCAAGGCCTCTGGCGAACCTCCACATCCCAGACACAGCACAAATCACTCGTACACCCTAAAATCCAGATCCAATAGCGTTCAGGAATATCGAAACGAAAAACAACAGGTTGGACGAGATGCAGAGTTCAACACCAATATCAAAAACACCTCGCCACAGTCAAACACGCCGCCGGGGTTGCTGAAACTTCACCCACACAACGTCACCACTCCAGACAACCACCACCCCGAGTTTCGAACAACTCGATCTCAAATAGACGAAGAACTCAACGCGTTTACAGGCATGTGAAATTTCGATCAAAAACCCTATTTTTATCTCAATCCCTTAATTTACTTAATATAAAAATTATTTGATAATTTTTGTGTGATCCTCAATGTTTATATTTGCTCAACTACAAATTTGAACAGTTATCATTGGATTGATAACTTATAATTGGTAAAAATGTCAATTTTGAGAAACCATGAACTTCCATTTCAATTCTACACTAAAAATTCTTATTTCTGCTCTAAAAATCCTATTTTGCAATTAAGATCTAGGTTATCAACTTGAATTTCTAATTTGTAACAGACGAAGTTTTCAACATAATCTTTGTTACCTGAAAATAAGTTAGTTTACTGTGCATAGCTTCATAATATGTTTTAAATAAAATTTAATTCCTGTCTTAAACTCAAGCATAGAATTTTGTTTGAAAAAATAAAAAAACTCTCCTATGATCATATGAAGATAATACAAGGTTTAACAGTTTTTCAACCCTGTAAGCAGAAATGAACAACATATTATCAAGAACAGTCTGCATATAATCACAGAATTATATCAAGAGAAAACTCAGACATCACATGAAATCCACAAATCTCCTTACTGTTAAAATTTAAACTAAAGCTTGAGTGTTTGTGTTTACTCACCAGAAAACAACCTGTTGAACAGAGCCTGTGTTCCATCTCTGCTTATGAGCTTAAACCTGGCTTTGCTTCCTTTATGCTTTCTCTTTATATTTTTTTTTTTTTAGTATACTTATGCTACTGACTAAACTATATAAAAGATAAACACCTATATATAATATAAGAAGTTATGTATGCATGGAAAAGGTTTTAACCAGGTAGGTGTTATCTTACACTGTTAAATTTTGTTTTATCAGGCAAGCTTCTTCTTCTCTTTCTTTTTCTTTTTTTTTAAAGCTGATAGGATACAACATTAAATGCTAATGTACTATTGTCTACCTTAAACCTATTAGTACACAAAATATCTTACTAACTTGCTTTACCACAGTCATTTGCATGTTACAATACATTCAAACCTGTTATATTATTTATCTTTATATACTTAACTTCTGCTATATAATTATGTTGATCAGATTCATCACTGCAAAATAAAGATTTGTATGTTATAAATGAACACAAAGATCTGCTCGAATAGAAGAGCATTAATTGATGTGTTGTTTAATTTGTTTACATAATTATAATCCTGTTGTGCTGTGAAAATATTGTATGTGTTTATGTGAGACTATGTACTCAGTAAGTAGCTTGCAGCTGAAAGTACTTGTATTAAGACAATGTGTCAGGTGCTTTATATATATAGTTAATTACTTCCAGATATTTGTCTTGTTTTTATTTTTTCAAATTCCATACTCACATGTGTCAGGTTTGTGTTTACACTTTTGGTTTGCTTTAAAAACATGTGTTTAATTATTTTATACTTTATGTTTTAGTTATATGTGAAGATACTGTGTAAAAAAAAATGTTTTATTAATTTCTTGTTTGAATAATGAATATATTTGGGTCTGATTTATTTTGACTTTGGTTCGGTTTGAAAATAATTTGTTTCATTACTTATAACTTGAATAATTGTCATATAGTTGTTGTTATGAAAATATATTTTTTTGCCGACTTAAAGTTTTCATAGCTTATACACATAAATTTGAGTTTGGTTTTACATTATATATATTGATTTCATTTTACTTTACTTTGTGTTTTTATCACTTATTCTTATTCTAACTTTGTTTACAAATTTATTAAGTTATGTTGTATAAAATCTTAATTAATTAATTCTTATTTTAAATTTTACATTAGTACGTTATATCTAACTATCAATGTTCAAGTCATTTTCAAAATGATTTTCTCACTTATATTTGTATTCATTTCCATTTGTACTTTACTATTACTTATTTAAATTAAGTTATATACACATATTTGATTTATGTTTGACATTTATATTTTACATTTATATTTCATTTTGATAGAATTAGATTCTAAATTTTAAACATTATCATCCATATATATATTTCCAAATGTAAACAAGGTACAGTATTTTAATTTAGTTACATAAGGTCAATATTATTAAAAGGTTCTATTTAAATTTCCAAGATCAAATTCCCTTTTAAAATACAAATTTATATAAACAATTGACAATTACCCCAAAATCATATTCATTTGAAAATAATTAGTTCATATTTTATTAAATGAGATTAAATATTTATTAAAATAAACAGGGTCAAAATTCAGGGTCGTTACATTCCTCCCCCCTTAAAAGAATTTCGTCCCCAAAATTTAAAACAAAGATAATTTAAAAGCTGTTATACCAACCATTCACACATACATATCATTCATACAATAGCAAACAATCAAATAATTTATCCTAACAAGCAACACCAACAATCCAAACATAAATCTGGATAAACTTCCCTAGAACTATCCAGAGTCTCCTAGGTGCAATCACTGGGATTCTCTCTCCACTGCACTCGACAAGCTTCACTACTAACTCCCGAGTTGCCTCTCATCCTGATCAACAATCCGAACAGGATTCCTGACTACAGTCAAACTCCGCCTGGCTTCCAAATCTCCCTGAACTACTAATTCTGCAACTAATGATGGATCCTAAACAAAATTCCAAGATGAGATGCATGGGATACATTATGAATTCCAGACATCCGTTCTGGCAATTCAATTCTGTAAGATACAACTCCAATCCAAGTTGAATTTTATATTCATACATAACTTGAGGTCTCAGCCTCCCATTCTTTTTAAATTTACAATCAAATTCATTAATTCACCATCCAACTTTATTTGACCAATCCTAATTTCATTTACATGCTTAATTTACTAATTTATTTCGTCTTAGTTTATTTCCACTTCTAATTCAATATCTGATTTCATCACAAAATCACTTCATTATAGTTCTTGAGTTTATTTCTAGTTTGTAATTCTGGTTTGGATATCTATTTCATTTCCTAAGTACAAAATAATTTTATTTTGGCTTATAATTCCACTTTTAAATTTTAAACTTTTTGAGCCACAAATTTATTTATTCTCTATACTACATTCAGTTACTCTTAATCACATTCATTTTCACTTTAAGCTCCAGATCTTACCTTTATCAAACAAGCATACTTTTTATTTCAAGCCTTTAAATTCTTTTGATAAACCATCAGAGTTTATATATACAAATTAAATTTCTTATCCAACTATTCCTATTCGAATAAAGATTTCATTCAACTTAAATTATTCAAGCTTTTACTAAATAAACTCTTACTTACCTCGAAGCTACGCTTCTATAAAGTTTAATCTTAAGTTAATTTATTTGTTTCAATTTCACACTTAAATTTATTTCCAATATATGTGATACTCACAAGATCAACTTCCATTCATTTTGTTAAGATTAATTCCAAGGCCATACTTATTCCATCCATACTTGAATTGGATTTTATCTTCAAAAATCATCTTATTATTTTATCTGTGTTTAATTTTTATTTATAATTCAAGTTTGTATTTCAATTTCATTTTCCAAATACAAAACAATCTTATTATGTAAGGCTTACATTCATATCTCACATTTTACCCAATTTAAGTTGAATATATTCATGTTTTATTTTAACTCGAGATTGAACACTCCACTACAACCAAAATATTCTTAATCAGTGTGTTGCCAATCTCCCTTACAAGTTATCGGAACATATTTATTCCAATTCAACTTGTTTATCTTAACTTCCATTTAATTAAGCACCATACTATTCACTTCAATCTACCAACCCACTTGGATTTGATTAAATAAGAACTTAATTTTATTTAAAATCATCCATCTCTCAATTCATTTCTTAAATTGAAATCCAATTATTTAGCTTAAGTTAATCTCAACCAAAATTTTATTTCTATTAGATTTCCAAATCCAATTTATTCACACTCTAAATTTTTTTATTTACTTCCTCATTTTATTTACATCATTATTATTATTTTATCATTAGTTAAATTCCAAAATTAAATTAAACTTTCAACTTAATCCAAAATAAATTCATTTTTTTAACTTCACTTTTAACTTTAACTCCAAATTCAATCTCATATTTCCCTTGGTTACACAAGCCATTGTAAAAAAATTTATAATCCTATTTGTCTATCAACACTATCATCCAAATACTATAATTATATATATAATAATTATAAAAACATTTTTTTTATATATATATATCAAAATAGATTTTGGATGAGATTATTTAATTCACCCACCTTTGAAAACAATATCATGTCGAATTGTTCTATTCAAGTGTTTAGAAACCCCTTCGGTACAGTTGTGCAGACTACACTGACAAAGGTTCATATACCACTCAATAAATCAATCAACATAATATAAAATCATTTAATATTCACTAACAAGTACGCACTCATATCTATTATTACGCTCAGACTCAATCTAGAGTACTACCGACTCTATCTCTAATGAGTAATCTCCACCAGAGCCAAGGTTCTCACTTAACCTTTCAGCTCTGATACCAACTATGACGACCCGCCTTTCTACTACCAGAAGACGTATCATCATTAAGAAAGAAAGGTATGAGAAAATAGAAAAGAAAGAAGAAGAAAGAACAACAACATCAGAATCTCACAGCGGAACGGAACAAAATATAATATATCACTTAAATAATCTCATAGTTTTACATATATCAGAGTTATACAATATTTTACACTTGACAATTTTATATACATCAGTCACTACATACATCACAAAATACAACATACTCTAACTAACACAGCGGAAATAGATAGATATCTACAACGCTGAAGCCTCCTGCTCCATTGCTCCTCCAGAATTCGTCAAAGCAAACCTGAATCCCTTGACTACCCGTAAAAATTTGGATACCCGAGAGTTTATGAAAAACAAAATATAAACTCCGGGTCAGACATGGGTCTGGTATGAGTAAACAGTTTAAGCTTTTTTAACTTTGAAAAATATTTGTAAATAAAGGTATCACGTAAGACTTCCCATGAATAAATACGGGTAAGTTTTTACCTTACGTTAACCAAAACATTTCATAGGAAATTCCGTGATATTATAATAGTGTCTAGGGTTTTCAAGTAAATAGAAAATAGCCGAAATTATTACATTATTAAATTCCAGCTACTTGCCACAAAAGTGGGTAATACAATCAAAACCGTGGGCACTTATTGGAAAATGGATTCCATACAATGGCAGCGCTACTGGGGTACCGCCCGTCACAGTACGGGGCCTAGATCACCGTACCGAGGATTACTCCCTTCATCCCCTGCAACACAAGGTCAGAACCATTCCTTACTGAACAGTCCCGAACAAGATAAACCCCGCGGTTCTAGCTAGCAAACCGCCCACACAGCCGAAATAAAAAGGGACATCTAGACAGGGGAAATATCTTGTCCTGCTTGGGCATGACCCACCTAACCTTGCTGCATCTCCCCTGTTTTAGCCATTCCCGGTTGATGAGGCTTGAGGCTGCGATTCCCTTTATAGAACAATATTCTTAGAATGCCCACCGCCCGCCTGACGATGTGTTGAAGCATTCAATCCATACAAGTTCGTTCCGGGTTCGAACGAATCCGAAGGCATTATCTCGTTACACTCATTTTGGAATCACCCTCAGAGTCAACGACGACAACCCTTGCATTCTGAATCTTCGTCTTCTCATCAGATTCACGACCTAACGTTAATTTGGATCGATGTGGTTTTCGGATGTTCCAAATGTGGAAACCCGATCCCGGTCTCATCGAAATCCAAAACGTGTCTTTTAGGGCCAAGTTGTTTTAAAGTTTATAAACAATTCAATTCCTTTTATCCACATACACACAGATAGATAATTCACAATATCATAATAGATAATCAAACACTATCACCATAAACAGATAGGCAATATTATCATCACAACAGATAATCCATATTATTATCATACTACAATCAAGCACACATTTCACACTGCATCATTTATCTCCAACTAGAAATTTCACACCATTCAAGGTAAACAATATCATTCATCCATATAAGAACAATCATATCAGCTATAATTAATTTAAAATGAATTAAGTTAATTACTTGCATCTCTAATTAATTTAAATTAAATTTAATTAATTACTTAACCATTATAAGTCTTGCTTATATAACTATTATCCAATTATCAAACAATTAATGAATTCATTTCACCTAATCACACTTAATTAATTAACATTAAATTCAAGTAACCATCTTTAATTATCTTCCAAACTAATTATCTTATCCAAATATAGAAATTAACCTTCAATTACATACATTACTTTACTTCTTAATATCACCAATTAATTATTCTTTAATCTTTCATTATTAATTTCATTATTTAATGATTGCTAATTACATTTCATTTCATTATCTTGTATTAAATTAATTACCTTAAGTAATTAAATCTTCAATCAAACTATATTTATTAATCACTCCTGATTAATATTATTCAAAAATCAATCACCTTTAATTACTCTTATCACATCACTTAATTACTCCTCAACCGATTTCCTTTAATCAATCCCTTGATTAAATTACACAAAGCAATTATACTCACATTACTTCCATTATCAATCATCTTCATTCAATTATATCCCGTCATTATCATTTATTACTTCTCCAAGTAATTTTACTTATCACATCATCAATTAATTATTTAAATTAATTAAACTTGATTAATTAACTTAAACAATT
This sequence comes from Allium cepa, assembly GCA_030765085.1. Taxonomy (NCBI): domain Eukaryota; kingdom Viridiplantae; phylum Streptophyta; class Magnoliopsida; order Asparagales; family Amaryllidaceae; genus Allium; species Allium cepa. The sequence goes on along the minus strand of CM060938.1, from coordinate 618,445,852 downwards.
CTCATTAAACTTCATTAATTACAATAAGTAATAAATTCCTTAATTACTTGAATACTTAATTAGCCTTTCCTTAATCACTCAACCACTTAATCAATTTGTTTAACCTTAAATATTTAATTAACTATTCTTTAATTATAAATTAACATCTTAATAAAACTTAATTATTCATTTATTTAGTACTAATTACTTAGTAAATTATTAATTTATTCTTAATTAAATTACTTAATTAATTAACTATTAATTCATTCATTTATTATCATAAGTAGTTAATTACACTTTATTAATCACATAATCATTACCTAATCCTTAATTACACTTGTAAAGTAATTATTCTCAATTAACTATTTATTTATTTTATTTAAAAAAAAAGTTTATTGACATTAATTTGCTCAACTTGATTAAACATTAAAAGTCTTCTTTAAAATTTTGAAAATAGAATGGACTACAAACTTTGATGTTAATCCATTTCATACTTAATTTAATTATTAAAAATAATAATTAAATGTGAAATGCATTGTGTTAACCCCGTTTTGTCAACAAGTTAAGGCCTATGTCGGCTCATCAGATAAAGTTCTCAGCGACTCAGTGGATCTACGACTCAAGGTACTTCAAGACTCAACTGATTGCCAACTCAACGAATTGAGGAGATGCACGAGTTAAAGAATTGAACGGTTTACGAGTTAAAGAATTTAACGGTTTACGACTTAAGGAGGTGAACGGTTTACGACTTAAGGAGGTGAACGGTTTACGGCTTAAGGATAGAACGACTTAATGAGTTGACAGACTAAGCGACTCACAACTCAGAGAAATCTGCGACTTAAGGCCTCTGCGACTTAAGATATGTCATGTCTCAGGGGAGGTACACGAGTTAAGGAGTCTACGAGCTAAAGAGCATGCGAGTTAAAAGCTTACGAGTTAAGGAGCTAACGACCTAACAGGATTAAGACCTAAGCGACTTAGGGAATGTCACGACTTAAGAAAGTCCACGACTTAAAGACGTTACGACCTAAGACTTAGAGAGCAAGATCAATACCATGCCGTAATAAGATGACTCGTTGACGACTTACGACCTAGTTTAAGTCGTACACAACCTAAAACCACAGAGCCAAGATTTTAGTGCTGCCTCACTTTAAACCGTGACCTCTTAACTCGCGAACGAGTTAGGACTTGTATCCAGATGAACGAGGAAAAGCTCAAAACCACTTCACTTACTCCACTGCCTGCTAACTCTTGAACCTTGAGTCGAGGGCGACTTACGACTCTCCATGAGTCGTACACGACTCATGACTTGCGAAAACGTCTGCCTAGAATTCTCTATAAATAGAGGGCTAACTCCAACATGAAGAGGACTTTTTGGGGGGATCATTCTCTTCGTGACATCAAGGCTCTACTATCTTCAAGGCAATCTAAACTCCATCACTTCAAACTCACGCAAGATTTTTAGACCAAACTTCGCACAAAGATTCGACATATCCAATCATGGATTCAAAGAACTCTGTCACGACGAAGTCTTCTCTAGCTACTTGTCTTTTTGAATTGAGTTGGATTGTAATTGAAAGAGATTGTAGTAAGTTGTAATTCAGTCAGCAATAAAAAGGATTGAAGTGGACGTAGGCTTGATCATAAGCCGAACCACTATAAAACTACTGTTGTTTACTGTTTTTTCTACAGTTTTCTGCTTATACTCTGTTCGCGAATCATCGGGTGGTGCTTTCACAACTACACTTTACACACCAGGGTGTTAGCGTTCAAATTTTAGCGTTAACATTTTTGGTGCTTTCACTGAGAGTTGAACTCAGGCGAATTATCATCATTGCTCCACGAAAGTTTGTTGAAGTAATCTCTCTGAAGACTAGAAGTTTATCTGAAATCATGGCTCCGGGGAGAAGGAGTAGATCTGTTAGATCTGGAAATGTTCAAGAGGGAACCTCCGCTTCCCTAGTACCTAATCAAGCCACTCCACCTGTTGGGGTTACAAAAGCGGAGTTGGATACTGTAATCTTAGGGCTGAACCAGCAGATAAATGCCCAAAGTGCACAATTGGAGGGTCAGAATGCCCAAAATGCCCTAATTTTGAATAAGTTGAACGATTTGCTTGGGGCAAACCATCAACCAACGGGTAATGAAAGGAACTTTGCTGGCAACGTTTATGATGCTGAAGAAAGGAACGTTCCTAAGAGGGCTGCCAGCCCCCTTGAGTAGACACTTCCTGAAGTTGGTGGATCTAAAGATCGAAATGATGAGAGGTATCTTTCTGAAATGGTTCGACAAATCATGAAAGAGAGCATGCAAAGGAATGAAGACGAGAAGGAATGGGGTTCCGCTCCAAGTAAAACCCCGTTTACCGAAAGGATCTTAAAGGCTGAATTCCCAAGGAAGTTCGTCCCTCCAACTATTCCAGCTTACAAGGGAACAAGTGATCCGAACGAATTCTTGTATAAGTATGATTGGCACATGATAGGTGCCAGAGCTTCTGATGAAATAAAGTGTCGATATTTTCCTGTATATTTGGAAGGTGTAGCTCTGCTTTGGTTCACCAAGCTACCAATTCGGTCTATAGATCAGTTTTCTAACCTAACTCGGAAATTCAAGGAGCAGTTCAGACTATATGCTTCAAAAGCCAAAGATATCATGTCGTTGTCAAGCTTAGAACAGAATCGAGGGGAAACTATCAGATCTTTCTTGAATCGCTTTAATATAGCGCTGGTCGAGGTAGACAATGCAGAGCCACGGATGATCTTGACTTATCTGATGAGGGCCATCGACAAGTCGAGCGAATTTGGAAAATGGCTGAACATGAAGGAACCAAATTCCCTTGAAAAATTCTACAAGAAAGCAGATGAGTTCATACGCCTGGAAAGCCGTCCTGTACCGGTGAAGGCAGTATTGGGAAAAGCTGAAGATAACATTGTTGCTCCACGCAAGAATGAATCTGCAGGACAGAAAAGGGAAAATAACGATGGGAAGAAACAGAAAAATATGAAGAAGCCTCGTTCCTTCAAGCCATCGGAATATACTCCTTTATCAGATACGCCGGAGCGTATTGACCTTGCCACTAAAGATTCTGTTGATTATCCTAAACCTCCCGTTCTGAGAACCGGGAAAAAAGCTGTACAAAGCAGAAAGTTTTGTCGCTTCCATAATCAATCCGGTCATGATACCGATGAATGTCGCCAATTGAAAATTTTGATTGAAGAGTTGATAAGGGAAAACAAGCTGCAGTAATTTGTGGAAAAGAATAGCAGCAATCCTGCTTCGTCTAGTCAGGGGCGACAAGCTCCTGCTCATCAACCCAGGACAAGTGAGAAGACTACAGGGCATGAATCCGGAAGGCCTGTTATCAATGTCATTACGGGAGGACCTCACTGTTTGCACAAAAAATGGACAAACACCTCCAAGTCGTATTATTTAGTTGATTATATGTAATTTTCAATGATTTTAGATGAGTATGTAAATATGAGAAAAGTAGGGGCTGAAATGCAAAAGACACACAGATTTATAGTGGTTCGGCCCGAATGTGCCTACGTCCACTTTATATGTTATTATCCTCTTTCTTTCAGGTTACAAGTACAATGCGTTGTATACAAGTGTATGAAAGTAGTTTGAAAGTTCCTTCCTTGCTTGAGCTCTCAAACTTGTCCGCCATTGTTGTACCCCTGCCCCTCTATTTATAGAGTGAGGTAGGGGGCAGGGGTCTTGGAAGTATATAGATGCTGGTGGGCCCGGGCTGAAGCAATCTGGCCTGGTAGCATTCTGGTTCGGCGGAGCTTGGTCCGGCCGTGTTTGGAGAAGTTGGAGTTTGGTCCGGTCATGGTTGGTTCGGTGGTAGTGGGTTTTGGACCGGTGATGGTGTGTTTTGGACCGGTGATGGTGTGTTGGTTCGGTCGTGGAAGTGGTCCGGTGGTAGCATGGAGATGGAGTTTGGACCGGTGTTGGTTCTCATCCGGCAGTGGAAGGTTGGTTCGGTCTTGGCTGGTTCATCAGTGGGGGAATGCCGGATGGGCTTGAGTTTGGAGTGCCGAATGAACAGAGGATTGGAAAGCCGAATGAACTGGAAAGCCGAATGAAACCCAATGCTTGCCATGCCGAATGAGCTTGTGTGTGTTAGGTTGGTTGCTGGCTGAATGCTTCCTTGCATTGCTTTGCCGAGTGGACTTATGCTTGTATTGTTGAAAGGGCTTTGTATTCGGATCTTGAGTGGAACTCTGGGCTTACATACGCTTGCTGGTTGCTTCTTCTTAGCTTGATCGTGGTGGAGACGCGCTCGACATTGATATTCCAGTTTTGACCAAAAAACGGGATAACAAAGTAGAGGTTGCTCGCGAGCCCGGGTGAAACCGCGGCTTCTTGGTTTTGAGATCTTCTGGGTGAAAATCCGCCCAACATTTGCCCCCCAAAGTGGGGCACGTGCTTGCACGTGTCGCGCTTTGTTTCTCGTTGGTGGGAAGACTCGTCTTGTAATGTCATGGGCTGGATGTTTATATCTTGTGGATGTCCTGCAAAGAGATTTATAGTTTTAGTGTGGTTTCAAATAACGACCGTTCGTGGTCGGAATATTTGAGATGGAGTGGACTGTGTCGCTCGGGACGAGCAAGCGTGCCCCGAAGGGGCTTAGCATTATCGATGCCAGGTTCACGTTAGAGTGGGTCCCTGGGTCGTTTGCCAAGGTGGTTTATCGCCAGCTCAGAGCATGCCTAGTGATCGTTCGCGACACCGTACATGTGTAAGTAGCTTAGCCATTTCACAATTATCAAATATCCATTTGACCGATGGGCTTAAAAATGCGTGTCAAAGTGTAAATTCCCACGATGGCAGGGTTGATAACCATTCAGAGCGTGCCTATGGACCATTCGAGGTCGCGTGCACGTGTAAACGATTTAATCCACGTTGGTGAGGATTTTACGACTTATTCATCGTTATCATAATCTTATTTTATTAGTTAGTTCTGGAGTTCGGTACTTATCTGAGTGAAGCGCCCTGCGTGCCCCCAGTTCCTGGTCTTGGACGGTAGATAGAGGGTTCCATTCGGTTCTTGGTTGGTCCGGCTATTCTCATCCGGCTTCTGGTGGTCCGGTATCATTGGTCCGGTTGGGCGAGACATCTGGTTCGGTGGTTGTGAGTTTGCCTATATATAGAGGCCGTACCCCCCTTGTTTTTCTTTACCGAACGAGTAGAGCCGAATCACTCCATTGCCGAATCAAGTGTTTGCCGAACCAACCTTATACCGAACCAGGTATATACTTATTACCGAATACACACGTATGTCCTTGCTTCACCGAATGGGACTACTGCCTTGGAGCCGAATGAGATGAAAACCGAATGGGGTTGAAACCGAATGAACTTGGAAACCGAATGAACTTGGAAACCGAATGAACTTGGAAGCCGAATGAACATGGAAACCGAATGAACTTGGAAGCCGAATGAACATGGAAACCGAATGAACTTGTGACCTGGAAGACTTCAGCTTGCGAATGAAATTCCACACTTGCACGCACTTGTTTGTTTACTTTTCTATTTTCCTTGTTCTAATATTAGGTTTTTCTTGTGCTGCAGAAAATGTCTCGCAAAGCGGAAACACGATCAGACAGAAAGAAGTCTAGAGGCACAGGAGAGCCTTCTTCTTCCTCGCCCCCAGTCCAATCAGGATCCGGGCAACACCGACCTATTCCGAAGTCTCTAGTGGACGGATGGGGTCCACAGGAACTTTTGAACTCTCCCCCTGACTGCTTGCCAAGCTCCTTAAAGGAGGAGCAACTTGACGTTATATCCCGTTCCTTTGGGATAGACAGGGCTCTTATGTTGTTACCGGGGGAAGGGGTCATGCCATATGATCCCCCTGAGGGGTACTTCGCTTATAGCCGGTACCATTGCATGTGCGGGGCTATTCCTCCAATCAACGCCTGGATACTAAGCTTCGTCACTTATCTGAAGGTGGCTCCATTCCAGCTTCAGCCCAACTCTTATGCCATTCTGGTATGCTTATATGCTATCTTCCAGAAGAGATATGGGCGCGCCCCCTCCAACCGGGAAATACGATATCTGTACAATCTGAGGGGGTACAGGAAGGGGTCCCCATATATTAGCTTGGAGTCAGCCGTTTCCTTCAAGCCTGTTTTGGATTTATACTCGAAGTATAGCATGTTCAAGAAGGAATGGTTCTTTGTCAGGGATGACTCCGTCTCTATTCGCCGATTTACCTCCGGATGTAAGTAAAAACTCTACTCATAATTCCTGTCTTGGCTGTAATTCACTCTCTTATGCGCTTTTATTTCTTGCTAGCGACAGGTGGTTTTGCGGTTGTGGAAGATGATCGCTTGGTTCGGATGGCAGCAGAAATTGAAGCTATTTCCGGGAGAGACAGATCGGCTGCTTATCTGATTAGGAATGCCAGGCTCTTGTCGTATAATTTGATCCTCCCACATCAGTCCGTAGTCAAACAGAGGGACACGGCAGAAGAGAAGGCTGCCCAGCCTAAAGGTGGGGTGACAGCGAAGGGTGGCAAGAGGAAGCCCTTTGCACAACGTCCAGTCGTAGGAGGCAAGAAGCTCAAGGAGTCCGATGGCCCTTCTCCAAGTACTTGCCCGGATGTCCCGGAGGAGGAAGGTGTAGAAGAGGAGGAAGGAGGTGAAGTTGGAGAAGGGTCGGAGGGTGGAGGAGATGGCGATGGTCAGGGTGGTAGCGGTGTTGCTGCTCTAACCTCTGAGCAGGACCTCGAACTGGATGAGGCTCTCCGTCGGGCCTTCGGGGAGTCAGAGGGGGAGTCGGAAACAGAGAAGGAAACGGAGAAGGCAGAGGAAACCGGCAAAGCTGTGGTTAGCACTGACCCATCCTCTAAGGGTTCCTCAGCTAGGGTGACCCCGGCGATGCAAGGTGAACTTTTGTCTTCTGCCGATTCTATTTTCGATAAGGACTTAGAAATTTTTTACGGTTCACTTCCGTCCTGGAATGAGATCCAGGACTTATTGCAGTATCCCACTCCTCCGCCGGGTTTGTATAACAGATGTGTCTCCTCACTTTTCTTTCTTTTTAACTTAGCACATTTTTTGAATTGCGGATTATTGTATGTTCGTAACACTTGTTCTTTATTCCAGGGGCAGGCCAGGCGGGTAAAACGTCGGATGTTCGACACCGCCTTGAACAATTTAAGTCGAGGAGGGCTTCCGCGAAACCTTCTACTGATCGCACTGGGGACGTAGTCAAGTACCGCCCTCTTCTTGGGGTCATCGAAGAGGGCATTCAGAAAAGGAAGCGGAGCCGTTCCTTATTTGAGTCTTCTTCTGCTTCGCAGCTTCCTACTCTGTCTCCCCCTACTCAGCCTCCTCGTGATACTACGGAGGAGAGCACGGAGCCCTGCCCCCCTCCTCCTCCTTCCAAGAGTTCTACTGTCATTCATATAAGGCGTCCCGATGTGCCTCGCCCCGTGCCTCGTGACCCTTTTGCCGGCCATCCTGATTTAGACCCAAGTTTTCGGGACATTTCATTCGATGAGACCACGGGCGAGCACCTACTTCCCCGCAACCCCATGGTAAGAGTGCTGGACGAGGCCAAATCTTTAGATCTTGATTTACTTACTACACGGGTAGTCACCATGGGGGACGAGGCCAAGGCTAATATTGATCGGGTGGCCGAAGAGACTAAGAAGTTAATGGAGCATCATGCTCGATTGGTCAAGGCCGGGGAGGAGATTGGGAGTGCTAACATTCGGTTAAGGCTAAAGGTTGCCGATCAGGCCAAGCAGCTTGCCGACCAAGCCATCCAGATCTCCCAGCATGAGGAAGCTTCCCAGCGTCTGAAAGAGACCATGGAGAAGGCAAGTAGGGCGGAGTTACGGAAAATGGAGGTCACCTGCAGGGAGCGGATTAACATGGCTATTACAACGGTGGATGAGGTTCGAAATGCGGATCTCGAGCGGGTAGAGGAGTTGTCAGGGAGGCTCGAGGCTGCGGAGATGGCTCAGGCCGAGTTGAAGGAGGAGATGGAGGAGATGAGGAGGTCCCTCAAGTTGAAGGAAGAGGAAATGAGGAGGTCACTCCAGGCTGACTGCTTGAGATACCAATCAGAGAGGGACGTCGCCATCACCAAGTTGCAAGCTTCCGAGGCCCGGGTGAGGGAGTTTGAGGAAAACGAGGGGATGATGGATGAGATGTTGCAGGATATGTACTTCCACACTTGGAAGGAGGGCGGCTTGTCTTGGATGGACGATTACCCTCGGGTCATGGCCAAGGTGTATCTCCAGGCTTTAGAGGAGGCCAGGGTGAATGCGGGTAAGGAAGGCGGAGAGGCTTTCAACTTGAGTGCGGTTACTGCTCAGTTCTCAAAGGAGGAGCAAGCGGCGGTGAAGGAGGGGATGCGGCTACTCGCTGCAGAGGAAGCGGGCGTGCAGTTGGATGATGAGGATCAAGCGGCGGATGCTGGTGAGTTATTCTTTTCCCTTTCTTTTCTTTTCGTGTTTTCATAACTTGATCGTTCGTTTAATGAATTCCTCTTCTGATCTGGACAGGTGGGACTTCAGATCCACATGCTGGGGGCTCCGATCCTGCGGCTAAGTAGGCTGGGGGAGTTGGTGATGGAGTGTGGATGCATCTGCCATTTTTTTGTTTCTTTTTTTTATCACTGTTCATGTTAGTCTTTGATGTGCAACTGTAATAAAATTATTTGCAAAGAATAACTTCGTGTGATCTTATAATATAAGCTGATTTTGTCATGTTCAAATGTTGTTGCTATCTTTATGTGCTGTGTGAGAAGTATAATTATGTATATGCCTGTGATTCCACTTGTGTTTGATGTTAAGTTTTTGCTTGAAATATAATTTCACGTTTTGCAATGTCAGTGTATGAATAAGTTATAGTTACGCATTTATGTACAAGAGAAGAGAGTACCGCCCTTTATGTTTTATTCGCAGGCGGTAGCTTTGAGTGTCTTGTGTAACTGTTCACGGGTATAGCAGAGCGCCCTGCTACCCAGCATGCAGGCTTAGAGCCTCATGAGTGAATGCTTCCTATTTGGTTTCCTGTACTTTAGAGTTTGTTATACAGGATAGGAGAAAAATATTTAAATGAAATGGAAATATAGTAAAAGTAAAACTTCCAGTCACGGAAGGCCGTCGATGTGCTTAAGTTCGTGGCAAACGGGTTTTGTAGTCACTTTCCCTAGCTGTGGGTCTTGGAGACATTTGTCACCCATCTTACGCCTCCGCGGGGAGTTTTCTTTTTTACCACAGCCGCACTTAAGACACATCGGAGCCGAGATCGCGCACGGTAACTACCCGAACCATTATGGTCCGTAATCGTGGGTATTATTCGATTTACCGTGGCCGGCTAGCGTGGGTGCCGTTGGCCGTGAACTACCCCTGGCTGGCCACACCTTATGTTGGGGCTTAAAGTAGGTTCACAGTTACCGACGAGCCGAACGCCGTAATGAGCTGCCATCGGCTATAGTCGGCCTTTATGATGACTTATAATCGGCTCATTACAGTTGGCTTTGAGGGCAGGCGCGCAATGAGTTAACCCGCAGCAGAGGGATGCCGGGGCAAAAGAGTCTCATTGGCGAGTGCATAGAATCGTAGCGTACCTGTTAGGCCTAGTCCAGATGAGGCCGCGGTGCGTCTTGAGTGAAGATGCCATAGAATTTTGTTCAACAGAAAGGGATAACGCTTAACAAGTAGCCAAGACATAAAGGAACAAGTTAAAAAGAGACAAGATTTTTTAAAGTGGTTCGGCACGAAAATGCCTACGTCCACTGATTCTCTTTGTTAATTCACTTCATATGGGCAGTACAAGTTAAGAAAAGTATCGACGGAGGTGTTGGATGTTCCATGCCCTCTGGAACACCTCTCCGTCCACTGTTGACAAAATGTAAGCTCCGTTGTGGAGATCTTTGTGAATTACATATGGTCCGTCCCAGATGGGGTCCAGTGCCCCGGGGCGCGGAAAGATTCGCCTGAGGACAAGATCTCCTTCTTGTAAGCTGCGATGCTTGACTTTGGAATTGTATAGTGCTGCCACTTTTTGTTTGTGAGCTGCTGCTTTGAGTGCTGCATCGTTTCTCCTTTCCTCAATCAGATCCAAAGACATGAGGAGGAGTTCTTCGTTTTCTTCTGGGTTGTAGTGGATCCTACGGTGGGAAGGCACAATAGTCTCAACTGGGAGCATTGCCTCCGATCCATATGCCAAAGAGAAAGGAGTATGTCCCGTTGATGTTCTGAAAGATGTGCGGTATGCCCATAGTGCCGTAGGAAGTTCGTCCACCCAAGCGCCTTTTGACTTTTCAAGTTTCTTCTTGATTAGGGTTTTGAGAATTTTGTTGACAGCTTCAACTTGTCCGTTTGCCTGAGGGTAAGCTACTGATGAGAAGCTTTTATGAATTCCATGCTCTTGGCACCAGTCGGCAAATTCTTCGCTGTCAAATTGGAGTCCGTTGTCTGATACGATCTTGAGGGGGACTCCATACCTGCACAGAATGTTTTTGATCAAGAAGTTGATAACTTTTGCTGAAGATATTTTATTTAAAGGTTCCGCTTCCACCCATTTGGTGAAATAATCGACTGCCACTATAGCATATTTGGCTCCGCCTCGGCCCGTTGGCAGTTCGCCAATTAAGTCAATTCCCCATACGGCAAAGGGCCAAGGGCTGGTCATTTGAGTAATTTCGTTTGTGGGTAGTCGAGGGATCTTGGCGAACTTCTGACATCTGTCGCATTTCTTAACGAAGTCTAGGGCATCTTTGTTTAGTGTGGGCCAGTAATATCCATATCGGAGTATCTTTCTTGCCAAAGTCTGTCCTCCAGTGTGATCTCCGCATCCTCCCTGATGGATGTTTGTTAATATCTCCTTGGCTTCCCTTCCGGCGACGCATCTTAATAGGGGGCTAGAGAAGCCACGCCGGTAGAGGATGCCTTCTTGCATTGTGTAGTGGGGAACTTTCCTCAAGATCTTCTTGGCTTCGTCACGCCTGTCGGGTAGTATGCCATCTTGCAAATATTTCCGGATAGGAGTCATCCAGGTTCCTTCTTCGATTGCAGTTATCAGATTCGCTTGTTCGAAACTCGGGGCTAGCTGCCTTGAGATTACTAGTGCTCCGGGAATGGTGCTGTCCTTCATACTAGCTTGCTTTGCAAGTTCATCTGCCTCTTGGTTTTCTTCTCGAGGAATGTGTTTGATTAGATAATGGTCCAATCGATCGAGCAGCAGTCTGGTTTTCTTTAGGTATGCTGTGAGCCGTTCTCCTCGAGTCTGGAATTCTCCTAGTACCTGGTTTACGATAAGCTGAGAATCACTATGAATACATAAGGAATTGATCCCAATTTCTAGGGCCAGTTCCAATCCCGCTATTACTGCTTCATATTCAGCATCGTTGTTAGTGGCCGTGAACTCCAATCTTAATGCATAGTACAACTTTCTTCCCCTGGGGGTGACGATCACAATACCTGCCCCCGAGCCTTGTTCGTTCGATGCTCCGTCTACAAAGAGGTTCCACTTGATGTTTTTTGCTACTTCGGATTGTTCCTTGCCTTCGTTGGTAGTGAATTCGGCAATGAAATCAGCCATGGCTTGTCCTTTGATAGCGGTGCGGGGATGGTAGGTGATATCATACTGACTTAGTTCGATGCACCATTTGAGGAGTCGCCCAGAAGTGTCAGGACGATGGAGCACTTGTCTTAGTGGTTGATCGGTTAGAACCCTGATGGAGTGAGACTGGAAGTAGTGTCGCAGTTTCCTTGACGCGATCAATAAACAATATGCTAACTTCTCAAGTTTAGGATATCTGGCTTCTGCCCCCGTAAATCTCTTGCTTACAAAGTAAACCGGACGTTGTGTGCGGTCTTCTTCTCTTACCAAGGCGGCGCTTAGAGCATGAGATGATACAGCGAGGTATAGGTATAACACTTCACCTTCATTTGGAGTTGAGAGTACTGGTGGTCTCTGAAGGTGTTCGATTAGGTTGAGGAAGGCTTTTAAGCATTCGTCGGTCCACTCGAACCTCCCTTTGTCTTTCTTGAGTGCTTCGAAGAAAGGGACACACTTGTCAGTTGCCTTGGAAATGAATCTGCTTAGGGCGGCCACCTTTCCGTTTAGGCTCTGCATTTCTTTTCGAGTGGAAGGTATCCTTATTTCTTTTAAAGCTCGGATTTGTTCAGGGTTTGCTTCGATTCCTCTGGCGTGGACGATGAATCCTAAGAATTTTCCCGATGATACTCCGAAGGAGCACTTTAGAGGATTCAGCTTCATTCCATATTGGCGAAGTACCCGAAACATATCGTCCAGATGGCTTACATGGTCGTTGGCTTTCCTGGACTTCACCAACATGTCATCCACATATACTTCCATAGTACGTCCTATCAGTTCTGCGAACATTTTGTTGACGAGGCGTTGATAGGTAGCTCCAGCATTTTTGAGTCCAAAAGGCATGACTTTGTAACAATATAATCCGCGGTCGGTGATGAAGCTAGTGTGGTCCTGATCGGGAGCGTGCATGGGGATCTGGTTATATCCGGAGTATGCATCCATAAAAGATAGGAGTTCGTGCCCAGCTGTGCTGTCCACGAGTTGGTCAATTCGGGGAAGTGGGAAGCAGTCTTTCGGGCAAGCGTCATTCAGATTGGAGAAGTCAATACATGTTCGCCACTTTCCATTGGCCTTTTTTACTAGCACTGGGTTAGCGATCCATTCTGGGTAGATGGCTTCCCGTATGAAGTCATTAGCAAGTAGATTTTTTACTTCCTCATCAAGGGCTGCTGATCGCTCTGCCCCCATGCTCCTCTTTTTCTGCTTTACTGGTACCTTGGTGGGATCGATGTTCAACATGTGGCACGCTACGTCTGGAGAGATTCCTGTCATATCGGCGTGGGTCCACGCAAATACATCTAAATTGTGGCGGAGAAAGTCAATGAGTTGACCCTTTAATTCCGTTTTCAGCTGAGATCCGATTTTTAATAGTTTACTTGAATCGTGCTTATCTACAGATACGAATTCCATAGCCTCTGCAGGCTCGGCGGTAGCCTCCTCCTCTTTATCCCGGGGGTCTAGTTCATTGAAGGGATCGCTTGTGTATCGAAGAGGAGGGGCTTTCTTTAGTTGCTATGCCTCCAAGCTTTTCATGCAGAGAGTAGTCTCTGCATCTTTTCCTTTATTCTTTCTGCGGTTGTTGCGAAGCTCAGTTACATAGCAGTCTCGGGCAGCGTCTTGATCTCCTTCTACTTCTCCTATTCCGTTGTCTGTTGGAAATTTCATTTTCAGGCACCAGGGGGCTAATACAATCTGAAAGTCAGACAAGGCTGGTCTTCCCAAGAAAGCGTTGTAAGCCGAGTGGTTTTCTATTAGTACGAACGTTTGTTTTCGCACAACGGAGCGGGGATGACTTCCTATTTCGACGAAGAGGTCAAGTTGCCCGAGGGGTATTTTTGCATCTCCAGTGAAACCGTGCAGTGGTTTGTCACAGGGGGATACATCCTTCATTGATAACTTCATTTTGTCGAAAGCATGTTTGAACAGGATATTAACGGAGCTTCCTGTGTCTATTAGAATCCGAAAAACTTTAGCTGGACCGAACCAGGCAGAGATGACCATAGGATCCATATGTGGGTACTGTCTTCCTTCCAAATCACGCCTACTGAATATGATGTCGTCGTTTTCTTTTCGTTTCGGGTGGCGTTCCTCCGTAATGGAGTTAACATATCCTTCGGCATTTCTAAGCGACTTGCCGTACCTTTCCATCTCTGCCCAACTTCTGTCGGCAATGTGTGGTCCTCCTGAGATGGTAAGGACTACTATCTTCTCTTGACTAGAGCCACTGGTGTTGTGATTGTTGCGACTCCCTCCGCCTACTTCTGGGAGGGGTTGCTTTGAGTTCTCATTGGCAGGAGTTGGAGTCCTGTCCTGACTTTTCACATAACGTTCCAGTCTTCTTCTTCTAATGTGTTCTTCGATCAAGTCCCGAAGATGGTGGCATTCATTGGTGTCATGTCCGTGGGATTCGTGGAAGCGACAGAACTTTCCGGACTTGAGTGCGTTATCTGATTCTTTCTTGTGCGGGGGGCGCTTGTATCCGAGTTCGCCCTGAGTGGCTAGGTAGATGTTTTCGATTGTTTCATTCAAAGGAGTGTAGGAGTCAAATCTTGGCCCTGGTCGATATTGGCGCTTCTCACCCTTTCTGCCCCCAGCATTGTCTCTAGATTCATTTCTTCGAGCGTCCTTAGCTGCAGTGGGAACCTTGTCCTGAATTATCTTGCCTTGTTGCCCTGGCTGCCTCTCCGTAGCAGCGTCTTCAAGTCTCATATACTTTCCAGCTTCATGGAAGAAATCAGGCAAGGTAAGTGGTTTTTCCTTAGTTAATCTTCTGGCAAACTTGGTGTCTGGATGCACACCACTACAGAGGGCCATTAGAGTGAGTTTTTCATCGGCATCTTGAACTGCTGCCGCTGCGGCGTTGAACCGTGTTAGATATTGTTGTAGCGTCTCTCCGGTTTTCTGTTTGACATTGGATAGAGAATAAGCATCCCTGGGTTGTTCCACATGGATGCGGAACTGGCTAATAAACCTTTCTTTTAACATCTCCCATGAGTTGATGGATCCTTGGGGTAGATGGCAGAACCAGGAGGTAGCTAGATCTGATAGGAATAGCGGAAAGCATTTACATAATACTCCTTCTGTTGCTCCACTCATGAGCATATGCTGGGTGTATCTCTGCAGGTGTACGATGGGGTCGGAAGTTCCTTTGTAAGGTTCCATGGTTGGCATTTTCCATTCCCGGGGAGTGATGGCAGTTTCGATATTTCGGGTAAAGGGACTGGTGACCCTAGCGCCTATTCCCCGGTCCCTTTGCTCCCGTTGGACACATTCTCTGAATAATCGTGCCATCCGCTCGTCAGAACTTGGAGCGGACAAAAATGAGCTCGGTTCTTCCCTGCGGGATCTATCTCGCCCAGATGACCTGTAGGGATGGTACAGTCTATCACCTCTAGCATTATCCAGTGGTTGTCTTTGGCTGCTTGGATGCACGCTAGGACCAGCTACAGTTGCCCCCTGCCTTGATCTTCCCCTGTGGGGTTCTGTTTCGAGCACATCCATGGGGTCAACTTCGGGCTGGGTTCTAGCTCGGCTCCGTTCAGCGGGGTTTCTATGATTAGGTGGCATGACTGGCTCAGCTACATCCGACCCTCGCCTGGTGCCTCCCCCGCTAGGTTCGGTTCCAAGGGCTTCCCCGAGTCGGAATTCGGGCTGAGTCCGGGCGCGGCCCCTATCATCGTTTTTCCTGTTGATAGCTTGTTCGAAGAGTGAAGACCTTTGTTGCCTCCGGGATCCTCCGGATTGGGATTCACCCCATGATTCAGTGTTGCGGTTGGACTCTTCAGCGTCCCTTAAGCGTGTCATGAGTTGGTCCACCAAAGTTTCTTGTTGGGATGTGAAGCGGTTAGTTACTTCAGCCACAACCCTGTCCAGATCTGCCCTAGTGATTGGTTGTTCCGTTGCGGGACCAGTTGGATTTTCCTGATTTTCATCTGGTACTGCTGTTGAAGTGGGCTGATCTGTGATTGCTGGATCTGGAAGGCTGCTAGTTGCGATGTTTTTTCCTTTGTTAACATCCCTTCTCTGTTTGGAAGGCATGATTTCTAAGCAACGAGTGATGTCGTTAGGAAAAAGGTTGAGTGGGAGAAGATGAAGTTTGAGTTCAGCTCTCAGTGAAAGCACCAAAAATGTTTGCACAAAAAATGGACAAACACCTCCAAGTCGTATTATTTAGTTGATTATATGTAATTTTCAATGATTTTAGATGAGTATGTAAATATGAGAAAAGTAGGGGCTGAAATGCAAAAGACACACAGATTTATAGTGGTTCGGCCCGAATGTGCCTACGTCCACTTTATATGTTATTATCCTCTTTCTTTCAGGTTACAAGTACAATGCGTTGTATACAAGTGTATGAAAGTAGTTTGAAAGTTCCTTCCTTGCTTGAGCTCTCAAACTTGTCCGCCATTGTTGTACCCCTGCCCCTCTATTTATAGAGTGAGGTAGGGGGCAGGGGTCTTGGAAGTATATAGATGCTGGTGGGCCCGGGCTGAAGCAATCTGGCCTGGTAGCATTCTGGTTCGGCGGAGCTTGGTCCGGCCGTGTTTGGAGAAGTTGGAGTTTGGTCCGGTCATGGTTGGTTCGGTGGTAGTGGGTTTTGGACCGGTGATGGTGTGTTTTGGACCGGTGATGGTGTGTTGGTTCGGTCGTGGAAGTGGTCCGGTGGTAGCATGGAGATGGAGTTTGGACCGGTGTTGGTTCTCATCCGGCAGTGGAAGGTTGGTTCGGTCTTGGCTGGTTCATCAGTGGGGGAATGCCGGATGGGCTTGAGTTTGGAGTGCCGAATGAACAGAGGATTGGAAAGCCGAATGAACTGGAAAGCCGAATGAAACCCAATGCTTGCCATGCCGAATGAGCTTGTGTGTGTTAGGTTGGTTGCTGGCTGAATGCTTCCTTGCATTGCTTTGCCGAGTGGACTTATGCTTGTATTGTTGAAAGGGCTTTGTATTCGGATCTTGAGTGGAACTCTGGGCTTACATACGCTTGCTGGTTGCTTCTTCTTAGCTTGATCGTGGTGGAGACGCGCTCGACATTGATATTCCAGTTTTGACCAAAAAACGGGATAACAAAGTAGAGGTTGCTCGCGAGCCCGGGTGAAACCGCGGCTTCTTGGTTTTGAGATCTTCTGGGTGAAAATCCGCCCAACACTCACCCAGCAGGCAGGAGCTGGGGTGAGATGGAAAGCTATACCCGGGCTTTGAAATATGTACCGGCCGAAGAAGATGTCTTTGTTTTGGAAGATGATACGCCCTTAAAACAACAAAGAACTTTCAATGATGATATTGTGTTCAGAGCCAGGGATTCCACAGGTGTTGAAGCTCCTACCTTGGATCCCTTAGTCATCTCGGCTGGTATTGGGCCAGCTATTGTCAGAAGAGTTCTCATTGATTGTGGCGCATCCTGCAATATCCTCTTCAGGAAAACATTCGACCAAATGGAGATCCCTATGGCTGATGTGCAAGCCTCGTCGTAGAAAATCGCTGGCTTTACTGGGGAGCCAAAACAGCCGATAGGAACCGTTGATTTGCTTGTAGAACTTGGAGAGGGAGAAAGAAAAGTAGTCCGAAAGCAAACTTTTGTGATTATCGACGAATTTTCTGCTTATAATGCTTTCCTTGGCCGTCCAACTCTTGCAGCGTTCAAAGCTGTTCTGGCCCCATGGTGCCTCACCATTAAATTCCCCATAGACAATGGAGTGGGAGTTATAAAAGGGGATCAAAATGCTGGGCGGGAGTGTTATCTGACAGAGCTGCGAGAAGCAAGGAAAAGAAAAATGGGAAAGGATGCGGCAACCCCAGTCTGCATCAAAGAACCAGCCTTGTAGCAATTACAGGGCGAACCCTGCACTGGCAAGCACAGCGGAGCATGAAAAGAGATGGATCCTAGAAAAGCCAGTGCAGGGGAGATTAGAGTGGTACCAGTGGAATCGACAGTACCAATACCTGTTGACCCGAAGGACCCAAATAAGGTGTTGAATGTGGGTTCACAACTTCATGTGTCGATTCAGAATATCTTAATATCTTTTTTAAAAGCGAATTTGGATGCTTTTGCTTGGACTCATGCCGATATGTGTGGAATATCCCCAGAAGTTGCAGTACAAGCTATGAATATTGATCCAAAATTTACACCTGTGAAACAGAAAAGGAGAACTCAAGGTCCAGAAAGGTCAGCAGCATTAAAAGAAGAAGTTGATCGGCTCATGGAGAATAACTTTATCAAAGAATCTACCTATCCGAATTGGGTTTCAAATCCAGTGCTGGTTAAGAAAGCCAATGGAAAATGGAGAGTGCATCGATTTTTCAGATCTAAACAAGGTCTGCCCCAAAGACTGCTTCCCGTTACCCAGGATCGATCAACTGGTAGACGGAACAGCGGGACATGAATTGTTATCTTTTATGGATGCATACTCCGGATATAACCAGATCATGATGCATGAGCCAGATCAGGAGGACACGAGCTTTATCACCGATGTTGGTCTTTACTGCTACAGAGTTATGCCCTTCGGGCTGAAGAATGCGGGGGCAACCTACCAAAGACTTGTTAATGCTATGTTCAAACCGCAATTGGGCAAGACTATGGAAGTCTACGTCAACGACATGTTAGTAAAGTCTAAGAAAGCAGTGGATCACATAGAACACTTAGCAGAAATGTTCGCAGTCCTCCGGAAATACGGAATGAAGCTTAACCCATTAAAATGTTCATTTGGGGTGGAGTCCGGAAAGTTCCTAGGTTTCATCGTGAGCGCTAGGGGCATTGAAGCTAGTCCAGCACAAATTACCGCCTTAAAAGAAGTCAAAGCTCCTAGAACGAAGAAGGAATTGCAAAGTCTCAATGGAAAAGTCGCCGCCTTGAGTCGGTTCATTTCCAAAGCTACTGATAAATGCATCCCATTCTTTGACGCTCTAAAGAAAGGAAAGAAAAGCTTCGGTTGGACTCCCGAATGCCAAAAAGCCTTTGATGAATTGATTCGCCATATGGAAACGCCTCCAATACTTTCTAGGCCTGGCGATGGTGAGGATCTTCTTATATACTTGGCAGTATCATCTCATGCTTTAAGTGCAACGCTGATACGAGAAGACAAGAGGATTCAACATCCAGTTTACTATATCAGCAAAAGACTCACTGGGGCAGAGATGAATTACTCCAAGTTGGAAAAACTCTCATATTGCCTACTGATTGCATCAAGGAAGTTGAGGCAATATTTCCAAGCTCATCCTATCAGAGTCCTCACTGATCAACCTTTAAAGCAAGTCCTGTTTCGCCCTGAGACTTCGGGTCGTCTTCTAAAGTGGAACATTGAACTCTGTCAATATGACATCACTTATCATCCCCGAAAAGCAATCAACGGACAAGCTTTAGTGGATTTCATCGCAGAATTCACAGATAAGGGTAACAGTGAGGAGGAAACGATCGATGATTCCCCAATCCAATGGAAGTTATATGTTGATGGCGCGAGAAATGACTACTGCTCTAGAGCCGGAGTTGTACTTGAGACCCCTGAAGGTCGGTCATTATGCTATGCACTGAGATTGGAATTTCCTTCAACGAACAATGAAGCAGAATACGAAGCTCTTATCGCTGGCTTGAGAATTGCTAAAGAACTAAACATCCGACCATTACAGATCTTCAGTGATTCTCAGCTTATTGTATGCTAAGTCAAGAAGGAATTCCAAGCGAAAGGGGGAAATCTGCCTGCCTACTTGTTAAAGGCATGGGAACTCCTGTGTGACTTCGATCATTACACGATAAGCCATATTCCTCGAGAAGAAAACACGAAAGCAGATTCTCTCGCAAAGTACTCTAGCACAGGCAAAGCTCAATTTCTGGGGTTGAGTCCAGTGGAAGTCCTGTCGGCTCCAAGCATTGATGAGATGGATATTGATTGGATCATGAGCGTGTCTCAAGAGCAAGAATCATGGATGACTCCAATAACAGAATATCTGCTCAATGGCTCTTTACCGGAAAATTCAAAAGAACGACAGAAGCTACTGAGGAAAGCCTCTCGCTATATAGTCCAGGATGGCCAATTATACAGACAGGGATTCTCAATGCCGTTACTTCGATGTGTATCCAGGGAAGAGTCCAAAACAATCCTAGCTGAGGTGCATGGGGGAGAATGTGGTGATCATTTAGGTGGTCAAACTTTAGCAAAGAAGATTCTCCGACACGGATATTTTTGGCCAGAAATTAATCGAGATGCAGCAGACTATTCCCGAAAATGTGACAGATGCCAAAGATTCGCCAAAATTCCTAGAGCACCTTCTACTGAACTCACATAGATGGTCAGTCCATGGCCGTTTGCAATATGGGGGATAGACCTTGTAGGACCGTTACCAACTGCCAAATCTGGAATCAAATATGCCATTGTTGCTGTAGATTATTTTACTAAATGGGCAGAAGCTGGACCACTGGCTACTATCATCTCTAAAAAGATGATAAGTTTTGTGATTAAAAGTATCATTTGCAGGTATGGTGTGCCTCAAAAGATAATTACAGACAATGGTACTCAGTTCGAGAGTGAAGAATTCCAAGATTTTTGCAAAAGATTCAAAATCCGAAAAAGCTTCTCAGCAGTAGCTCATCCGCAGGCAAACGGGCAGGTGGAAGCAGTAAATAAAATTATCAAGTCAACCATCAAGAAGCAACTCGAAAGAGCAAAAGGTGGTTGGGTCGATAAGCTACCACTAGCACTATGCGCATACTCCGTTTTCATTGGCATACGGGTTAGAAGCAATGATTCCGGTAGAAACAGAGGTCCCTTCACATAGAAGAATTCATTTCAATCAAGCGGAGAATGAAAAACTACAGCTTGAGGCACTAGATCTCCTTGATGAAAAAAGAGAAGAGGCTGAGCTCAGAATCGCAGCTCATCAGCAAAGGATAGCCGGACATTTCAATTCCAAAGTTCGCCAACGCAGCTTTGAGATTGGAGATCTAGTCCTGAAGAGAATTATGACGGCGACAGGTGTGTTTGGGCCAAATTGGGAAGGACCATATGTCATAGGTCAGAAGCTTCTTGACGGCACATTCAAACTCACTACTGTCGAAGGAGATCAAATTCCAAGAGCTTGGAACAGCAATCACTTGTGTCCATACTTTACTTGAAAGCTTTGTTGAAATATTGTAAAAAAAATTATGAATGTATGATTCTTGTAATTGAAAGCAATTGTAAAACCGATGCAAATGAATAATGAAAGACTATAAAGTGGATGTAGGCCCAAATTCTTGGCCGAACCACTATAAATCTTGTGTTCCTTATTATTATTACATGTTTGCTTTATTTTCGATATGAAAAGTACATTAAATGTATTGCTGAAATGTCGATTTAAATTTTTGCACGCAACGAAAATAAAACTTGCACATTACAAGACCAAGTGATTCTTGTTATCATTCAACAAACAAATTCCAAGTCACAAAAGCCCCAAATTTAAATCCTAGATAAGAAGTGCTTCAATTGAATGGCCAATGATTTCGCCGAAAACGGGCTCTAGCTAATAAATTGAGAAGTTTGAACAAACAAACATCCAATTAAGAAGCTTATGCCCGTTCTCGTGAACTGGCCTAGCAATGAAGTACACTTCTTTGAATTAAACAAACTACTTGTAAGAGAAGGGAGTGCGAGCTTGAAAAGAAAAATAGAGGATCGCTGAAAAGGCATAAGCAAGTGGACAAGGAACAACTAAAGCCCTCTTCGGAGGCACAAGTCCTCTTCGGAGGCACAACTCTTCGGAGGATAAAGACCTCTAACGAGGCATATGCCGCAAAAAAGAAAGTTCTCTACTCAACAAAAAAGATTGGAGGAGTCATGACCCTCCAACCATGAGAGAGTAACTTCCAGGAAATCTTCGGAGGCACATTTCACCAGGAGTTGAAGTGCAACAGCCGCTCTTCGGAGTTTCACTTCACCAGAGTTGAAATGCAAAACAAAATAAAAGCCCTCTTCGGAGGCCCATTTCACCAGGAGTTGAAGTGCGACAGCCGCTCTGCGGAGTTTCACTTCACCAGAGTTGAAATGCAAAACAAAATAAAAGCCCTCTTCGGAGGCCCATTTCACCAGGAGTTGAAGTGCAACAGCCGCTCTTCGAGGTTTCACTTCACCAGAGTTGAAATGCAAAAAAAAAAAAAGGAGAGCCTCTCCCAAGGGGCGGAAACAAAAAGACCTCTTCCCAGAGGCACAATAAGACAGAAAGACCTCTTCCCAGAGGCAGAAATGAAAAGACCTCCTCCCGGAGGCACAATCAAGCAGAAAGACCTCTTCGGAGGCACACGTTTCACCAAGATTGAAATAAAACTTCCAGGTGTTGAAATGTGAAAAAGTCTTCCTCAGAGGTGCAACTTTTCAAAGAATAACTTCCAAAGGAAGAATGAATTACTTATTCTAGAAAATTATCTTCCTCAAAAAGAAGTTGAAGTACCTTTCAAATACCCGCTTTACCACATAGAAGATTTCATTCAGTAAAATGTGTATATGCACAAAATAAAAAGTGATATCTTCGAAGGATGAAGCGTAGAAACTTATTTGTACTCTGTTTTTTAACGAAATAATATTCCTCCAAATGTGGAATAATTATTCTTTAAAAAATAAAAGTACAAGTTCCTCATAAAATAAAATATTACAATGAGCTTATGGTATAGGGGCAACATGGTATAACTACATCGGTAAAATTGCGCTCGAACAATATATACCACAAGCTCACTGCAATATCGTACAAAGAAACTTGTACAAAAATGAATAATAAATGCATTCTCGGATACAGACAGAAGTTTGTACAAAGAAAAAGAATCATTTTATTCAACACTATTAGAATTTTATACAGGTACAGGTTCCAAAGTAAAAAGCAAAAGAAAAGCGGGGGACCGGTACCCGCACAATTTCCGGTCAGTACATGCAAAAAAGGCAAAAAGCGATATGAAAGCCACAGAACCAGAGCCATCATTTCTTCTTCCGCCCACCTTTTGAGCCCGCACCTGGCCGAATAACCAACTTTTTAGGCTGGCTTGTAAGGGTAGGGGATGAAGGAGAAAGGGGCTCAGTCGGACTTTCTTCCGTCTCTTCTTCGCCAGTTAAAGATCCCTTCTTCTTCTTCTTGGAAACTCCCTGCTTTCCTCTCTTCTTGGAGGAAGACCCACTCCCTGGAGAAAGAATTTTAGCTAATGGTTCATCATCGGAACCAGTTGCTTCTGGAGTCTTCTCACTCCCTTCAGTTTCTTCTCCTTTGTGTTCTTGTGAAGCAATGGGATCATCCAAGTCTTGAAGAGCTTCTATTTGCTCCTCTTGTGATCCCGGTTGCGAGGCGGAAGGAGGAGTCACCTGAATAGATGGAGGAGGAATAATTGGAGGTGGGGAAGCTTGAACAATGCCCGACGTTTTCTCTACAGAAGGAAAAAAGTTCAAGTCGGTAAAAAGAGGAGATAAAGGTTCGCTAAGGTTCAAGAAGTAGTCAAAAAGCCCATCAAGCTTGTAAGAAACAGATGAGCAGTCTACTTGGGCAAAATTGTCAGTAGGGTTACCTGCAGAAGTCGGTTCCCTGACGTCAACTTCGTAAGCCTGTGCCTCGGCACTCTCGCCGCCTTCATCTCCACCTTGTATGCTTGTGATCTCAGTGGTAACTTTAGTAGTAGATGGGGAATGAGAACTAAAACTGATAATGTCAATTTCGGCTGAAGGAGAAGGTTGAATTGGAGCAGTTGAGATGATTTTTCCTGAATATTCTCATGCCGTTGTTTCGGCCCTTAATTTTGCAAGCTGTTCTCTCCCCCTGGCAAGAGCGGCACGAGCATCATCATCAAGATAATGCTCCTCAAGAGCTGACTCAGCATAGCCAGCGCCGTTACCACCAAGCATATCGAGTGCGGCCTCCCAAACTTCAGCCAGAGTAATTTCATACTTGGGGCCTAGAAAGGCGAGACTACCGTGCCCCAAGATGCTATGCAGGTAGAAATCAAATAATGTTGAGCTGATGTTGGTCCTCATTGCCTCATGAGATTCTTCAGCTGCAATTTTGCCGGGAACGGCCTCATCACGCTCCATTTCAGCTTTAGAAAGTTGAAGCTTAAGCATTTGAATCTCCGCCTCTTGGGAGCTGTTTTTCTTCCGAAGCTCTTCAATATCAGCAACATAGCCCTCACTAATTCTTTTCTGCACTTCAAGCCTGTCTTCAGCATCCCTTTGGCTGGCATGAGCATCTCTCACTTGTTTTAGGAGCACTTCTTCTTTTTGAGAATAGGAAGTAGAGGAAGCAGCAAGCTCTTGTTTCAGTTCTTCAACTTTTGCTTCAAGCTCTTCATTGTAAGAAGCAATGCTCCTCATCTCAGTGTCATTTTGCTCAAGAACCTTTTGCCATTCGGCTTTATCATTTTCCATAGTGAGCATGGCCTCTATGTTTGCACGATTAACCCTTTGGAGCTCGTCAACAAGTTTTTGCCAGTTCGACATCCTCTCAATATCAAGCTTGACGGCATCGAGGTTTCGTAACATAGCAGACTTGTCAATGGGGATCAAGTCAAGGTCAAACCTTACTCCCTTCAGACACCACTGTGGAAACCGACTTTGCAAAGTGGCTGGACCCGGTCCGACTTGGAATTTGAGCGTGCTAATTATTGTTTGGATGTCTGTCTTCCCGAGAGCGGGAGAGCCGGAAGGAATGTCAAGCGAGGCAGGGGCAATAACCTTTTCAGGAGTTGTAAAGGTGTGCTTCTCACTATGTCGGGCTCGCTTGCTCGAATCTTCAACCATATGACTTTTTCCTCTGTCATCATGGGATTTTCTTTTATGGGAATCGTCGCCTCTTTGCGAAGAATCGTGGCGCTCTTCCCTCTCTCTTCTTTCATAACGCTCCTATTGAGCCCTCTTCTCTTGAGCCTTTCGAGCGGCTCTTTCTTCATCAGATTCTCTGTAAGAGGGGAGGTAACGCCTGTAATCATATTGGCTACGCCTCCCGTAGCGCTGGAAATCATCACAGTAGGATCCGCTGCGCCCCATCGGAGGATCTGAAATAAAAAGAGCTAAATTTTAGAATTCTTCAAAGTACAAAAAGTCAGAAGCATAAAAGTGCCGAAAAAATTCTAAGTGTGTGTGATGTGCAAACTACGCGCATCAAACTACGAACCACTCTTTAATTGAGGAGTGGTTGTGGGTGTAATAGTTAGCGTCAACTCTTGAGTTGACGGAGTCTGTTGCAGGATAGAAGTTGCTTCAACTACTGAAGAAGAAACCCCGGTAGTGATAGGATCATCTTTAAAGATCTCTTGCGAGGTGGCAAAGAGGTCGCTCAGCCCTTCGAAAGTATCGTCCCTGCTCTGCTTGACAAGGCTAGTTTTCTCGGCTTCTTCGCCAGATTTCTGTGAACGTCGGCGAGATCCCTGAGGCCCTTCTTCCTCAATAACCGGGGCAAGTTCGACAGATGGCCCCGCAACATCAACAGAAGTGGAGCACTTCACTAGCGAAGCCTCGGGAGCAGGTCCTTTTGGTATGGATGTGTCTGTAGAAACCGGGGCATCTGATGCTTTAGGTGGGGAGTCTGGAACCTCGCAAGGGTGTGTGGAGCGAGAAGGGTGAAGAAGTCCGAACTGGTGAAGGAATTCGTCGTTCAGCAAAAATTTCATATCCCGCTCTTCAACCGGTACAGCTACAAGCCTCTCCAGAGTTGGCTTGTGACTGGGATCTCTACAAGGAGGGGGGAGCGCTGAAATAAAAAAAATGATGATGAAGTTAACACTTGGCAATTTGAACTTCAAAAAAATTCAGAGTATAGAGGAGCAAAAGGTAGATGATCTTACTTCCTTCTCTCCACACAGCATAAAACCCCGGGGGGCAACGGACATAGAAAAATTGAGTCAAAAACCCATGAGCGCTGTCAGGAAGACCGATGATCAATTTACGATTTCGAGCACTTCTCACGGCAGTAATAGAGGGGTGATCTTTAGTCCTGGTGAAAGAGCATAGGAAGCAAATCTCGTCAAAGCTTGGGAATCGATCAAGCGTCCTCCTAAACAGTACACACAACCCCATTAAAATGGCATAACCATTGGGGTGTAATTGGGATGGGGCGATGGCCAATTGACGAAGAAGTTGTTGGAAAAAGTCATTGAAAGGAGGAACACCCCCACTCAGGCACATTTGTCGATTGACCGTTACAAAGCCAGGGGGTGCTATGTCAACAGTGTTACTTCTCTCAGGAAGAATGGCATCTGATTCAGCAATGCCAAACTGAGCGCACAATTGGCGAAAAACTCTATACGATAAAGTAGAAGAGGCTCTTTCAGGAGGATTGACCAGTGGAGCCGGAATAACAGTTGCCTCTCCAGTCTGAACCGTTGTATCTTCTTCCTGAGAAGTCATTCTACACAAGCAACTGGATATTCAAATGTGAAGGTGCACGTTTCCTAAAAGTGTGAAGTGTCGTGCAAAACTAATAAAAATAGCAAGTAAATGTAACTGGAATTAAACTAGTCGATGATTGATCGGCTACAAAACTTCAGAACTTGTTAATATAAAGTTCAAGCATAATATTAGTGCAGGCTGGTCAGTTTCAATTGACTATTTCAGTGTTGCTTTAATATTTTACTTGAAATTGATGAAAGCACTTCATTCACACAATTTATTTGAGTTAATTATCTGTTATTAACTAATCTGTCATTTGATGTGGGCAGTCGATGGCAGTATATTCGTCCCATTATTCTGTAAATGTTGAATTAGACAGGTTATTAGCATTAAAGTTAATGAGATCTGTAAATAAGTGCAACAAGTTCAGAAATGTAATCTCGACAGTTCGAGTTGAGAGTACAATTCAACAATGTCATGTTCATTCAAGATGAAAGGTATTCAAGTCCTTAGATCGCAGGAATGACTTAAGCTAGCACTGGGATTATTTAGGTCGTCCAGATCAAGTCAAACGACTTAACATAAGTTGAACTTCTTAAGTCGCATTGTTCAAGGCCACACAGTCAAAAATTATCCAAGTCTTAACTTGGCCGCGACCTAAAACCTCTGCCGTAGAAAGTTAGGTCGTTAAGTCGCTCTGCTTTAAGCTTTATGTTATTCAGGCAAGATAGATCGCAAGCGAATTAGGTCACAAGCGAGTTAGGTCGTAAGCAAGCTAGGTCGCAAGTAAGTTGGGTCGCGTGTTTTATGATCAAGCCGATAAACCTAAGGTCGGCCGAAGCTCCTCAACCAATTAATTCCTAACTCCCTTTGCTCCTCCCCACTCAGCAAACGACCTAACGAACAAACCCGTTAATCCAAAAACATATTATCACCTCTACCATAAAATCCACCTTCCCACCACCAAATCACCCAAAATCGACTCAAACCACCTCAGATTCGTCATGGATCCAGTATGCTGCTACAATAATGTTGCAACCAAAGACGGACGAGGATCGGTTGTGACATGATTCATGGCGAAGCTTGGTGTACAAAGCTGGATTACGGACGGCAAGTGGGGAATTCGCGATTTGATGATGAACAAGGTTAAATTTTTGATGGAATTTACTTACGCAATATAATGGTGGAGATGATTGATGATTGAATGATGAGAATCTTCTTCGAGAAACTCAGTAACTTGTTAATGGCGGAAGTATGCAACTGAAGAGATAAAGTAATGAGAAGAAACGACCTAAGCCATTTATACCTCGAGGTAGTGGAAGTTGAGTCGGCACGTGCGAGTCAAGATGAGTCGAAGTACACGACCTACGACTTAGGCGCGTACTTCGAGGGGCAAATGTTAACCTCGTTTTGTCAACAAGTTAAGGCCTGGGCCGGCTCATCAGATAAAGTTCTCAGCGACTCAGTGGATCTACGACTCAAGGTACTTCAAGACTCAACTGATTGCCGAATCAACGAATTGAGGAGATGCACGAGTTAAAGAATTGAACGGTTTACGAGTTAAAGAATTGAACGGTTTACGACTTAAGGAGGTGAACGGTTTACGACTTAAGGAGGTGAACGGTTTACGGCTTAAGGATAGAACGACTTAATGAGTTGACAGACTAAGCGACTCACAACTCAGAGAAATCTGCGACTTAAGGCCTCTGCGACTTAAGATATGTCATGTCTCCGGGGAGGTACACGAGTTAAGGAGTCTACGAGCTAAAGAGCCTGCGAGTTAAAAGCTTACGAGTTAAGGAGCTAACGACCTAACAGGATTAAGACCTAAGCGACTTAGGGAATGTCACGACTTAAGAAAGTCCACGACTTAAAGACGTTACGACCTAAGACTTAGAGAGCAAGATCAATACCATGCCGTAATAAGATGACTCGTTGACGACTTACGACCTAGTTTAAGTCGTACACGACCTAAAACCATAGAGCCAAGATTTTAGTGCTGCCTCACTTTAAACCGTGACCTCTTAACTCGCGAACGAGTGAGGACTTGTATCCAGATGAACGAGGAAAAGCTCAGAACCACTTCACTTACTCCACTGCCTGCTGACTCTTGAACCTTGAGTCGAGGGCGACTTACGACTCTCCATGAGTCGTACACGACTCATGACTTGCGAAAACGTCTGCCTAGAATTCTCTATAAATAGAGGGCTAACTCCAACATGAAGAGGACTTTTTGGGGGGATCATCTCTTCGTGACATCAAGGCTCTACTATCTTCAAGACAATCTAAACTCCATCACTTCAAACTCACGCAAGATTTTTAGACCAAACGTCGCACAAAGATTCGACATATCCAATCATGGATTCAAAGAACTCTGTCACGATGAAGTTTTCTCTAGCTACTTGTCTTTTTGAATTGAGTTGGATTGTAATTGAAAGAGATTGTAGTAAGTTGTAATTCAGTCAGCAATAAAAAGGATTGAAGTGGACGTAGGCTTGATCATAAGCCGAACCACTATAAAACTGCTGTTGTTTATTGTTTTTTCTACAGTTTTCTGCTTATACTCTGTTCCTGAATCATCGGGTGGTGCTTTCACAACTACACTTTACACACCGGGGTGTTAGCGTTCAAATTTTAGCATTAACACATTGTTACTTATTTACCCAACAACTTAAAACTGGTATTTAAATCTATTAAACATTCTTCCAGGTTACTGTAAAAACAAGATTCACAAAACCTTATTATTAATATACTTCTTCCTGACGATTAAGAAACCCGAGTCTCCCCCTAAGAAATACCGTGCTTACTTCGAGTCGTTCTCACTTTTCCCCGGGTCTTCCAGTACGCTCCCCTTCTTCTTCTTCTTATATTTTTTTTTAGTTTAAAATAAGAAGACAACAAGCATCAGGTTCCACCCAGAAAACTCGCACTCAAACCCGAAGCCCCTAACCTATTTTCTCGTGCACGACTCAAAGAATCACACTGACCAACATTCGACGTCCTCCTCCCCGCTGTGCACGTGCACGGCGGCACCCAAGGCCTCTGGCGAACCTCCACATCCCAGACACACCACAAATCACTCGTATACCCTAAAATCCAGATCCAATAGCGTTCAGGAATATCGAAACGAAAAACAACAGGTTGGACGAGATGCAGAGTTCAACCCCAATATCAAAAACACCTCGCCACAGTCAAACACGCCGCCGGGGTTGCTGAAACTTCACCTACACAACGTCACCACTCCAGACAACCACCACCCCGAGTTTCGAACAACTCGATCTCAAATAGACGAAGAACTCAACGCGTTTACAGGCATGTGAAATTTCGATCAAAAACCCTATTTTTGTCTCAATCCCTTAATTTACTTAATATAAAAATTATTTGATAATTTTTGTGTGATCCTCAATGTTTATATTTGCTCAACTACAAATTTGAACAGTTATCATTGGATTGATAACTTATAATTGGTAAAAATGTCAATTTTGAGAAACCATGAACTGCCATTTCAATTCTGCACTAAAAATTCTTATTTCTGCACTAAAAATCCTATTTTGCAATTAAGATCTAGGTTATCAACTTGAATTTCTAATTTGTAACAGACGAAGTTTTCAACATAATCTTTGTTACCTGAAAATAAGTTAGTTTACTGTGCATAGCTTCATAATATGTTTTAAATAAAATTTAATTCCTGTCTTAAACTCAAGCATATAATTTTGTTTGAAAAAATAAAAAAACTCTCCTATGATCATATGAAGATAATACAAGGTTTAACAGTTTTTCAACCCTGTAAGCAGAAATGAACAACATATTATCAAGAACAGTCTGCATATAATCACAGAATTATATCAAGAGAAAACTCAGACATCACATGAAATCCACAAATCTCCTTACTGTTAAAATTTAAACTAAAGCTTGAGTGTTTGTGTTTACTCACCAGAAAACAACCTGTTGAACAGAGCCTGTGTTCCATCTGTGCTTATGAGCTTAAACCTGGCTTTGCTTCCTTTATGCTTTCTCTTTATATTTTTTTTTTTCAGTATACTTATGCTACTGACTAAACTATATAAAAGATGAACACCTATATATAATATAATAAGTTATGTATGCATGGAAAAGGTTTTAACCAGGTAGGTGTTATCTTACACTGTTAAATTTTGTTTTATCAGGCAAGCTTCTTCTTCTCTTTTTTTTGTTTAAAGCTGATAGGACACAACATTAAATGCTAATGTACTATTGTCTACCTTAAACCTATTAGTACACAAAATATCTTACTAACTTGCTTTGCCACAGTCATTTGCAGGTTACAATACATTCAAACCTGTTATATTATTTATCTTTATATACTTAACTTCTGCTATATAATTATGTTGATCAGATTCATCACTGCAAAATAAAGATTTGTATGTTATAAATGAACACAAAGATGTGCTCGAACAAAAGAGCATTAATTGATGTGTTGTTTAATTTGTTTACATAATTATAATCCTGTTGTGCTGTGAAAATATTGTATGTGTTTATGTGAGACTATGTACTCAGTAAGTAGCATGCAGCTGAAAGTACTTGTATTAAGACAATGTGTCAGGTGCTTTATATATATAGTTAATTACTTCCAGATATTTGTCTTGTTTTTATTTTTTCAAATTGCATACTCACATGTGTCAGGTTTGTGTTTACACTTTTGGTTTGCTTTAAAAACATTTGTTTAATTATTTTATACTTTATGTTTTAGTTATATGTGAAGATACTGTGTAAAAAAAATGTTTTATTAATTTCTTGTTTGAATAATGAATATATTTGTGTCTGATTTATTTTGACTTTGGTTCGGTTTGAAAATAATTTGTTTCATTACTTATAACTTGAATAATTGTCATATAGTTGTTGTTATGAAAATATTTTGTTTTGCTGACTTAAAGTTTTCATAGCTTATACACACAAATTTGAGTTTGGTTTTACATTATATATATTGATTTCATTTTACTTTACTTTGTGTTTTTATCACTTATTCTTATTCTAACTTTGTTTACAAATTTATTAAGTTATGTTGTATAAAATCTTAATTAATTAATTCTTATTTTAAATTTTACATTAGTACGTTATATCTAACTATCAATGTTCAAGTCATTTTCAAAATGATTTTCTCACTTATATTTGTATTCATTTCCATTTGTACTTTACTATTACTTATTTAAATTAAGTTATATACACATATTTGATTTATGTTTGACATTTATATTTTACATTTATATTTCATTTTGATAGAATTATATTTTAAATTTTAAACATTATCATCCATATATATATTTCCAAATGTAAACAAGGTACAGTATTTTCATTTAGTTACATAAGGTCAATATTATTAAAAGGTTCTATTTAAATTTCCAAAATCAAATTCCCTTTTAAAATACAAATTTATATAAACAATTGACAATTGCCCCAAAA
This sequence comes from Allium cepa, assembly GCA_030765085.1. Taxonomy (NCBI): domain Eukaryota; kingdom Viridiplantae; phylum Streptophyta; class Magnoliopsida; order Asparagales; family Amaryllidaceae; genus Allium; species Allium cepa. The sequence goes on along the minus strand of CM060938.1, from coordinate 618,414,526 downwards.
TCATATTCATTTGAAAATAATTAGTTCATATTTTATTAAATCAGATTAAATATTTATTAAAATAAACAGGGTCAAAATTCAGGGTCGTTACATAATTGGTTTAATTGAATTGATTAAATTGAGAATTCAAGATGATTGCTTATGGATGTTGTATGTGTTGTATATTCGTTTGTGTTGTTATTGATGATATTTTGTGATGCTCTCTGATATGTTGATTTATCTGTGGTAAATGTTATATGAATTCAATCATTGAATTAAACTGTTTAAGTTAATTAGACAACTTGGCCCTTAAAATGGCGTTTGGATTTCGATGAGACCGGGATCGGGTATCCAATTGATATTCCAAAAACCACATCGATCCAAATTAAACGTTAGGTCGTAAATTCTCAAGTGAAGATCGAGATGGTGCTTTCAGAATACAAGGGTTATCGTCGTTGATTTTGAGGGTGATTCCAAAATGAGTGTGACGAGATAATGCCTTCGGTTTCGTTCGAACCCGGAACGAACTTGTATGGAATGAATGCTTTCAACACATCGTCAGGCGGACGATGAGCATTCTAAGAAATATGTCCTATAAAGGTAATCACAGCCTCAAGCCTCATCAACCAGGAATGGCTAAAACAGGGGAGGTGCAGCAAGGTTAGGTGGGTCATGCCCAAACAGGACAAGATATTTCCCCTATCTAGATGTCCCTTTTTATTTCGGCTGTGTGGCCATTTGCTAGCTAGAACCGCGGGGATTATCTTGTTCGGGACTGTTCAGTAAGGAATGGTTCCGGCCTTGTGTAGCAGGGGGTCGGGAGTGATCCTCGGTACGGTGATCTAGGCCCCGTACTGTGATGGGCGGTACCCCAGTAGCCCTGCCATTGTTGGATATCCATTTTCCCTACGAGACCCTATGGCTTTGATTTGTATTACCCACTTTCGTGGCTAGTATCTGGAATTTAATCATGTAACAATTTCGGCTATTTTCTATTTACTTGAAAACCCTAGACACTATTATAATATCACAGAATTTCCTATAAAATGTTTTGGTTAGCGTAAGGTAAAAACTCACCCGTATTTATTTGTGGGGAGTCTTACGTGATACCTTTATTTTCAAATGTTTTTCAAAGTTAAGCAACTTTAAACCGTTTACTCATACCAGACCCATGTCTGACCCGGAGTTTATTTTTGTTTTCATAAACTCTCTGGTACCCAAATTTTTACGGGTAGCCAAGGTATTCAGGTTAGATCTGTCGAATTCTGGAGGAGCAATGGAGTAGGAGGCTTCTACGTTGTAGGTAGATATATATATATATATATATATATATGGTGTTCCGCTGTGTTGATATCTCAGAGCTGTTTATCTGTATTGTATATTGACTTGTGTTAACTAGACAGGTGTTTATAACTGTCTAGTATGTGATGTATTATCTATATAACTCTGATTGATGTATTAAACTATGTAATATTTATGTGATATATTATATTTTGTTCCGTTCCGCTGTGAGATTCTGATGTTGTTGTTCTTTCTTCCTCTTTCTTTCTATCTCCTATCCCTTTCTTTCTTAATGATGATACGTCTTTCTGGTAGTAAAAGGGCGGGTCGTCACAGTTGGTATCAGAGCGCTAGGATGAGTGAATATCTAGGCTCTTGAGTGATTTCTTTCTTGAGAGAGCGTATTTTTAATTTTGATATATATATATATATATATATATTCATTTATTTCTACCTATTTATTGGGTTACCTGTTCGGGTTTTCCAATATAAGTTATAAAGGTAGATAAGATAGTGGTGTGTGAAACACGACTACCGATGGTTGGAGTTTTGAATATTTGTAGTTGGAATTTATTTGTCAAGACTGTAGACCTATTACCGTCTCGAGTGAGTTTTGGGTGATGTGAGGATTTCATTGTTGGAATGTAATTTTGATGGACTTGAGCTTGGATCTATCGAACGGACATGACCAAGTCATGATATCTTGATATCTCAGTGTGTAGTAGCTGTGTAATGAGACACAGTGAGTTTGGATATCTTCAAAGATATTTCTTTGGGACAATTTAAGGAAGTATGTTCGTTTTGGAATTGTTACGAAGTTCAGAAGGGTATTTTTGTTTGGTTGAGGCCCGAATTTCTCGAAGAGATTTGAATAGAAGTCTTTGGACATTGAGGTTAGCCTATAGCTTGAAGTGTTCTGTGTGCTGTCGAGAAGGTTTGATGATTAGCAGTTTTCTTGAGGTGATTTCAGAAGTAGCAGAGTGGTTTCATTACCGAACAGTATATGGCTGTTCTGGATTGTGAAGGGAGAACAGTTTAGTTACAAACTTATTTGGGTAGAATTGCCAGAGTGTCGTGTGACAATTCTGGAATTCATTTGAGTAGTCTTTTTTTTGGAGTGGGACTTCTCAAGGGAAGATTTAAGTTATTGATGTGATCCAAATTGTTTGTCTTCCCATCGAGAAATAGAGTTTCGTGTTGATTTGATTCCAGGGTAGTGCTAGTGATTTAGTCTAGATGGAGAATGGTTCTGAGAAAGGAAGTAGAGTTAGTTGAGCAGATTTAGGATCGATAAGAGTATGAATAAGTTTGTTTATGTATATCCTAAGTTTGAAGAAGAGCTCAAGCTGTATTTGAAGATAGTGTTGGAGACACTGAGGAAGCATGTTTTGAAGGCGAGTTCTTTTCGTGCCACTTTTGGAAATCGGGAGTTATTTTTGGGGCACATTATATTGGGTGAAGATATCTTTGTAGACCCAGCGAAGGAAGAATCTATTCTAAGAACGGAAGACGAGGCTAACCAGAGCTCCAGTGATTGTTATCTCGGAAGAAAAGGGCAGCTTTGGAATTTATACGGATGCTTATATAATTGATTTGGGAAGCAATGTTGATGCAAGATAGAAAAGTAACTGCGTATGCGTGTCAGTAATTAAAGCAACATGAAGGGAACTACGCTACGCATGACCTTAAGTAGTTAGCCATTGTGTTTGTTTTGAAGATTTGGAGGCACTATTTGTTGGGAGAAAGGTTGGGTTATTAACGGATCACAAAACCATTGGAATTTTCTCTCTCTAAGGGGATTTTAATTTGAGGCAGCCGTGGTGAGTCGAATTTCTGACCTCATATAATATAGATATTCTATATACCCAGGATAAGCGAATGTTGTGGTTGATGCTCTTAGTAGAAATGCAGTTTTGTTCTTTTGGAAGTTGTTCCTTCTCTCCAGGGCAGAATCATAAGTAAGCTAAGGGAGGATAGATCTTTTGAGTAATTGATTCTTAAACTAAGAATGGAAGGTGTTCAAATTTTAAGGTAGATGATCAAGGTGCTTAAAAGAATAGTGGCCGTTTGTGTGCTTGATATGGATGAATTGAGGCAATAAGTTTTAGATGAATGACATCACTCCAGACTGAACATTCACCCGGAATCTTTAAGATGTATAAAGATGTGAGAAAAAATTTCTGGAGATCGAGCATGAAGAGGATCGTAGTTGTTTTCGTTTATAGTTGTACTTTCTATCAACAAGTTAAGGTGATTATGAGAAGTTGTCCAGGATTATTGCAATCTTTAGAAATTCCAGATGGAAGTGGGCGATGATTTTGATGGATTTCATCAACGGTTTGCCAAGAAACAAAAATAAGCGATGGAATATGGAATGTTGTGGATCGATTAACTAAGAATGCTCATTTTATACTAGTTAGATAACTCGGACTACAGTTTCAGGTCGAAAATTTTCTTGCAGAAAATAGTAAGATTGCTTGGTGTGCCTGTTAGCATAATAAGTGATCGTGACCCTATTTTTCATCAGCAAAATTCTAGAGGATTCTACAATTCACTTTGGGATCGAGTTTGAAATTTAGTATAGCCTATTATCCTTGTACGAACAGAGAGACTGAACCGTATTTTAGAGGATATGCGGCAAGTTTGAGTTTTGGATTTTGGTGAATTGTGGAAAGACTATCTTGTGTTCGGACTAGTTTTGTTTTGTGAAGTTTCTGATAAGATTAGGCTTACCAAAGGATAAAATAAGAGCTTCTCAAGACCGTCAGAAGAAGTACGCAGATAAGAAGGAGACAATTGGAATTTGATGTTGGTAAATTTTGTTTTAGCCAAAGTTTCCCGATTAAAAAGGAACTATTAGATTCGGAAGGCGGGAAAATTTGACTCATAATTGACTATTTCGGATATTGAAAAGATTAGAACTGTAGCTTGTAGAGTCGAATTGTCAGAACAGATGTCTGGAATTCATGGTGTATTCTGTGTGACTCATCTAAGAAAGTTGTTCTTGATTCAGCATTAGTTGTAGAATCAATAGTACAAGAAGATTTGAAAGATGAGCCGAATGTGACTGTGGATAGATATTCAGTTCGGATTGTTAGTTAAGGTAAGAGGCTACTCAGGAGTATAGTAAAGTAGCTTATCATAGTATAGTGGAGCGAGGATTCCGGAGTTTTCACCCAGGAAAATCTGGATAGTTTAAGAAAACTTATCTGGATTTGTGTCCGGATAGTTAGCGATGTTTGTTAGGATAGATTGTTGGTTGTTTGTTAATATATGAATGATATGTATGTTTGAATGGTTGATATGACAACTTTAAATTATCTTTGTTTTAAATTTCGGGGACGAAATTCTTTTAAGTGGGGAGGAATGTAACGACCCTGGATTTTGGCCCCATTTATTTTAATAAATATTCAAATAAATTTAAATAAAATGTATACTTATTCATTTGAAACGGATATGATTTTGAAATAATTGTCATTGTTTATATAAATGGTATTTTTAAAAGGAAATTGATTTGGAAGTTTAACAGATTTTCTCAATAATGTTCATAATAAAATATGTCTTTTATGATTAAATCAAAATATCTTACTTTGTTTATATTTAGTAAGTATACATATGAATGATGATGTTTGAAATAGAATCAAAGTTTATCAATATAAAATATAAATGTGAAATATAAGTTAACTTATGCTTATAATTTAAATAAAATACAAATGGAGATAAATGTAAAATAAGTATAAATGTAAATAAATCATATTGTATATAATTTAAATATTTATAGTTAAGTACAAATAAAATAAAATAAATATAAAGAAGGAGTAAACTCACGAATCTAATTTAAATACTGACAGTTAAATTATAAATATAAGAATATTAACTATAACACATGAATATTACTAAATTAAGAATAAAGTATAGATTAGAAAAAAATATATATATATAATAAAATAATATAAATAGAATTAAAATAGACAAACAAGCATACAACATAACCTTAAAATTAGTAAGCAAAATAAAATGGATTATAACACATATATGCAAATATTCAAACTAGAAGCTGTCAAAAACAAATACTTATGAACACATCTTCTTTCACAAGCCTTAGACCTACTTGCAAGTATATACTATTTTAAAGACTAATCAATTTCATATAAAATATTTAATGTCAGAGAAGATATAACATAGCAAAACATGATAAGTATGCATATATTTTAATAATTATGCTGACATACAAAATTCTTTTACATAGCTTCTTGTGCAAGCTATGCTGGCCTGCAAAATGAAGAAGAGCAAACTATTATCTTTATGTATAGTACAACAATTGTACATGAATATTTATGAGCAGCCAAACATTAATAATATGCAACACAAAATCTGCAGGTATCAAAACAAGCTTGTCAGCAAAGCATTATAAGGTAAACTGTATATGCATAGTACAAAACAATTATATACAGTATCTATTAGCAGCCAAAAATAATAAATATGTAAACTTATTAGGTAAACAAGGCATTAAATGACCAATCTTCTCAGCCAATCTTTGTTAACTCAAGATGTTTGTAAACCTGTTCAATCTAGAAACTATTGACCAGTTAAAGCCTCCCCATCCTATTCTCTACTTATATGTATCTCATGCTACTTCTAGTTCCTGTAACTAAAAGGGGAAAAAAATGAAAACCAGAAGAAACTAAAATAAGAAAAAGAGAAAACATATTGAAATCAAAAAGAAAAAGGCAGATTCATGGATAAACTCAGGTTATTTCATCTGCAGTTTTCAAGTCATAAGAGGGCTTGTTGTTCAACAATTATTTGAGGTGAGTAAACATATAAATTTGCAAACTTGTTTTTAAAAAGCAGTATGGTATTTCATTGAATACAGGGTAGTATGTGTTTTATGATGATATGATTCTGTGTTTGCAAATATTCATTTCATCTCTGCTCTGCTATATGTTACTTTGTTGTACAGTACATGCTTTTGATCTAAACATAAATTATGCTCATCAAATAGTGTTAATCTGTAAGTATTTTACTTAAACAATAGGATTAAAGGTTCTTACTAGATTATTTAAACTAAGTATAATAAATATACCTCTGTAACTAGTTTAACAGATATTTTAACTGTGCTTTGATAAATTTTAATGTCATAAATTACCAATTCAAGTTTATATCATGAATTATTATTATTAAAAGATATGATTTTTAAAAGTTGAATGGGAATTTTTAGCTCAATACATCAAGAGCAGTTTGATGTTGAACCAGAATTGAACTTTATCAAAATTCTCGAAATTTACTCAATATAAAATGCTAAAATTTAACCTGAAGTTAGTACAAAGATCTGTGATCTTAAGAAAAATATTGAATGATTTTTCCATTGCATAGATTTGGGGTACGAGGTCAATATAGGGTTTTACTGCAGGTTTATATTCATGTCAATAAAATTTGAAATTCGACTCGTACCTATGATCGAGTGATTCATGGCTTAGTGGGAAGGTTGCTGGGGACGTTGACGTGGTGTAGACGAGTTTGCATCATCTCCGGTGGTCTGTGTTTTGGTGGCGAGGCGTTTGTTTTCCGTGAGGTTGATTGTTTTCTTACGTTCGAACTATAGTTTTTCGAATGTGAATTTTTGATGGTGCTGTGACTTTGTTTTTCTCGTATTCGTGCTAATTGGGATGTGCTCGAAGTCATGGAAGATTGCCGGAGCCACGAGTGGCGTTGTACACGTGTACAGATCGGCGGCGTATCAGCGTTTGCAGGGGAGGGCGCTGTCTCGAGTTTTGCTCGAGAGTTTTGGTTGGATGCTTCCGGTTTTCGTGTGAGTTTGAGTGCGAAATACACTGATGTTTATTTCTTACTTAAGTTTAATTGAAACTTGCTGTAAAATTAAAATGAGGGAAGAAGGTGGAAGTCGCATACCTGAGTGGTGTCTCGGTGGATTGGGTGAGTTGCTCGAAGGACTACGCGAGTTGTATCAGGAGATCTCGGGCTTTTGTGTTTGAGTATAAGTTTTTATAAAATTTGTTAATAAATATAGGTTTTCTGTAAGGTATCACAGTGAAAATAAATACTGTTCAAAGTTTAAGTTTAAACTTAATTCAAGTGTTAATTAGCCTAGTTAAGACTTAACATCAGTTTTTAACTCGTGATTAATTATTTAAATTAACTAATTACTTTTGTTTAAGCTTAACCATGCTTTTAAAATCTTGTTAATATTAAGTAACAAATTAAGTAAATTAACAAATATTGTTTCAGTCAGTAATATAACTGATATCAAAATTCGAGAAGACTCGAATGTTAGTTATGTGAATAATCAATAGTTATTGATTGGGTTCAGATGTAATTAAGGGTAATTACTTTGTAATGATAATTAGTAGTGTATTATAAGAAATAAATGTAATTGTAATTAACTACTTAATTAATTAATAAACGAGTAACAGTTAATTAATCAAGTGATTTAAACTAAGGTTAAGAAATGATTAATGAAGCAATTAGCAGTAAATAAACAGGTTATTAAGTTCTACTTAGGTCGAAGGATAGTGATTGAGAAATAATTACTTAAGTAATCAAAGTTAGATAACTTGATTAAGAAAGTAATTAATTAAATAGTAATTTAGTAATTAAGCAATTAAGACATAAACATTAATTAAGAAATAATTTGTTGATTAAATAATTTGAAGGGAAATAAGTGATTAAACAGGGTTAAGAGATTAACTCTCAAGTAATTAAGTAATAGATGGATAATTAAGTTCTATAAGTTAATAATTAAAGTTATTAATTAATAATTAGGAGTAATTAACTAAGTAATTAAGATATAATTATTAATTAAGAGTTGATTATTAATTAAATAATTTGAAATGGAATAAGTAATGAGCTATTAACTAATGATTAATCTAACAGGTTTAAGAGGTTAATCCTCAAGTAATTGGTTTAATTGAATTGATTAAATCGAGAATTCAAGATGATCTCTTATGGATGTTGTATGTGTTGTATATTTGTTTGTGTTGTTATTGATGATATTCTGTGATGCTCTCTGATATGCTGATTTATCTGTGGTAAATGTTATATGAATTCAATCATTGAATTAAACTGTTTAAGTTAATTAGACAACTTGGCCTTTAAAATGGCGTTTGGATTTCGATGAGACCGGGATCGGGTATCCAATTGATATTCTGAAAACCACATCGATCCAAATTAAACGTTAGGTCGTAAATTCTCAAGTGAAGATCGAGATGGTGCTTTCAGAATACAAGGGTTATCGTCGTTGATTCTGAGGGTGATTCCAAAATGAGTGTGACGAGATAATGCGTTCGGTTTCGTTCGAACCCGAAACGAACTTGTATGGAATGAATGCTTTCAACACATCGTCAGGCGGACGATGAGCATTCTAAGAAATATGTCCTATAAAGGTAATCGCAGCCTCAAGCCTCATCAACCGGGAATGGCTAAAACAGGGGAGGTGCAGCAAGGTTAGGTGGGTCATGCCCAAGCAGGACAAGATATTTTCCCTGTCTAGATGTCCCTTTTTATTTCGGCCGTGTTGGCGGTTTGCTAGCTAGAACCGTGGGGTTTATCTTGTTCGGGACTGTTCAGTAAGGAATGGTTTCGGCCTTGTGTAGCAGGGGGTCGGGAGTGATCCTCGGTACGGTGATCTAGGCCTCGTACTGTGACGGGGGGTACCCCAGTAGCCCTGCCATTGTTGGAAATCCATTTCCCCTACGTGACCCTACGGTTTTGATTTGTATTACCCACTTTCATGGCTAGTAGCTGGAATTTAATCATGTAACAATTTCGGCTATTTTCTATTTACTTGAAAACCCTAGACACTATTATAATATCACAGAATTTCCTATAAAATGTTTTGGTTAGCGTAAGGTAAAAACTCACCCGTATTTATTTGTAGGGAGTCTTACGTGATACCTTTATTTTCAAATGTTTTTCATAGTTAAGCAACTTTAAACCGTTTACTCATACCAGACCCATGTCTGACCCGGAGTTTATTTTTTTTTCATAAACTCTCGGGTACCCAATTTTTTACGGGTAACCAAGGGATTCACGTTAGATATGACGAATTCTGGAGGAGCAATGGAGCAGGAGGCTTCTACGTTGTAGATATATATATATGGTGTTCCACTGTGTTGATATCTCTGAGCTGTTTATCTGTATTGTATATTGACTTGTGTTAACTAGACAGGTGTTTATAACTGTCTAGTATGTGATGTATTATCTGTATAACTCTGATTGATGTATTAAACTATGTAATATTTATGTGATATATTATATTTTGTTCCGTTCCGCTGTGAGATTCTGATGTTTTTGTTCTTTCTTCCTCTTTCTTTCTATTTCCTATCCCTTTCTTTCTTAATGATGATACGTCTTTCTAGTAGTAAAAGGGCAGGTCGTCACACATCTTTTAAGATACCAGAGTTTAAACAATTTCTCACATTTCAAAATCGCCTTTGAAATCAACTATACCCAAAATCCTTCGGTATATCCAATTATTCATTTGCCTTCCAAAATAAAACTAAATTTTGCAAACAACCAACTCAAAATATTTAGGTAGTAATCCCTCTCTTGGAAATTTGAAAATGGACATCGATGATGTTGCAGTCATCACCAAGTTATTTTCCAACGACCGAAAGAGTTTAGTGCTTTTACCTCTTTAAAGCATTTTCCCAAATATTTTTAATTTTCAAATCTCACCAGATTTCGAATCCAATCCAAAATATTTCTCAAATAAGATCACCATTACTTCTCCAAAACCTTTGAAAATCATTTTCAAACTCAAAGGAATTTAAACTTTCCTAAAATTTCAAATTCTAAATTCTTTCAATTCATATTGAAACATTACTCTAGAACTTTTATCTCAATTTCAATTATAAATCACATTATAATTCACATTTATAAATTTCATTTGTTAAATGAATTTACTTCCTAATCTTTGATTATAACTTCAATTTCTATTCAATTTCCACATTCAATGATAATAATTTATATTATCACTTCTTAACAACCAAGAAACTATAATAATTTTCGAAAAAAAATATATCTTTTATATATAAAAATAATTTCGGTAAAATTATTTCATTTATCCTATATTTTAACAATAATGTGTTGGTTTATCTTGTTTAAGAGTTTGGAAACTCCTATCGATGACATGGCATCCCACATATCGACCAGAATTCATAAACACTTAACCGATAAGTCACCATAATATAAAAACAATTTTTTTAGTCACTAACAAATACACGCTCATATCTATTAATATGCTCAAACTCATTCTAGAGCACTACGGACACTATTGAGTAATCCCCACCAGAGCTAAGGTTCTCGCTTAACCTTCAGCTCTGATACCAAATGTAACAACCCTAATGGTTCGATTTTCGGGCATTGAAAAAATCGGGTCGTTACAAAACATGAGTTAGAAATTTACTTACAAATAATTAATTTAGATGTTCATATTAAAAATGGAAAAAAAGAAAAGGAAAAAGGTTCAGGTAAAGCACTTGAAAGGAGCAAACGAACAAATGAGAAACAAAATGAAAAGAATGCGGAAATTATTAATTATAAATAAATCAAATGAAGAAACTATTACTTAATAAGAAACGAATAAGTAATCTAACAATTAATTGGATGCTCAAATGAAATCCACACGAAGAAATTGAAAATGAAAAGAAAGAGAACGTGGATGTGATAATAAATGTAAAGTAAATGAAAGGACCACTTATATTGTGACGACCCGGAATTTTAGGAATTATCAATTTAATAATCTGTACTAATAATTAAATTGATTTGAAAATTTTCCTTTATAATTTTTTATCTTTTAAAGGTTAATAAATATTTAATCTGGCAATATTGATCAATATCTTTCTAACAATTTAAAATTGATAAGAATTATCTTTTAAAATTAATAAATTTTATTTTATTTATATTATATATATATATATATTTGATATATATATTGTGAATAAGAAGATCTTTTGTTTTAAATAAAATATGAATTTTCAAATTGTAAAATATATGTATGTATATGTTATAATTTGGAGTTGTTTTGAAATTTAACATAATCTATCGATAATATATATATATGTATGAATATATTGTAATTTGAAGCTTTGTTTTAAATTCAATATTTTTCAAAAGTTAATTTAAGACTAATTCAATTATTTTCAAAGTATAAGATAATTATTTATTTATTTTTAAATATGATAATTTAAATAAGATTTAATCAAAGTTTTATTTTGTTTTCTTTAAAATGCTTAAATTTAAAATGGTTATATAAATATATATATATATATAAAGTTATTAAAAAACTTTCTTTTTAAAAATTATCTCTTAAACAATAAAGATAAATGTTTCAAATTTTAAAATACATGTATAAGAATTTATTTATATTATAATTGTTTTATAATATTTTCTTTAAAAAGTAAATTTATATATACATATATAAGTATTTATTAATTAAGTGAATTAAGTATTTAAGCTTCTATTAACATTTAAATCAAATAAAAATTTATTTAAAAATTCATAGGAACAAGTGTAAACATATTAGCACATCTTAAAAACATGTGTTGAAAAATTAAGTGTTATGAGTGACAAATGTAAGTTTTAAAAACAAGTGTCATTTCTTGAAATTTTTATTTTCTTTGTTTTTTTTCCATAATTTAGTTCATAATAGCATACATGCTTCTTCAAATCCTTTTTCCTGTTTTTCAGCTGAAGTAAAAAAAGAATTCCAAACCAAAATTTTGTAAAAAACTTTTTATCCATTTCAAAATTTTCCAAAACCTTATAACCTATTTTCAAACCTGAAATTTGAACCAAAAGCAAAATTAAATCTGAAATTAAAAACTGCGACTTCAACCTACAACTAAAAGGGAAGATCAAGATCAGTTTCTACACTTTAAATCAACAATTTGAAGGCATGCAAAGGATTCAATTTCAGCAGCAAGGCCTGGAAAATCTTAAACCTGCTCTGCCTTTTCAAAAATTGGTGAGTAAACATACATTTTCTTAAAAACAGTTTAAACTTTTGATTTTAATTAAATGAAAATGATTGAATTTGTGTGACAATATTGGTTGTATATGTTCTGAATGTAAATGCATGCTTGAATATTTGAAGTTCCTGTATGTATAAAAAAGTTTTGCCTCTGTTATTCTATAGGATTTAGATAAACTTGTAAATTCTTTATCTATTGTTGTATTAAATTCCAAACTTTGATTTCTAAAAGAAAAATGTGTATAACAATGTGATGTTAATTATGAAAATGAACTCGGAAAATTTTATTCTGTTTTTGTCTTAAAATTTTGTAAGATACAGTAAAATATTGTTTCATGTTAAAAATCAACCATCTCAATTCAAGTTTTGAAAGCTATGATTGAGTTCGTTGTAAGAAATCATGAATTTAGATGATGCAAATCATAATTTTTAGGTTAATATCCATTGTGATTTTGTAAGATGAACGGAATTGGTACTTTCGCCAAATTCCGATGAACGAAGAGGTGTTTGGCCATGGGTTTGGGTCTGGAGGAGGAGGGAAGATAGGCGATTGAGGGAACAATGGCAGCATGAATTTTCGTGTGACGTGGTGGATGGAATTGGAGACATTAGGGTTCGGTAGTCGTTTGTAAGCAGGATGGTTCGCAGAGCAATGGTGGTGGCCATGGGGACCGGAGTGGGTCGCGTTGGTGGGAGTACAAGCTGGAGGGTTTGAAGAAGCTTCAGTGATGACGGTAGGCGATTTCGAGGTGTGTGGCATCGGCAACGGTAAAGATTCTGGCCATGGTGGTTGCTGCAGTGTGGAGTTTTTGCTCGATTTCAATTCTCGAGTTTATTGTTCGATCTGGGTTCGTTTTCGTGTTTGCACGAGATCGTGGGGTTGTTGGGGATAGTCGCGCTGATCATCGTTGGTCAGAATGGACGGTGCACGTGCACCATGCATGGTTTGGGGACAGGTGAAGTTTTTGTTTTTGGAAGATGGTGTTTGCTTGAAGTGATGCTCGTGTTTTTCCTAAAGTCGACTTGAAGCAGTTATGTTAGAGTGCGTTACGAGGCTAGCTCGAGTTTTGGTGAGTTTGACACGGGTTTGACCCGAGTCGTTTTCCATATGCTATTCAAAGCCTAAGTTTTTCAAAAGAAAATAAATTTACAAGTTAAAAACTAGTTCTTTTGAAAGTTGTTAATCAAACTTCCAAAAATGTAAATTTAATTTAATTTCAAATTTAAATTGTTTAAGATAATTGTTTTTAGAAGTAATTAACTTAATTAAAATTTGAATTTTTAATTTAAAAAGGAAGTGTTTCGATTTAAATATTAAATCAAAGTTTTTAAGTAATTTTTAAGTAATGTCTTAAAAAATAAAGTTTCAAAATTACATTGAAAATGAATAAGTTTAAATTAGATGATTAAATTGTTTTCAATTTCAAATTGATTTCTAAATGCTTTATTTTCAAATAAGGTTAATGTTATAATTTTGTAAACTAAATAAAATAATTTATCTTTAAGTTATTAAAATTTTATTAATTCAAATAATTAATTTATGAGGATAAGTAAGGTTAATTTATTATTGTTATGAATGTAAGAATACTTAATTAAATATGATTTGTTAATAAGTAAAAGATTAATTAAGATAAATGCTTTCCTTAATTAATTAAGGATTTTTATATAAGAAGTTAACTAATTATTTAATTAATTTTAAATGATTAGTTAATTGTTTGTTTAATTTTGAATAATCACTTAATTATGAATCAATTAAGTGTTAGTATTTAATAATGGATAACTACTTAAAGTAATTAGAAAGAGGAAATTACTTATGAAAGTAATTGAGTAAAGCGATTAAGGGATAATCACTTGATGTTATTATTTTAAGGATTAATTAAATTAATTGATTTGAAGTTAATTAATTAAAGAGTAATTAATTAATTAAAGAATTAAGGTTGATTAATTGTGGGATTAATTACTTGTTAAGGTAATTAATTTAGAGAGTAATTAACTAATGGAAGTAATTAGAAGATAATTACTTATGTAAGTAATTAAGGGTTAATTACCTAGTTAATTTTAGTTAATTAATTAATGTGATTAATTAATCAATGAATGTGATTTATTTAAGATTAATTACTAAATGTAATTAATTAAAAATGTAATTAATTAAAGTAATTCATTAAGGATTATTAATTAATTTAATCGAATAATAATTACTTAATGAAGTAATTAAAGATTAGTTAATTAATACAATTAATCAAGATTTACATAATTAATTAAGAAGTTAATTAAGATAAGTAATTACAAGTTGTTAATTACTGTTTATGATTAATTAAGACTAAATAATAAGATGGTTAATTACAACTTAATTATTAAAGGGTTAATTAATTAATAAGGATCATTAGTTAATATAATTAATGATATTAATCAAGGTTGATTAATAAAAGTGATTTATTAAAGTGTGATTAATTGTAATTAACTGAGGTTTAATGCAATTAATTGAAGTTAATTAATTAATGGAAGTAAATGAAGGATCATTAATTAATGTAATTAATGATAGTAATTAAAGGTTAATTACTGTATATGGTTAAGGATAATTAATTTATGGAATTAATTAATGAATTAAAGACTAATTACTTAATGAAATTATAAGATAATTAATCAAGGAAGATTAATTAAGGAAGTTCATTAAGAGATGATTAATTTATTTGGAATAAATTAATGAAGCAGGATTAAGATAATCCAAGTGATTAAAGGATAGTAATTAATTTAATTAAAGGTTAATTAAATTGATTAAGAGTTAATCAATTCTGCTTGTGAATGATTGATATTGGATGATTGATGTTAGATGTTTTAGGTGTGATATCTCTGATATGTGATATGTGATGCTTTGTGAGATAATTGGTTAATATGAATTATCTATTGTGATAATGTGATTCATCTATCTGTTATATCATCCTGAATATAAGTTTAATTGTTTTAAAACCCTTAAACAACTTAGACATTAAAATGGCGTTTGGATTTCGGTGAGACCGGGATCGGGTTTCCATATTTGGATATCCAAAAACCACATCGATCCAAAATAAACGTTAGGTCGTGAATCCAAGTGGAGCTTAGTGAAGACTCGAAGTGTAAGAACTATTCGTCAATATAACTCTGAGGGTGATTTCGAGATGAGTTTGACGGAGATAGTACTTTCAGGTTCGAGATGGTGATTCAGAGTGCAAGGGCTATGGTCGTTGACTCTGAGGGTGATTCCAAAATGAGTGCAACGAGATAGTGCCTTTCGTTTCGTTCGAACTCAGAACGAACTTGTATGGATTGAATGCTTTCAGAACATCGTCAGGTGGACGATGAGCATTCTAAGATAGATGTGTTCTACAAAGGTAATAGCAGCCTCAAGCCTCATTAACCGGGAATGGCTAAAACAGGGGAGGTGCAGCAAGGCTAGGTGGGTAGCACCCATTTCAGGGTGAGGTCATCCTTGTCTAGATGTCCCTTTTTATTTCGGCTTAGTGGGTGGTTGGTCGCGCCAACCACGGGGTGATCTTACTCGAGAATGTCCAGTGAGGGATGGTCCCGGTTTTGTGTTGCAAGGGAGTTATGGTGGCTCCTCGGTATGGTGATCTAGGCGACGTACTGTGACGGGCGGTACCCCAGTAGCCCTGCCATTGATGGAAACCCATTCTTCCTACGAGACCCTACGGTTTTGATTGTATTACCCACTTTTGTAGCTAGTAGCTAGAATTTAATCATGTAACAATTTCTGCTATTTCTTATTTACTTGAAACCCCTAGACACATATCACTGGATTTCCTATCAAATGTTTTGGTTAGCGTAAGGTAAAAACTTTTCCATGTTTATGTGTGGGAAGTCTTACGTGATACCTTTTCTTTTCAAAGGATTTTCTAAAGTTAAGCAATTTTAACCCATTTACTCACACCAGACCCCTGTCTGACCCGAGTGTTTATTTTCTGTTTTATTAAACTCTTGGGTACTCATATTATGTATGAGTAGTCAAGGGATTCAGGTTAGCTTGACGAATTCCAGAGGACATTTGGAGCAGGAGGCTTCCACGTGTAGATATATTATGATTCCGCTGTGTTTGTGTGGTATTTGTATCTTTGTGATATCTTGAGTTGTATAGTTAGACAGATGTTTATAACTGTCTAGTATGAACGTATAAGTTGTGTACCCTGATGTAATATGATACTGTGTAATATTTTATGTGATATATTACATTTCATTCGTTCCGTTGTGAGTATCGATTGTTGCTGAGTTTCTTCTTTCTTATCTTTTCTTCTTCTATCGCTTTCTTTCTTAAATCATGATGCATTTTTCTGGAGATAGAAAGACGGGGTGACAGCTGGTATCAGAGCTTTAGGTTGAGCGAATACCTAGGCTCTGGAGTAGTGTCTTTCTTGAGAGAGCGTACTTGTAATTTTTATATATAATTATATATTTATATATCTATATCGACCTAATCTGTTGGGATATCTTTTCGGATTTTCCAATATAAGTTTTAGAGGTAGATGGAGAAGTGGTGTGTGTAACACGACTACCACTAATTAAGAGGTCCATATGTTTGAGGTTGGAAGTATATTTGTCGAGACTATAGACCTAATACTGTCTCGAGTAAGATTTGCAGCTTGTAGTAAGGATTTCTCTGATCTCCGAAGGGAATCTTTTAAAAAGATTCGGAGTTTATCTTTGAAGTGTAAGTTTGGTTGCGCTCGGGTGAGCAGATTTTATAAGTTTGGATCTGATGGAAGTGCAGAAGTAAGTGATGGTATCTTGATAGCTGCGTGATGAGATGCAGTATCCATGGGTTTTTCCGAAGATGTTTTCTCTTGAAGAAGTTTTAGAAGTAGTTGAGGAGCAGTCTTTACCTGCTGCAGGGAAGATTCGTCTGTGTAGAAGTTATCTGGATATTTAGCAAGGAGATTGGCTGTTTTGGAATATGAGACTAAGGTCTATAAGTTGCTTCATTTCGGCGTGGTCTCATTGTCATCACTTAAGGAGAGCGAGATGTTAATTATTGGTTTGGAGCCCGAATTTCTTGAGAGGATGTCAGCCATCTCGAAGGTCTGTTGTGTAGTTTGTTGATGATTTTAGGGTTCGAGGAGCCTTTGGATTAGAAGTCTTTGGTTAGCTGTGGAAGCAGTGCACCTCGAGTGTTCGATGTGCTGTCAAGAAGGTCTTTTGGCTTTGTAGTACCATCGAGGTAGAGTTTGGAAGCAACAATGTGGTCGTTTCTCTGATGGTTTAGAAATCTTAATGGTTCTTCTATCAGCAGTCCGGGCAGATGGTGAATGCTTTCTTGAAGGGTCAACCTTGTTTGGAGAAGCTTAAGGCTGTTCTAATTGGTAAAGAGAGGACAGTTTCTTTGGAATCCGAACTAGGTAGGATTGCAAAATTGACTTGCGATTAATTTGGGAATTTATCTTGGGCAATATTTTGTTTGAGACTGAGAGTTCTCATGTGGAAGTAGGAGCTACTGAAGTAATCAGAAGTTTGTCTGCATCTGGAATTGAGTCCCATATTAAATTGGTTCCAGAAGCGATACTGATGGTTAGCCTGGTAGTAGGATACTTCTTGAAGAAAGAAAAGTTGGTGTAGCAGCTTAGAAATTTTTGGAATTTGGATTGGTTAGATCTAATTTTGAGTTGGATTTCTGCTGTAAGGATGTGTGACCGAGTCAGATGGGTCACTAAGATTTTATGGATTTGATGAACAAATTTTCTCGGATATATTGGATAAGTTTATACTCATGTTCATCAACAGTATTCTCATCTATTTCAGAATCAGAGTTGTGCAGCGGAAGCGAGGTAGCAGCTGTACAAGGAAGGAAGCAAGTTCAGTTTGCTATTGCTTGGGAAGTAGAGCTTGTGTTCTGGATTTCGACGGATCTTGGAAGACCATTTTGTTGAATAGGATCCAGAAACTGGTTTGTTTTGGTCCAGTTGTTTCTTGAAGCATCAGCATAGGTTGATCTGATCAAGAAGATGGGCAGCCCAGGATTGTCTGTTGAGTTATGCAGATATGAGATAAGGAGTTTGAAATTCGAAGTTAGAGACTTCGTTGTTGTTAAGATTTATCTGGTTAAGAAAGCAGTAATTGAAAAGATTGGATGGCTAGTTATGAGGCATTTGGGATTTCTTATCTGTGTTCTTGATAGAATAAATTCTTTTGTCTACAAGATTGAATTGCCAGTTTGGATAGCTGGAATTCATTGCATTTTCACGTATCTCTTAGGGAGTACGTGTATGATTCATCGTTGGTTGTAGAAACTGTAGTTCAGTTGGATTTTGGAAGTTGTGCTAGGCTTGAGTATAGGCTGATGTTCTGTTCAGACTGATGGATCTAGAGATGAGAGGAGCTCTGGGTTATGGTGGTGTAGTTAGTTTAACTTCTGTAGAGCGAGTATCCCAGTGATTTATACTTGGGAAACTCTAGATAGTATTAGAAGATCTATCCTGATTTGTGTCAGGATAATTAGTTAGGTTTGTTTGTTTGTTTGATTGCTATGGTTGTTAGTTACTGGATTATGGGTATGCTTTGCTGATTAAAATTAAAATCTTTGTTGGGTTGTTAAATTATCTTTGCTTTTAAATTTCGGGGACGAAATTCTTTTAAGGGGGGAGGAATGTGATGACCCGGAATTTTAGGCAATATCAATTTAATAATCTGTACTAAAAATTAAATTGATTTGATAATTTTCCTTTATAAAGTTTAATCTTTTAAAGGTTAATAAATATTTAATCTGGCAATATTGATCAATATCTTTCTAACAATTTAAAATTGATAAGAATTATCTTTCGAAATTAATAAAATTTTATTCTATTTATAATACATGTATTTGATATATATATATATATATATATATATATATATATATATTGTGAATAAGAAGATCTTTTGTTTTAAATAAAATATGAATTTTCAAATTGTAAAATATATGTATGTATATGTTATAATTTGGAGTTGCTTTGAAATTTAACATAATCTATTGATAATATATATATATATATATGTATGTATGAATATATTGTAATTTGAAGCTTTGTTTTATATTCAATATTTTTCAAAAGTTAATTTAAGATTAATTCAATTATTTTCAAAGTATAAGATAACTATTTATTTATTTTTAAATATGATAGTTTAAATAAGATTTAATCAAAGTTTTATTTTGTTTTCTTTAAAATGCTTAAATTGAAAATGGTTATATATATATATATATATATATATATAAAGTTATTAATTAACTTTCTTTTTAAAAATTATCTCTTAATCAATAAAGATAAATGTTTTAGATTTTAAAATACATGTATAAGAATTTATTTGTATTATAATTGTTTTATAATATTTTCTTTAAAAAGTAAATTTATATATACATATATAAGTATTTATTAATTAAGTGAATTAAGTATGTAAGTTTCTATTAACATTTAAATTAAATAAAAATTTATTTAAAAATACTTAGGAACATGTGTAAACATATTAGCACATCTTAAAAATATGTGTTGAAAAATTAAGTGCTATGAGTGACAAATGTAAGTTTTAAAAACAAGTGTCATTTCTTAAAAATTTTATTTTCTTTGTTTTTTTTCCATAATTTAGTTCATAATGGCATACATGCTTCTTCAAATCCTTTTTCCTGTTTTTCAACCGAAGTGAAAAAAGAATTCCAAACTAAAATTTTGTAAAAAACTTTTCATCCATTTCAAATTTTTCCAAAACCTTGTAACCTATTTTCAAACCTGAAATTTGAACCAAAAGCAAAATTAAATCTGAAATTAAAAACTGCGACTTCAACCTGCAACTAAAATGGAAGATCAAGATCAGTTTCTACACTTTAAATCAACAATTTGAAGGCAGGCAAAGGATTCAATTTCAGCAGCAAGGCCTGGAAAATCTTAAACCTGCTCCGCCTTTTCAAAAATTGGTGAGTAAACATACATTTTCTTAAAAACAGTTTAAACTTATGATTTTAATTAAATGCATATGATTGAATTTGTGTGACAATATTGGTTGTATATGTTCTGAATGTAAATGCATGCTTGAATATTTGAAGTGCCTGTATGTATAAAAAAGTTTTGCCTCTGTTATTCTACAGGATTTAGATAAACTTGTAAATTCTTTATCTTCTCTTGTATTAAATTTCAGACTTTGATTTCTAAAAGAAAAATGTTTATAACAATGTGATGTTAATTATAAAAATGAACTCGGAAAATTTTATTCTGTTTTTATCTTAAAAATTTGTAAGATACAGTAAAATATTGTTTCATGTTAAAAATCAACCATCTCAATTCAAGTTTTGAAAGGTATCATTGAGTTCGTTGTAAGAAATCATGTATTTAGATGATGCAAATCATAATTTTTAGGTTTGTGATTTCGTGAGATGAACGAAATTGGTACTTTCGCCAAATTCCGACGATCGAAGAGGTGTTTGGCCATGGGTTTGGGTCCGGAGGAGGTGGGAAGATAGGTGATTAAAGAAAAAATGGCAGCATGAATTTTCGTGTGACGTGGTGGTTGGAATTGGTGACATTAGGGTTCGGTAGTCGTTTGTAAGTAGGATGGTTCGCAGAGCAATGTTGGTGGCCATTGGGGACCGGAGTGGGTCGCGTTAGTGGGAGTACGAGCTGGAGGGTTTAAAGAAGCTTCGGTGATGATGGTAGGCGATTTCGAGGTGTGTGGCGTCGGCAATAGTGAAGATTCTGGCCATGGTGGTTGCTGCAGTGTGGAGTTTTTACTCGATTTCGATTGTCGAGTTTATTGTTCGATGTGGGTTCGTTTTCGTATTCGCACGAGATCGTGGGGTTGTAGGGGATAGTCGCTCCGATCATCGTTGGTTAGAATGGATGGTGCAGGTGCACCGTGCACGGTTTGGGGACAAGTGAAGTTTTTGATTTGGGAAGATGGTATTACTCGAAGTGATGCTGTGTTTATCCTTAAGTCGACTCGAAGCAGTTAGGTTGGAGTGCGTCATGAGGCTAGCTTGATTTTTGGTGAGTTTGACACGGGTTTGACCCGAGTGGTTTTCCATATGCTATTCAAAGCCTAAGTTTTTCAAAAGAATATAAATTTGCAAGTTAAAAACTTGTTCTTTTGAAGTAATGTTAATCAAACTTCCAAAAATGTAAATTTAATTTAATTTCAAATTTAAATTGTTTAAGATAATTGTTTTTGGAAGTAATTAACTTAATTAAATTTTGAATTTTTAATTTAAAAAGGAAGTGTTTCAATTTAAATATTAAATCAAAGTTTTTAAGTAAATTTTAATGTATTAAAAACTAAAGTTTCAAAATTACATTGAAAATGAATAAGTTTAAATTAGATGATTAAATTCTTTTCAATTTCAAATTGATTTCTAAATTCTTTATTTTCAAATAAGGTTAATGTTATAATTTTGTAAACCAAATAAAATAATTTGTCTTTAAGTTATTAAAATTTGATTAATTCAAATAATTAATTTATGAGGATAATTAAGGTTAATTTATTATTGTTATGAATGTAAGAATACTTAATTAAATATTATTTGTTAATAAGTAAAAGATTAATTAAGATAAATGCTTTTCTTAATTAATTAAGGATTTTTAAATATAAGAAGTTAACTAATTATTTAATTAATTTTAAATGATTAGTTAATTGTTTGTTTAATTTTAAATAATCACTTAATTATGAATCAATTAAGTGTAAGTATTTAATAATGGATAATTACTTAAAGTAATTAGAAAGAGGAAATCACTTATGAAAGTAAGTGAGTTAAGTGATTAAGGGATAATCACTTGATGTTATTAATTTAAGGATTAATTAAATTAATTGATTTGAAGTTAGTTAATTAAAGAGTAATTAATTAATTAAAGAATTAAGGCTAATTAATGATGAGATTAATTACTTGTTAAGGTAATTAATTTAGAGAGTAAGTAATTAATGGAAGTAATTAGAAGATAATTACTTATGTAAGTAATTAATGGTTAATTACTTAGTTAATTTTAGTTAATTAATTAATGTGATTAATTAATTAATGAATGTGATTTATTTAAGATTAATTACTAAATGTAATTAATTAAAAATGTAATTAATTAAAGTAATTTATTAAGGCTTATTAATTAATTACTGTTTATGATTAATTAAGACTAATTAATAAGATGGTTAATTGCAAATTAATTATTAAAGGGTTAATTAATTAATAAGGATCATTAGTTAATATAATTAATGATATTAATCGAGGTTGATTAATTAAAGTGATTTATTAAAGTGAGATTAATTGTAATTAATTGAGGTTTAATGCAATTAATTATAGTTAATTAATTAATGGAAGTAAATGAAGGATCATTAATTAATGTAATTAATGATAGTAATTAAAGGTTAATTACTGTATATGGTTAAGGATAATTAATTTGTGGAATTAATTAATGAATTAAAGGCTAATTACTTAATGTAATTATAAGATAATTAATCAAGGAAGATTAATTAAGGAAGATCATTAAAAGATGATTAATTTATTTGGAATAAATTAATGAAGCAGGATTAAGATAATCCAAGTGATTAAAGGATAGTAATTAATTTAATTAAAGGTTAATTAAATTTATTATGAGTTAATCAATTCTGCTTTTGAATGATTGATATTGGATGATTGATATTGGATGATTGATGCTAGATGTTTTAGGTGTGATATCTCTGATATGTAATATGTGTTGCTTTGTGAGATAATTGGTTGATATGAATTATCTATAGTGATAATGTGATTCATCTATCCGTTATATCATCCTGAATACAAGTTTAATTGTTTTAAAACCCTTAAACAACTTGGACATTAAAATGGCATTTGGATTTCGGTGAGACCGGGATCGGGTTTTCATATTTGGATATCCAAAAACCACATAGATCCAAAATAAAGGTTAGGTCGTGAATCCAAGTGGAGCTTAGTGAAGACTCGAAGTGTAAGAACTATTCGTCGGTATAACTCTAAGGGTGATTTCGAGATGAGTTTGACGGAGATAGTACTTTCAGGTTCGAGATGGTGATTCAGAGTGCAAGGGCTATGGTCGTTGACTCTGAGGGTGATTCCAAAATGAGTGCAACGAGATAGTGCCTTCGGTTTCGTTCGAACCCGGAACGAACTTGTATTGATTGAATGCTTTCAGAACATCGTCAGGTGGACGATGAGCATTCTAAGATAGATGTGTTCTATAAAGGTAATCGCAGCCTCAAGCCTCATCAACCGGGAATGGCTAAAACAGGGGAGGTGCAGCAAGGCTTGGTGGGTAGCACCCATTTCAGGGTGAGGTCATCCCTGTCTAGATGTCCCTTTTTATTTCGGCTTAGTGGGTGGTTGGTCGCGCCAACCATGAGGTGATCTTACTCGGGACTGTCCGGTAAGGGATGGTCCCGGTTTTGTGTTGCAGGGGAGTTAGGGTGGCTCCTCGGTTCGGTGATCTAGACCACATACTGCGACGGACGGTACCCCAGTAGCCCTGCCATTGATGGAAATCCATTCTTCCTACCAGACCCTACGGTTTTGATTGTATTGCCCACTTTTATGGCTAGTAGCTGGAATTTAATCATGTAACAATTTCGGTTATTTCTTATTTACTTGAAAACCCTAGACACTATTATATTATCACTGGATTTCCTATTAAATGTTTTGGTTAGCGTAAGGTAGAAACTTTTCTATGTTTATGTGTGGGAAGTCCTACGTGATACCTTTTCCTTTCGAAGAATTTTCTAAAGTTAAGCAATTTTAACCCGTTTACTCACACCAGACCCATGTTTGACCCGAGTGTTTATTTTCTGTTTTATTAAACTCTTGGGTACTCATATTATGTATGAGTAGTCGAGGGATTCAGGTTAGCTTGATGAATTCTGGAGGAGATTTGGAGCAGGAGGCTTCCGCGTGTAGATATATTATGATTTCGCTGTGTTTTTGTGGTATCTGTATCTTTGTGATACCTTGAGTTGTATAGTTAGACAAATGTTTATAACTGTCTAATATGAATGTATAAGTTGTGTACTCTGATGTAATATGATACTATGTAATATTTTATGTGATATATTATATTTCATTCGTTCCATTGTGAGTATATATTGTTGCTGAGTTTCTTCTTTCTTATCTTTTCTTCTTCTATCCCTTTCTTTCTTAAATCATGATGCGTTTTTCTGGAGATAGAAAGATGGGTCGTGACTTCTATACTGTAAACAAACCATTGGGATCCAAATTCCAAAACTTCCCCTATTAATTCATTTCAGCAAACCCAAATATGCACATATTTATCATTTACTTCTTTATTTAAAACATTCATTTCACGTTAATATATGTCCACACTCCATTAACGCAATCAATCAATTAACAGTCAATCAATCAATTAATCAACCAATCAATCTATTCATTTGTTTATGTTACTCAAACCAATTTTATTAATTAAAGAATATATATCTATCTATGCATTATAAAATGATTTACTTTACTTTTTTTAATTACTATAACGGTCACATTAATGAAACAATTTTAAAAGTTTAACCATATATGAAATGGAAAAATAAATATACGTGAACATGTGTAATTAATGTACAATTGTTAATAAAAGGTAATTTCTAATTCATTTAACAACACTTATACAACCATGAACCCTCTGATATATTTTAAAATTTGAATACTAATAATTGTGTTTTTATATATTATTCTAAAATCCAATTTTTTTTTCAAAACCATACTTATTCAAAATGAAAATTTTATTTTTATGTCTCAAAACATGCAATTATCTTAATTAAAATGTTCATTCCATATTAAACAAAATGCAAGTTCCTATATTAACTCATTCATTACAGTTTCATTTATGTTTCCTTTTAGTTAAAACATTTCAATTAATCTAATTCTGATTCATGTCATTACTAATTTCAAACAAATTCTAATTATAAAACATTGTTTTCTTTTCATTTATACCACTGCAAACTTGTTTTATAAAATTTCATATACAACAAAATTTACACACTATTTACAAAGTAAATGTTTTATCTTATTGAAATCAACTTCTCCAAGATGCATTTCAAATAACAACTTATGTTATTCTTTCATTAAAACATTCACTCCATTCTTTATTCAAATTCAACATTTTTTATTCCGGTTAGAAACGAACATACAATTTCACCATTTATTACAACATTTGGTTTATTTACTTATTTGCAATTTATAACCAAATTTAACTTTACAATCATTTTAATGAATTGAAATTGCATTAAAATAGTTGTCAATTACCTTAAATTAAGATTACTAACATTACATTCTAGTTATATCACTCATTATTAAATCTTAAATTTTTAATTTTTCAAAATATTAAACTCCAAAACTTATTAATTGATAAATTTAATTATTGGAAATTTACAGGTCGTTACACTCTCCCCCACTCAAAACTTTTCGTCCTCGAATAGGAAAAGAAGGAGTTAAGCAATTAATATATCTAATTCAAAGCATTCATTTATAAATATTTAATTTACCTAATTAAATATTGAAATAAAATATGTCAATTAATAACCAATTAAATCCTTCATACTCAAATTAATGAAAGTTTGAAAATTTCTTTACTTTTACAAAAAATTCTAAGTCCAAAAATTCACAGAAAATTTCTACGGAGTCACATTTGAACGAAGTGGTCCGGGGGAAATAATAATATCCATAATAAACGTATATATATATATATATATGTATATATAATATCTCAAAAGTAAATATCCCAAACCATGGGAAAACAATAAACTATCGCTATAAAACTGTAACCCTAAAACGTACCTATTTGTCGGGAAAACAACTTTATTTATGAAACCAAAAGAAGTAACTATTGCTTCCATAAACCTGTATTTACTTATATAATCCGAAATAGTGAGAATTATGTATTAGAGAGATATTTAAGTTGTTTCAATTTGCAACAAAAGCAAATCAATGTAAAACATAATCACATAAACAATACAACCATTTAGGCAACCAAAGAATCCATCATACATTCATAGCAACCAAAACCAATGGTTTGTTTGGTTCAGAAACTTTTAATCATGCAAGGTGATAAATAAAATATCAAGTGTACCCTATGCTCAACAGCCTTAGATAATTACTTAATAGATTAGTCATACAACCTCAACAACTAGAAGTATTCTTTCCCAAGCTTCCCATCAGCCAAACAACAAGAATTTTAAATTTATTTAAGTTTATTGATTGGTTTTTTTTATCATTTATCTTTTATTCATTTATTTATATAAAGATCAATCACTTACATAATTTGGTTTCCATTAAAGATTTAAGTCATTAATGAATCATTTCAAAAAATATTACTTAAGCTTTTACTGACTTACTTAAGTTTATAATTTAATTCGGTTATTGAATAAAAATTTATGATTTTGGTATTCGCCCTTGAAGAGAAAAGAAATATTTCAATATATCTAAAAATTCAACTAAAACATTTAACCTCATTCACTTAGTAAAAATAAAAGATATATTTAAAACATCCTTATAGCATTATGCAAAGATTTTCCAAAAGTCTAAAAAATGTTAAAAATTTATATCAAAACATTATACTAAGCTTTAAAATAAAGTTCCTTGAATCTGATAATTTATTAGACTCGGTATTTTTAAAATAAGTATAAACTCAAGATTATTAGTATATGGTATATAACATACCATATATAGTACCCTTTCAAAATCGTAGCTTCAAATATTGCGCTTATACAATTCAATTATATATAAGATTTCATTTTCAGATAATGTACTTTCCAAAATCAATAATCTCGAATATATCAAATCATTCTTATATAAATTTCGTTATATATAAGATTTATCTCTTTATATCGAATACCTTCCAAAATCAATAGTTTTGAAAATCACCTTATACTTGTATAAAGTTCGTCTTATACAAGAATCAAAAATTTCCCAAATCAATTTCGCTATATGAAAAGCCATATGAGATTGAATATCTTTGCTTAATAGAAGGTTTTTGAATTTTGAATAGTTTCGTATATAAAATCGTTTTGTGAAATAGTTTTGTATATAAAATAGTTTTGTAAAATAGTTTGTAAATAAAGTAGTTTGTGAAATAGGTTTGGAAATAAAATAGTTTGTAAAACAGTTTTGTAAATAAAATAGAATAAGATAGTTTGTATAAGAAAAACAAAAGAAAATAATTTTGTAAAGTGGTGTTAAATTAATAGTAGTTTTGCATACAAGAAAAATTCCAATTTAAATTACAAAAATATCCAACCCAACAACTTTCAATTTCAGCATCAAAGCATATCAATAATATTAGAACAAAAGATGTACATATGTCGTCATTTCACAAAATCACATTTGATCGCTCGTTCGGTTACACAACTTTGTTTTCGAACTAGTATTTTCCATTCGGCTTCCCTAATGCAGACTTCGATAAGGTTTCTTGACTAGAAACCATCATTCTCCTTACGTAGGCATATACTATGATAGAGAATTCTGAAATCAAACCAAAAATCCATATCAAATATTCGCCATCAAGAATCAAATGAAAAATCCTAACACGAAGTGGTGAAATTCACATAGAACTTGTGTATTTAAATTCAGATCGAATTAATTTTGCAAATAAAACAATATAATACTTACATAATTATTTCAATTTATTTCATCACAATTACATTTTAGTCAAATTCATTATTAATCTCATTGATTAACACAAGCATCACTTCATACTTTAATATCTGTTTCGTAGAATTTCTCTATTCAATACCAAACATTAGCATATTCATTTTCACAACATTGCTTATATTTCTCTTCATTTTAAATTACGTTCATATTCACATGTAATATTTCTCATTAATAACAAATTTATTTGTGAATCATTTCATGAGAAATTTCCTTCAGTTTATAACCAATTTATAAAGGCTTTATTCCTTTTATAAGACATTACTCGAGTTTAAAGTTATCACAACTTTATTTATAACCATTTATTGCAACATCCATTTGTTTCATAATAATTTACAAGTCATGGATTTATTTATAATCATTTCACTTTTAATTCATATTTGCCTATCCCATTTAGTTTCACCTTTACCTTTCAATTTATTTATGACACATTTCATAAACGTTAATTAAGTTTATAAACATATTTTTGCCAATTTAATCTCATTTACAACATTTCCTTAATCACAATTTCAATTTAAACATACCAAGGCTTAAAGTTCACACTTGTATATTATTGCATTACATGCCAAGAATGTATACAAAAATTTTATTCATTTACTAGACATAGATATAACAAATTAAACCTTGTTTCACTTGCTTTCAAATTAAGGTTATCAAATTCAATTGCATAATTCAACACAATTTCTAAGTTTCAATTCATATATTAATTCAGAAGGTTATGATTATCCAAAAATATCCACATATTCCATTTTTTTAATAGTTGAAACTACCGATCAACAAACAAAAAAATTCATAGCAACATTTCAATTTCATATCAAATATCCTAATTATCCATTTCATTATCTTTAATTCACCACAATTAAACTAGTGTTTAGTCCATAAATTCAATCAACAATAATAGCCAATGTTTATAATTTGACTAAATACAAGTTAACAATAAATGAAAAAATTAGATATTACCATTTCATAAAACAAACACATTACAAATAACTTTACTAGTTACAAAATTTTCCTTTATATATATTAGGAGAATTATTACATTTTAAAACTCAAATAAATGTAACATAAGGATTTTCGACTTTCGAAAATCGACATCAATACGTCCACTGTATCAACTGCCGAGCGATCAAATGCCAGAAAACCGAATTGTTAGGGTTGAAGAAGAGGTAGAAGATAGAAGAAGAAAGAAGAAGCAACAGAAACAATATCAGAATCTCACAATCGCAACGGAACAAAATATAATAGATAAATGAATATCTTTAAACAAAGAACTATATTAGTTATTACATTACATTATCAGAGTTTACAACAATCAAATAGCGGAAAAGAAATACTATATACTAGTTGACATGCCATGCCATCCAGCTTGCTCCTGATCTCCACAGCAACTCCTGAATTCCAGAATAACCTGATAACCTGACTCTAGACTGCCCGTGTGAAAATTGGTGGGCACGCAAAGGAAACAATAAACTCCAGGTCAGTCATTGGACTGGTATGAGAACTTAAACAGATTATCTTTAAAAACAACAAAGAATCTTTTTTAAAGTCAATTCGCAATGCTTTTAGAAAATGTAACTACCATAAGGCCTCCCGCCACACGCACCATGCAAACGCAGAATTGGAGGAGATTTCTCCTTATGATAGTCAAAGATGCTTACTACGCAGAATCATTTGATTATTATTATTATTAGTGCAAAAGTGTAGAAAACATTTCGAAAGTATAATATAAATCTTAGCCAGCATAGGTACCATTATAGTATGCCAACTATAGCTACCATATTAGATGGCAGGTTCTACAACTAAAACCATAAAGACCTCGTATTGGATGAATGGATTTCCAACAAAGGGTGGGGTAAAGGAACTTCCCAAGTAAAATGGAAAGCCTCTGGACCGACATCCCTGGATCCTAACTAGATCTCTGCTACACAAGGTCGAGTTACCTCTAGCTGGGTAACAACTGACACGAGCATGTCATCCCCCGGCCATTTGCGACCTTTATCCGAGGATCCTCTCAACCAACAACCACAAATCAATAAATATGCAGCAACCACGTAGTAAATATCTGGGCTCCATACCATGATACCACTTATAATCCAGAAGGAAATGACATGCCCTCAGAGGGCGCTATCCTCAAATAATGTAACGACCCGTAAAGTTCGACCATTTAAAATTGTTTGTTTAATAGGATTTTGTAATTTATTTTAGTTGAAAGAATAAAGGTGGTAGATAAATATTAAAATGAAGGCTAGAATAAATTATATAGAAGTGACTAAGAAACCTATTTAAAGACATTTGAATAAAATTCAAATGAATTAAGTAGAGAAAGAAAGAAAAATTCTTACCTGGACATAAAATTTAATATGGGAATATTAAACCAATTTAATGCAATAAAAGATTGTGAACGATAAATTGAATAGATTAAGAAACCCTGTTATTGCAAGTCAATAAATTTGTTAACCCTAATGAACATCTCAAAATTTATAAATTTATTGAAATTTAAGACATAGCATAAGCGTAGAACTATAGGTATGATGACAAACTTTTATAAATTGTCTAATTAAGGGTCAGCAAATTTATTTGGAAATCAAACTCAATTAAGGGTAAGTAATTATGATGGATTGATGGCATAAACGTTACTAATTTTTATCATAGTAACGGAAGTGCAGATGGAAGGCAACTGTAGAAATTTAAGTATGTATTAACAATTGAAAGGGACTGTCGATTGAATGGAGTACTTTAGGTTGTCTTACTAAATTTAGAATTTAACATAAGACAAATAGAAATAAATCAATAAACGTATATATTTTAAGTTTATTATGATGAATTATTTTAGTCATATGACTTAGAATAAATGAAATAATTTGGGTTAATTGGTATTTAATGGAATTAAAGGTTGCAATATTCATGGGTAAGGATTTAGATGAAATAGATTGATGTATGAAAAATTTAATTGGATAAATGGCAATTAATTCCTTTAATTTGTGCAATTAATGTATTTTTAATTGATAACGATAAAAAGTTGATTTTTTTTTTGTGTAACCAACGTAAAATATTATCATAGCATGATACTTGGTTTGAATAGAAGGGTGGAATTGGGAATTTAATAAGTGAATTTATTTCAATCAGTGCAATAAAAGGATACGTAAATAAATGGTAAGATGAAATGGAAAATTTTTGATGTAATGGAAGATATAACAATGTCAATTATGCATATAAGGTAATAAGGTAATGAAACCGAGGTAAATTAATTAATTGAGACTTTAAGTAAAATTAACGTGTGGAATTGACCAAGGTTCAATAAAATGAGAATTTGATTGGTTATATTTATTGGTTGAGAAAGGTAAATGTGTATTTGGGGAATAAATTTAGTCAGACTTAAATATTGAATTTAATTAATTAATATATATGATAAATGATGATTAAATAAAAACCCAATACTCTATATATATGTATAATATTTGAGTGAAAATAATAATACACTTATAAATGTGGAATTAAGAGTTTACAACAACTATTTTGAGTAAAAAAAATTGTTCATTCAAGTAAATTTGGAACATCGCAATAGGTGTAGATTAAGTGTTGCGTTAAATAAATTATAAAGGAATAAATTTATAGAAGCGTAGGAACGGAAGAATGAACATTATAGTAACGTAAAACGTATTGTAGGATAATAATTAAGTATAGGCTTGTAAATTTGATGTATGACAATAAATTTTGTACGTAAATCTTTCTATTAGTTGATAAGTCTTATTTTGATCAATTTAAAGGAATACACCAAATTTTGTAGTTAGTACGGAATATTGATGAGTGAATGAATAAGATGAAACAAAGGTGGAATGTATTAGTTGAGGTTTTAAGTTTATTTATGTGATAAGTTACCAAAATTACAATTTTATCTAAATACAGTAATTTATGCAAACAAAAGATGAACATTTTGAAATATTACCACAGTGATATATAAAAGAAACGTTAACTATGTAGTTGGAGAAAAATTGATATATTTTGAGTTGGATAATAGAAATCAAGTTATTTATATAATTAGATTTAAGATGAGAGTATAAGTATATGATTTAATAATTGGGTTTTGCGAATAAAATTTATAATTTCCAAATAATAAGAAAACGCAGAGGTTAACACTGCGAAATTTATATACTTATAAATTTTAATTCACATCCAAGCTTGCTAAATTATTTGGAATTGATTGGATTATATAAGTAATGAAATTTGGCCAATATTTAAAGTTGAAAGAAAATTTGGATTTTATGATTTATTTTAATTTATTTAATAAATATTAAAAATAGCCATTTTTGTCACGGACTCGGATTTCGACGAAACCAGTTTCATCAGATCCGTAACGTTGAATTATAATAATGTTTCAAGTTTCGTAGCGATCGGACTCGTCGTTTGATCGTACGGACTCGAAACGCCTTGAAATTTACGCATTTTGAAATCAATTTGAAATTTTTGTTTTTTTTTTGCATAACTTCTTCATACGATCGAATTTGGTCGCGAAAATTTTTCCATCGCGTTCAGAATATATTAAAACACCTATTTGGATATATAGTTTTAACAAATTTGGCTCCGGAGGCATAGCAGGCTTTTTGGACCATGGTTTGTCACGCACGTTCGCGTATCCAGTCTAGCTACCCTACCTCTAGCCTATCTATAAATATACAGCTATAAAGCCTAGCTCCTTTCTTTTTCATTTGCTGTACGTTCATTTCTTTACTCTTTTCTCTTCCCCAAATGTATACATCTCAGATCCAATTCAGATCTATCCACAGTTCAAAATCAAAAGTTAAAACTCAAAAATTTCAGAAAATTCCAGAAAAAATATATGTTGAAGTATTCGATACGCGTGATATACCGGTGAAATTTGTTTTTCAATTGGAGCTGTCGTTCATCCAGAATAAATTCAAACAGCCCCAAAACCGTTCATCATCGTCGTCGCAAACTTCGTCTGATCGAAATTCTGTTTCTGGGTTTTGGAGAGGGAACCGAAGGGATCGCATCTATGTAGTTTGTTTCGAGTTTCAACGGTTTGATTGGCGGGAATTTTCGATTAGGGTTGATGGAGTATGGGTCGTGCTCTGTTGCGTGCTCTGTTGCCAGGGAAGACGCGTGCGCAGGTAAGGGTGACGTGGCTCAAATGTTAGGTGAAATATGTGTCGTTTATTTATTTGAATTCAATCATCATTTTTCGCCATAACTTTCTCATACGAAGTCGGATTCACACGAATTTTTTTTGTTAGGATCGTAATTTAATTCCGGACTCGATGACGCTGGTTTGGACGAATTCTGAGACGGGCGAATTTTTGGGTTTAAATCGGGTTTAAATTCGATTTAAATTCAAAAGGTGAGTGTTTTGACCCACTCACAACTACTAGAAGCTTTTATGTTTGTTAAATAAATTTTAGAAATGAATAGAAATTTATTTATGAGCTTTTGGCATGTTATTTCATTCATATCTGTAGAATTGCATTTTTTTGAATTTAACTGTTAATTTAATTGATTTATTGCGTGTTAATTGGCTGTTAGAAATTATTGTTTGCATATGAACTGCTAGTTAACAGTTATGTCAATTATCACTGAATATAAATTGTTAGATTAATAGTTGATAAATATAATTTGAAATAAAACTGCCAATTATTACCTGTTGTATATTACCAAACATATACTGTTATTGATTGATATTGCTTGATGGTTGTGATTGGATGATGGATGTGTTATTGGATGGATGTTTTATTGATATCATTAAACTGCAAGTTAGTATACATTTTTCATTTCATTCGGGATTGCGGTTTGAAATGATATACAACCGCAGTTTTATTTTTAAATTGCGGATTGAAATGATAAATATCTGTATCACTTGACCATAGGATAGAAAACTATATACAGGCACCGCGGTCTATATATATAACTATTTTTAGTGTGATTTCTATGGTTTGGATGGAATACGGTTTATAAAATTCTTAAATTTTATACTGAATAAATGTTTTCTTCCATATTTATATACATATGAAGTTGAAATTTTGAAATTAAAAGGTGAATAAATTTCTTTATTAAAATGGAAGAAAATTAAGAAAATGGAGTTTGATGATTTATATCCTATGTTTAAATATTAAGTTGGAAATTTTAAAGATATGATATTTATAATTGGATTTTTCCCAAAATAATTTGAAATGAATATTCTAGTAAAATTTGAATTTGGAAATATATATATTTTACTAGGAATTGAAGTCTTATTAATTATGGATTCTATGTGAATATTCAAGGCTAATTAATAGAATATTTGATTTGAAAGAATAAAATCCAACTTTAGTTGAAATATTTATACTCAAAATGGATATACGTATATATATGAATTTATTGAAATGGTTTTGGAACTTGAAGCGATATTAAATTTCGGTTTTAACTTTAAATAAAGAAATGTATTGTAAAGCCACGAGA
Source organism: Allium cepa (assembly GCA_030765085.1). Classification (NCBI taxonomy): domain Eukaryota; kingdom Viridiplantae; phylum Streptophyta; class Magnoliopsida; order Asparagales; family Amaryllidaceae; genus Allium; species Allium cepa. The sequence continues at coordinate 618,380,180 of CM060938.1, read as the reverse complement.
AATATTTCTTTTCAAAGTAACATTTAAGTTAAACCACTTATTTTATATACTGTTGAATATCCAAACCATTTAGTTTGAAAGTAATGGTTTTAAAAACTATGGATTTCGAAGTATTATGTTGAAAAGTTAATATTCAAATATTTGGTTACAAGGAATTATAAATTTTAAAAGTGGCATAATTTTTGGAAAAGATTTATATTTGGGAAATGATATCATTGATTTGGGTTTTATAAAAATAATATCAAAACGATGTCATATTGGTTTGGGTTTTAAAAGAAGAAATGATATCGTAATATTATGGTTTGAAATGGATTATATTCTGGTTTTAAAGTATAAACTATTTTTAAATAACCGCGGTGTTATAATAACGATGGGTTGGCAAAGAGACCGGGATCGGATATGGACATACTCTCTGTCGATACCGAAAACCACTTTGACTAACCGTGTACGCGGTGGAGATTCCAGAATGAAGTAGGTGGTGGCGACGTTTCCTGTAAGGTAAATACGTGGACCCAACTCCCGTGAGTTGGCATAAGGTGGCTAAAACAGGAGCGATTCTCAGGCCAATGAGGTCATTCCTCTGATCGGACGCTCCTCTTCGATATTATACTTTGACTTGGATTTGATTCAGTGGCCACTTCTATATTTTGATTTTGGGGAGTTAGTCTGAGGTGGGCGGTAACTGCGGCTACGCGTTTCCACCAGCCTGGATAGCAATTGGTATATCTACCCTGGCATTGCCTAGTTGTGCCGTGTCACCTACCATATCGAGCCTTTACTACGAGTTTCTATTTGTGTCGTACCTATGGAGTATCCTCTGGTAGCCTCCCGATCAGGAGGTATTACGGTACTGTATAGACTATTGGCATTATTTGTGTTAAGGGGAATATTGGGTCACTCCTTAACGCTATTTAAAAGTAAGTTTATTTTATAAATAGACACTATTATAATAGCGCAATATACTACATAGTAAATAGTTTAACGGATCCTTAGGAGATGTAAATCCCGAACATCTCTTGAGTTACTGTACTCATATTTATATTCTGTTTATTTAACTCACATAAGATATTCTAGTCTGACTCGGGTGTTTTGTCTTTTCAAATTCGCTCGGGTCAGTCCGAGCGTTTCAGGATAGCAGATTTTAGCTTTAGAGGACGAAGACGAAGAATCAGTATTATTTTATATATAGTATTACACCACACTCTTTCTATTCCGCTGCATTGCTTGTATTGGTATGTGTAACTCTGATATTTATTGTAAAAGAAGAATCAAGCTTTTGTAAACTGTTTATGAACCGTATATTTGTTATTATATTTTATCCTTCCGCTGTGAGATTCTATTTTGTTTTATTTCTTCTCTGTTTTTCTTATTTACCCCATAACAAATCCGCCCTTCCGTATGGTTTGAATCGGCATGTGTGTCGGTTTAAAGTATGCGAAAAGGCGGGATGTTACAGTTGGTATCAGAGCTTTGGTTTAGCGATAAACCTTGGCTTTGTGGAGTTTGACTCTTTGTTAATAGGGTAGAAATATCCTATGGGAGTCGCTGAGTGTATATATATGAGAGAGCGTATTTGTTAGTATTAATGAAAAGATTTATATATTGTGTTAATCTGTTCCGCTTTGTATTTATAAATTCTGGTTGATGCATGGGACACTATGCCATCAATAGGGATTTCTAAACACTTAATAGGACAGACCGACATAATATCCGTTTTAATATAGGTGAATGAAATAATTTTGCCTATTATATTTTCTATATATAAAAATAGTTTTATAAAGATATATATATATATATATTTGGTTGCTATAGATTGGGCGTTAGAAAATAAAAATATCTATAATAACTGAAGCTAAGTTGGAATTATGATAAATCAAATTGGAGATTTTAGAACTTAAGTCCGGGATTTTCCAAACATGTTTTCAAAGAATTTAGGAAAATAATGGTTCGGTTTATAAGTATTTTCTTATATAAATATTTCGTATAAATTGGAAGAATTGTTTTAAAGAAGATTTTGGAAAAGAATTAAATTCTGTACTTTCCTCTCTGTCGCTGGAAAATAAATTCGGTGATGACGGCCGCATCATCGACTTTCATTTTCGAGTTTCGAAGGGGAAAGGCCACTGTAGTAAATTCTACTGCAGATTTATTTTGAAATTTTCTAAAAATTTTCTTTTATTGTTCTAAATATAATTAGAGATATAAAAGTTGCAGGAAATTAATTATCTATTATTTTGAAATAGGTTAAAATTTGACCCGGTATTTAATTCTAAATTTTTCCGTTAATTAATTGTTTAAAATTTGTTAGTGAAATAAAAGTTAAGTAATAAATGAATTGAAACCTCTAATTGAAATAAGAGAATAACTGCAAAGCTATAAAGAGGAATTTGCATACATATGAGACAAAGAGAAATATGGATAAACATTAAATTTAATTAAAAGAATGGAGATTAAACTTGTATAAGTTCAATTGCAATTTCCTTAACATAAATAACTTACCCAAATATAAAAGTTGAAGTGTTAAATGAGAAACTGGAATTGAATATTTTACAAGTAGGAATTTAGGAAAAATGAAGTATTCAATAAATTACTGTTATAATAAGAATTTAATGGTATAAACTTAGGTTATAATTGAAATTTTACTGAAAAAGGTTTAAGAATTATTAATAGATGATATGAACCTAAGTATATAAAATGAAATTCAAAATAAGAATTGATTGTATGATTATTGACTTAAGTATGTTTTAATCTTCCCTATTCTAATATAATGGAAAGTAGGAAAAATTGAAATGACTGCAATTAATAGTTAATGAATAAATAAAAACTTCCACTTATAAGAATGAATGTTAGCAGATTAAGAATTTAAGGGAAATCTTACAAGTGAAGAGTAAGGAAATGAAGATATTCAAAATCTTTGTTGTTATTAATGAGAATTTATTCTATAAACTTAAGTAATAAAGGAAATACAAGCATAATGAATTTTGGGATAATTGGAAAATAAAACTTGTAAGGAAAAAAAAAAAAGAAATTCCTCCATAAATGAAGGAAAGAAAATCAAACCACTGAATTATGAAATAAATATATAATAAGCTATTGTGGTGTTGATTTGAATTGTTTGGTTGATGTATGGTTGTTGGGTAAGGAATTTTGGAGTTGTTGGAGGAACAATAATCTATCTCTATTCCATCTAAGACTGTTGAGTAACGGATGCACTCGATAGTTATTTCTCACTCCGTAAAATTTCAGAATTTGAACCCGAACAACTAATGGTTGTTGATTGAATGATTGTTGTTTGTGGTGTGTGCTGTTTGTTAAAATGTATGGTTGTTGCATTTGATTTGGATATGAATGATTGAATCTACCCAAACATTTCACTGTAATATAGATATTTAACTTTTAGATTATATAAGTGAATACAGGGGTTGGAAGCAACTGCTACTGCTTTTGGTTCCAAAATAATAAGCGTATTGCCCGACAAATAGGTACGTTTTCGGATTTCGATTAAAGCGCTATTTATATATTTTCCCGTGTGGGATATTTTATTTTGGATATATATGTAATATATTTGTATATTTGGATATTATATTTTCTCCAGAGTCCCTCCGTACAAAGGAGACTCTGCCAAAAATTTTCGTAAATTTTGGACTTAGAATTTTGTTAAAGATATTTTTCCAACTTTAATAATTCAAGTATTAAAAGACATAATGATTATAAAACAAGTGTATTTCATTAAAGGAAATTAATTTAGTAAATTATTGTTATAAGTTAATATTTGAATTTAGATATACTGTTTTATTCTTCCTTCTCCCTTCCTTTTCCTTTTCGAGGACGAAAAGTTTTGAGTGGGGGAGAGTGTAACGACCCGTAAAGTTCGACCATTTAAAATTGTTTGTTTAATAGGATTTTGTAATTTATTTTAGTTGAAAGAATAAAGGTGGTAGATAAATATTAAAATGAAGGCTAGAATAAATTATATAGAAGTGACTAAGAAACCTATTTAAAGACATTTGAATAAAATACAAATGAATTAAGTAGAGAAAGAAAGAAAAATTCTTACCTGGACATAAAATTTAATATGGGAATATTAAACCAATTTAATGCAATAAAAGATTGTGAACGATAAATTGAATAGATTAAGAAACCCTGTTATTGCAAGTCAATAAATTTGTAAACCCTAATGAACATCTCAAAATTTATAAATTTATTGAAATTTAAGACATAGCATAAGCGTAGAACTATAGGTATGATGACAAACTTTTATAAATTGTCTAATTAAGGGTCAGCAAATTTATTTGGAAATCAAACTCAATTAAGGGTAAGTAATTATGATGGATTGATGGCATAAACGTTACTAATTTTTATCATAGTAACGGAAGTGCAGATGGAAGGCAACTGTAGAAATTTAAGTACGTATTAACAATTGAAAGGGACTGTCGATTGAATGGAGTACTTTAGGTTGTCTTACTAAATTTAGAATTTAACATAAGACAAATAGAAATAAATCAATAAACGTATATATTTTAAGTTTATTATGATGAATTATTTTAGTCATATGACTTAGAATAAATGAAATAATTTGGGTTAATTGGTATTTAATGGAATTAAAGGTTGCAATATTCATAGGTAAGGATTTAGATGAAATAGATTGATGTATGAAAAATTTAATTGGATAAATGGCAATTAATTCCTTTAATTTGTGCAATTAATGTATGTTTAATTGATAACGATAAAAAGTTGATTTTTTTTTGTGTAACCAACGTAAAATATTATCATAGCATGATACTTGGTTTGAATAGAAGGGTGGAATTGGGAATTTAATAAGTGAATTTATTTCAATCAGTGCAATAAAAGGATACGTAAATAAATGGTAAGATGAAATGGAAAATTTTTGATGTAATGGAAGATATAACAATGTCAATTATGCATATAAGGTAATAAGGTAATGAAACCGAGGTAAATTAATTAATTGAGACTTTAAGTAAAATTAACGTGTGGAATTGACCAAGGTTCAATAAAATGAGAATTTGATTGGTTATATTTATTGGTTGAGAAAGGTAAATGTGTATTTGGGGAATAAATTTAGTCAGACTTAAATTTTGAATTTAATTAATTAATATATATGATAAATGATGATTAAATAAAAACCCAATACTCTATATATATGTATAATATTTGAGTGAAAATAATAATACACTTATAAATGTGGAATTAAGAGTTTACAACAACTATTTTGAGTAAAAAAAATTGTTCATTCAAGTAAATTTGGAACATCGCAATAGGTGTAGATTAAGTGTTGCGTTAAATAAATTATAAAGGAATAAATTTATAGAAGCGTAGGAACGGAAGAATGAACATTATAGTAACGTAAAACGTATTGTAGGATAATAATTAAGTATAGGCTTGTAAATTTGATGTATGACAATAAATTTTGTACGCAAATCTTTCTATTAGTTGATAAGTCTTATTTTGATCAATTTAAAGGAATACACCAAATTTTGTAGTTAGTACGGAATATTGATGAGTGAATGAATAAGATGAAACAAAGGTGGAATGTATTAGTTGAGGTTTTAAGTTTATTTATGTGATAAGTTACCAAAATTACAATTTTATCTAAATACAGTAATTTATGCAAACAAAAGATGAACATTTTGAAATATTACCACAGTGATATATAAAAGAAACGTTAACTATGTAGTTGGAGAAAAATTGATATATTTTGAGTTGGATAATAGAAATCAAGTTATTTATATAATTAGATTTAAGATGAGAGTATAATTATATGATTTAATAATTGGGTTTTGCGAATAAAATTTATAATTCCCAAATAATAAGAAAACGCAGAGGTTAACACTGCGAAATTTATATACTTATAAATTTTAATTCACATCCAAGCTTGCTAAATTATTTGGAATTGATTGGATTATATAAGTAATGAAATTTGGCCAATATTTAAAGTTGAAAGAAAATTTGGATTTTATGATTTATTTTAATTTATTTAATAAATATTAAAAATAGCCATTTTTGTCACGGACTCGGATTTCGACGAAACCAGTTTCATCGGATCCGTAACGTTGAATTATAATAATGTTTCAAGTTTCGTAGCGATCGGACTTGTCGTTTGATCGTACGGACTCGAAACGCCTTGAAATTTACGCATTTTGAAATCAATTTGAAATTTTTGTTTTTTTTTACATAACTTCTTCATACGATCGAATTTGGTCGCGAAACTTTTTCCATCGCGTTTAGAATATTTTAAAACACCTATTTGGATATATAGTTTTAACAAATTTGGCTCCGGAGGCATAGCAGGCTTTTTGGACCATGGTTTGTCACGCACGTTCGCGTATCCAGTCTAGCTACCCTACCTCTAGCCTATCTATAAATATACAGCTATAAACCCTAGCTCCTTTCTTTTTCATTTGCTGTACGTTCATTTCTTCACTCTTTTCTCTTCCCCAAATGTATACATCTCAGATCCAATTCAGATCTATCCACAGTTCAAAATCAAAAGTCAAAACTCAAAAATTTCAGAAAATTCCAGAAAAAATATATGTTGAAGTATTCGATACGCGTGATATACCGGTGAAATTCGTTTTTCAATTGGAGCTGTCGTTCATCCAGAATAAATTCAAACAGCCCCAAAACCGTTCATCATCGTCGTCGCAAACTTCGTCTGATCGAAATTCTGTTTCTGGGTTTTGGAGAGGGAACCGAAGGGATCGCATCTATGTAGTTTGTTTCGAGTTTCAACGGTTGGATTGGCGGGAATTTTCGATTAGGGTTGATGGAGTATGGGTCGTGCTCTGTTGTGTGCTCTGTTGCCAGGGAAGACGCGTGCGCAGGTAAGGGTGACGTGGCTCAAATGTTAGGTGAAATATGTGTCGTTTATTTATTTGAATTCAATCATCATTTTTCGCCATAACTTTCTCATACGAAGTCGGATTCACACGAAATTTTTTTTGTTAGGATCGTAATTTAATTCCGGACTCGATGACGCTGGTTTGGACGAATTCTGAGACGGGCGAATTTTTGGGTTTAAATCGGGTTTAAATTCGATTTAAATTCAAAAGGTGAGTGTTTTGACCCACTCACAACTACTAGAAGCTTTTATGTTTGTTAAATAAATTTTAGAAATGAATAGAAATTTATTTATGAGCTTTTGGCATGTTATTTCATTCATATCTGTAGAATTGCATTTTTTTGAATTTAACTGTTAATTTAATTGATTTATTGCGTGTTAATTGGCTGTTAGAAATTATTGTTTGCATATGAACTGCTAGTTAACAGTTATGTCAATTATCACTGAATATAAATTGTTAGATTAATAGTTGATAAATATAATTTGAAATAAAACTGCCAATTATTACCTGTTGTATATTACCAAACATATACTGTTATTGATTGATATTGCTTGATGGTTGTGATTGGATGATGGATGTGTTATTGGATGGATGTTTTATTGATATCATTAAACTGCAAGTTAGTATACATTTTTCATTTCATTCGGGATTGCGGTTTGAAATGATATACAACCGCAGTTTTATTTTTAAATTGCGGATTGAAATGATAAATATCTGTATCACTTGACCATAGGATAGAAAACTATATACAGGCACCGCGGTCTATATATATAACTATTTTTAGTGTGATTTCTATGGTTTGGATGGAATACGGTTTATAAAATTCTTAAATTTTATACTGAATAAATGTTTTCTTCCATATTTATATACATATGAAGTTGAAATTTTGAAATTAAAAGGTGAATAAATTTCTTTATTAAAATGGAAGAAAATTAAGAAAATGGAGTTTGATGATTTATATCCTATGTTTAAATATTAAGTTGGAAATTTTAAAGATATGATATTTATAATTGGATTTTTCCCAAAATAATTTGAAATGAATATTCTAGTAAAATTTGAATTTGGAAATATATATATTTTACTAGGAATTGAAGTCTTATTAATTATGGATTCTATGTGAATATTCAAGGCTAATTAATAGAATATTTGATTTGAAAGAATAAAATCCAACTTTAGTTGAAATATTTATACTCAAAATGGATATACGTATATATATGAATTTATTGAAATGGTTTTGGAACTTGAAGCGATATTAAATTTCGGTTTTAACTTTAAATAAAGAAATGTATTGTAAAGCCACGAGAAATATTTCTTTTCAAAGTAACATTTAAGTTAAACCACTTATTTTATATACTGTTGAATATCCAAACCATTTAGTTTGAAAGTAATGGTTTTAAAAACTATGGATTTCGAAGTATTATGTTGAAAAGTTAATATTCAAATATTTGGTTACAAGGAATTATAAATTTTAAAAGTGGCATAATTTTTGGAAAAGATTTATATTTGGGAAATGATATCATTGATTTGGGTTTTATAAAAATAATATCAAAACGATGTCATATTGGTTTGGGTTTTAAAAGAAGAAATGATATCGTAATATTATGGTTTGAAATGGATTATATTCTGGTTTTAAAGTATAAACTATTTTTAAATAACCGCGGTGTTATAATAACGATGGGTTGGCAAAGAGACCGGGATCGGATATGGACATACTCTCTGTCGATACCGAAAACCACTTTGACTAATCGTGTACGCGGTGGAGATTCCAGAATGAAGTAGGTGGTGGCGACGTTTCCTGTAAGGTAAATACGTGGACCCAACTCCCGTGAGTTGGCATAAGGTGGCTAAAACAGGAGCGATTCTCAGGCCAATGAGGTCATTCCTCTGATCGGACGCTCCTCTTCGATATTATACTTTGACTTGGATTTGATTCAGTGGCCACTTCTATATTTTGATTTTGGGGAGTTAGTCTGAGGTGGGCGGTAACTGCGGCTACGCGTTTCCACCAGCCTGGATAGCAATTGGTATATCTACCCTGGCATTGCCTAGTTGTGCCGTGTCACCTACCATATCGAGCCTTTACTACGAGTTTCTATCTGTGTCGTACCTATGGAGTATCCTCTGGTAGCCTCCCGATCAGGAGGTATTACGGTACTGTATAGACTATTGGCATTATTTGTGTTAAGGGGAATATTGGGTCACTCCTTAACGCTATTTAAAAATAAGTTTATTTTATAAATAGACACTATTATAATAGCGCAATATACTACATAGTAAATAGTTTAACGGATCCTTAGGAGATGTAAATCCCGAACATCTCTTGAGTTACTGTACTCATATTTATATTCTGTTTATTTAACTCACATAAGATATTCTAGTCTGACTCGGGTGTTTTGTCTTTTCAAATTCGCTCGGGTCAGTCCGAGCGTTTCAGGATAGCAGATTTTAGCTTTGGAGGACGAAGACGAAGAATCAGTATTATTTTATATATAGTATTACACCACACTCTTTCTATTCCGCTGCATTGCTTGTATTGGTATGTGTAACTCTGATATTTATTGTAAAAGAAGAATCAAGCTTTTGTAAACTGTTTATGAACTGTATATTTGTTATTATATTTTATCCTTCCGCTGTGAGATTCTATTTTGTTTTATTTCTTCTCTGTTTTTCTTATTTACCCCATAACAAATCCGCCCTTCCGTATGGTTTGAATCGGCATGTGTGTCGGTTTAAAGTATGCGAAAAGGCGGGATGTTACAAATAACCTTGCTTCCACGATTCCTGTTTCGACCATAACCGGGTTGTGAGGTTTGACGAAATCACATCCTCAAAGCTACGCTTTTCACAAAAGCCACACTTTGATCAACAAGTGATCAGCAGCACTCAGCATGCCACACTACCAAATTGGGAGTATATCACTGATAACATATAACTACAAAACCTCTAAGCTCGTACGTCTCAGATAAGGGTGTTAAGCTAAGAGAATAAATTCTCCGCTACCAACAGAAATGTATTTGAAAGAAATCTGCTTTATATCTCAAAGTGTAATGTCAGACATACAATCCATACAAGTCTGTTCTGGGTTCGAACAGAACCGAAGGCATTTCCAAAGAAGTCTTTGCAAATCCGGGCATTCACAATCCCGATCGGACTACCCATCACTTAAGGAATCTCTATACCGGCGCGACTCAATGCAGAGACAATCAACGAGTTATCCTCTCATTCTCGAAATACCCGGTCTTCACCACCGGTCTTCAGTGCTATCCATATATGTCATATCACTATTCGGAATGGGATTTATGACCCAAAGGTCCTCTCCCAGCTAAACCAAATAACGAGCGCTTATTTTAAAATAAGTGTAGCATTCAAATTCAAGCAAACAAAAACAAATAACCATCTAAAGGTAAATATTGATAGTCGGTTATTTAACTATCAATAAATATGCACAACATCGCCAGATTCCAAATAATTTCCCAAATTATTTATTTTCCAAAAATATCTTTATAAGATATTTTTTTTCCGCACTTCAAAAATAAATCAATGTTTATTTTTAAACAAATTTCCCTTTCCTTTATAAATTCCATGGCGAATTTAAATTTCCAAATATCCACTGATATACGATTTTCAAATTGATTTCAAGTATTCACTTTTAATTTATCTTTAAAAGATAAAATCTCAAAACATTTCACTTCATATTGGAAAACATCTCCATACTTATTAAATAATAAGTAATCTCACAAATCTTTTTTTTTCAACATTTGGAAAATATTCGATATACTTAAATCACAATTAAGTATATATTTTATTTTTTAAGGAAAACATTCTCTTAAACACATTTATTTGAGTCAAAACGAATGTTGTGTAAAACATCGTTACGACAAGCCAAAATCACCAGTGTAGGGATTCGAAATTTAGATAGATATATAAATCCCAATACTATATAAAACCTTTCCTTTTGAAAATCATTTACTATAACAACAGTGTTATAGTCCACCATTTCCTTATATTTCTCGAAAACGTCTATTTCAACAATGAATGTAGAAATCTATGGTTTCGATTCTTAATACATTTTAAAACATCTTTAAATCGTTTCAATTCTATTTAAAAGATCACTCCCTAAAACATTTCTTTAATATATTATTCACCGTCCAAAATCGTGAATAATCTCATTTAATAATCTAAAATAATTGACTTATCAAAATAAGTCGATTTCGAATTTATAAAACAACGTTTATAAATTCACATCTATATAATTTTATAAAAACTACAACTTATAAAATCCTTTAATTAACAAATTCTATTTAAATCTCATTTAAATGCCAAAATCCGATTTATAAGTTAATTACTTATAAATCTTTTGTTTTACAAAATCTGTTCATTTTATAACTTCACAATTTATAAATCTATAAATTTCCTTCATTTATAAAATCCCTTTATACTTCATTTCAACACTTATAAAAACTCATTTTATAATTCCAATATTTTTAATTTATAAAATATCAGTTTTATAAATCTTTTATATAAACCGTTTATAAAAATTCAAAATCCCAATTTAAACTGTTTTATTAAATTCATTAACTCCATATTTCAATAATCACATTTTAACAATATTTCTCAAAAATCATAAAACATTTATTTTTTTAAAATAAATCAATTCCAAAATTCAATAAAACGTATACTTTCAAAAATCACTTGAAAATCCTTTTAAATTCGAAATCGTTACTTTAACATTTTTAAAACTCTAAAATAGGCCCAATGCTGCAACAGCATCAAATATAACAATCACGACATCCAAAACAACATATATCATATGATAACATAATACACCACAATATCTGTAAACAAATCAATATGGGTGAGGAATACAGTTGGATCACTCCAACCTGTTTCACTGCATCCACAGATGTTAGCACAATACCAATTCCGTTCCAATACGGAATATCGCGGTACATGGGTTTATATAAAATATTATCCGCTATTATGCAGCGCAATAGGGTCTCATCCGCTATATAATGCGGGAAATCAACTCCAAGTACATATACAATACCAATTCCACTTCAAGATGGAATATCATGGTATATGTTTTTAATAAATAACATCCGCTTAATATACGTCGTATAGGTTCTATTTCAATACAATAGATAATAATTTATCATCCAAGCACACAATCTAGCAATTTAAAATCTAACTATTTAAAATTTAAATCGAAACAATTTCGATTGAGTGAGAAGTTCTCACCTTGCTTTCAATAACATTCGCAGTATTTTATTTCAAATAAAATTAAACGCGCATTTAATTTTACCCAAAATTTTCACTAGCTTAAATCAACTCCAATCCAGCTCCATCGCGTAGTGCTCGTCAATATGAAGCCAACGCAATTCGTTTCGTCCAAAACGAACCTCGTATGAAAGAGATATTGCATTTTAAAGTTTATAGGAATTTATATATAAATTAATATTTTTTTCTTTTTTATTTTAAACCTTTGCTCAATCAAGGCCGTTAGATTTCACTGCATAAATCCAGGCCGCACACGAGTTGTTCTTCTTCCTCCAGTTTTTTCCTTTCGTACGCATCCTAAACCCATCGGCCGCCATCTCCATCCAATTATCGCGACCAAACTACTTGACTTCACATTGATCAGCAACCTCCATCATGAAGCCCTTCGCGAGCTCAACCCATGGCCGAAGACCGGCCACACTCGGCCCCACTTCCGCATTGGAAAACGTGCGCGAACCCTAGGCAAATGCGGCCCATTTTCCCCCTCCACGTAGCTCCATATTCGATTATCTCCGTATAGATTTGAAGCTCTCACTTAGATCTACAATTTGTTAGTTGGAAGTTTGTTGAAATATCGCACGGATTGGAAGAGATTAATGGAGGAAGAATGGAACAATTTCGGCCATTAAATTTTAGGTGGCGGCTAGGGCTGAAACCCTAGTTTCTTTGCAAATTAGAAAAAGTGATGTCCTTTTATAGAAAATTACGCGACACTATTCATCCGAAATTTTTCCGAACTTGAAACAAAGCGTGCCGCCTGGCGTTTATAATGTTTTACCCATATTCCGAACGCAAAGGAATATATATCGGGAGCCAATTCTATCAAATTTGAAAGATAAATTTTTTGAATTGACTATTTAAATTCTAAATTCACTCGAATCGATTTCTACGCGTTTTAGCTTACCTCGGACAAACCGTAAATCCGACTCACACGAAATTTGAAACCATACAATAATATAACATTACGGATCCGATGAAACAGGTTTCATCGAAATCCGAGACTATTTGAAAAATGTATATTTTAACTCGTCAATTAAATATTAAAATATTCAATTTTCACAAATTAACTTTTAATTCAAATTTAAAAGCTCGACAACATCATTCTAACTCCAATATGATTAAATACAACTTTATAAATCAATTTTAATCCCATTAAATCAAATTTCCAATTATTTTTGAAATTTCAAATATTAATTATCGATTTAATTATCAAATTAAATCTAGATATTCGAAATAAAATCTATTCGACTTACAAATTTTACTTGTTAATATTTAAAATCAATTAAATATACAAATTTCAAATGACAGAAATTCTGGGTCGTTACAAACTTCCTCCCTTAAAAGAATTTCGTTCTCGAAATTACCAAGTAAGAAAAAGTTACAGAATCCACTAACTTTTCAAAAACAAATCGTTTAAATTTAAATTTCGAATTCATTTAAACATTTTAACTTTTCCAAAATCCAATAGTTAAACTTTTTACAATAACTTTACTAAGTTTTCAAATCATACTTAGTTATCTTTTCAAAAAAATTCAATTTTCTCAAAAATGTTCTAACGCCTTAGATTTTTAGAAAATTTCGCCATAGTCTCTTTGCATGGCTCGATTCGAAAAAAGATGGCTATATTTATATCACAAATATAAATCTTATCAAGTAATAAGGCATCCTGCAGGGAAAAAAGTGTAAAAGTACGATATGTAATCCGAGATATGTACCTTATATATTATTAGCGAGCATATGCGGCTAATATAGCGCGAAAGCGAGCTCCAAATGTGAAGCAAGTGCCATCCGCACCTACTAAACACTCAACAACAATGAGAACATGTGTATAGAAAATAATATCGATATACAACATATACCACTACAACAACTACATATGCCAATATAGCAAATGCAACAAAAGCAACAAATCCAACCATCAACCAACTAGCATTCAACTAACATCCATAACCAAATCAATAAGCTTTCACTTGTCATTAATATTCAATGAATTGGTCTTCCAATTGAAATCACATTTGATTCACTAACATTGGATGTTTTTGCTAACATTCATTTATTCATATTCAATTAGTATACATACACTAATTCATATTCAAGTTGGTTCACTTCCAAACCAAATTCAATTCTATTTAAGATTCACTTAACTTCCAATTTAATTTTAATGATTTATAGCTTTCAATTTCATTAATTCAATTTCATATGGATTTCTACACAATCAACTAACCATCAATCTAACAATCAATGTATATCCAATACAACCAAATTCATTTTACTTTTCTTACATTCATTCAATTTGTTTCATCACTTTTAATTAGCTTTAATGAATTAACACTTACATCCATTATTTCACATCAATTTATTTACATTCAATTGATTTACATTCAATTCATTTATTAATTCAATTGCTAATTCATTTAACCATAAAAGTTGAATTTCATTACATAACTCCAATTCATATTCATCACTTCACTTTATTAATTTACTTCGATACCAAAATCAACTTCATTCAACATTCCTTAAGTTATATTCCATTTAAACATCATTTGTTTAACTTAACTTAAATTTCCAAATCCAATTCAGATTCCGATTCTAAAGTAAATTCTATTTTACTTTTATTTACAACTCATATCATACATATATTCATATAGTTTCACTTCTTATATATAAGATTTTTCACAATTGTAAATCGTAATAATTAAAATTCCATACGTAATAATTTATTTATTTATACAATTTATTCTTTTACAATATGTTTTATTTAACGTATTCAAACATCCTTTAATTAACTTATATATATTATTATATTTTCAACGATCAAACAATTAATGTATATATACTTTAATAATTCTGAAAAATTATCCCCTTTATATGTAAAATATAATTTTGGGTAAAATTATTTCATTTACCCGCTTTTAAAACAATACCGTGTCGAATATGTTCTGTACAAGTGTTTAGAGATTCCTATCAGCAACGTTAATTACTTGTATTAAACAGAATCCATATACCACTCAACAAACCAATCATCACAATATAAAACAATTTATATTCACTAAACAATACGCGCACATAGCAGTTATTACACTCACACTCATTCTAGAGTACTACTGACTCTATCTCTAATGAGTAATTCCCAACAGAGCCAAGGTTGTCACTTAACCAATTGCTCTGATACCACTTTGTAACATAAGGATTTCCGACTTTCGAAAATCGACATCAATACGTCCACTGTATTGTAACGACCCGTATTTTACGTGTCGATAAATCGTAGAATTTGCAGGTCGTTAGTGTTGTTTATGTTGTTTCTAGTCTGAGTCGTATGGAGAATAGCTCGTGTGTTCAAGTGATGAGTCATGACCGACTCATAGGGGACCGACTCTAAGAGGGATAGCGGTTTTAAGTGTTGGCCGAGATAAGAAATTCACCGACCTAAGAGTTGCCGAGTTATAGAAGTAACGACCTAAAAGTTAGGCGACTTAGTGATGGTGACCGACCTATAGTAAGTCGTAGACGACCTTAGGAAGTGGCCGAGTCAACGAGTTACGACTCATAAGGTTTGCCGAGTTAAGGGGTTAACGAGTTAGTAGGCAGCGACTTAAGGAAGTCGCCGAGTTAGCGACATAGAGTTAGGTCGTTCAACGACCTAAGGGCTAGCGTTAGGACGCTAGGGGGATAGGTCAGCAGGCACGTTGAGTCGTTGGGGGGCTTAGGTCGTTGAGTCGGTCTGGTTTGTTAGGTCGCGTGAGTACTGTTTAGACTTAGGTCGTAAACGACCTAAGTTAGGTAGTGAGTCGGCAGTGAGTTAGGTCGTGGGGTCTTGAGTCGTGTGTGTCATAGTTAAGTCGTCATACGACTTAAGACTTGGGGAACGCGGCAGTATTTTTAGGTCGGAGGCTTTTTAGGTCGTGACCGACTTAGTGTTAGGTCGCGTAGGAACTAGGTCGGCATCCCTGTGAGAGTGGTAAGTCGGATATGCTGAGTTAGCTTAGGTCGTATACGACCTAAGGATGGTTCTTTGTGCTGAGTCGTGTTGCAGTTGGGACGGTAGTGCGTTGAGTCGTTAGGTCGGCCTGTGTTTTAGGTCGTGTCTGGGTTAAGTCGTGAGTCGGGCTTGGTTGTATGTTGTGATTGGTTAGGTCGTAGGTCGAATGGGTTGATGAGTCGGCAACGACTCAAAGTTAGGTCGGGGACGACCTAAGGGGCGACGACCTAAGGGGTTTCCAGCCTATAAATAGAGGTGTTCGGCTCACTTTTTGGCACCGGTTTTTGAAGCGACGAAGTGCTGCCATTTTGAAGACTCGACTACGGTATTTTCTTCACTTCTTTCTCTACTTCTATCAAGTGCTAACATCCATTGAAGATTGAAGATCAAGATCAAAGATCAAGAGCCAAAGTTGAAGATTTTCATCCGAAGAGGCTAGATTTCACCGTTTCAAGTGAAATTTCTCCGGATCAAGTCCAAGTTCTTGCTGTCCAGATCTGAAGTTGATTGATTTTAGGTTGTTTTGGTGATTTGGTGAGTGGTAGTTATCTCTCACGCGGATCCAAAGGAGTATATGGGATTGGTGATATGTTTATGTGTTAAAGTTAGCGTTTTCCCGCATTTTCTCTAAGTCTGCATGTAGATCCATCATATTTGAAGATGTTTATCTATAGAAGTTATTTATCAAGTATTAGAGACAAAACCCATGTTTTAGATTTGATAGATCTATGCTAAAAACCATGATTTCACATATGTTGGACTTTTGCTCACTTAATTACGAAATTGCCATTATAGTTGATATTGCTTAATATATCTTGTTTGAATGCTTGAATGTTTAAATGTATGTTAGATTTGATTGCTCCAAGTTAGCTTGTAGTTGATTTGGAACAAGATGGTTGAAGATGATTCAAAAGCTAAGTGGAAAGGCTCTTGAATGGTGAAAGCTGCCGATGGCATATGAAGCGGATGTGGAAGCTCATATGGATGGATTCGATGATGGGACTTTGCCGTGATGCGAAGAGGCGAAGTATGAGATCGAGATGGGACTTTGTCAGGATGCGAAAAGGCAAAGTATGGTTGAGTTGAGACTTTGCTTTGGTACGATGAAGCGAAGTATGATGTGAGTCTTGGCTTAATCCAGGCAGGGATCATTCCAAGCATGTTGATAACTTGAAGGGTAGTTCAAGTTGGTTGATAATGGATTGCTCAAGAGGAAGCTTGGGCTAAGTTGAAAGAAGTCGTCAAGAAGGATGACAAGGAGGCTTGGATCTCATCGTTATTGAAGGTTCTAGCAAACCTAAAGCAAGAGTACATAGGGACGCCTAAAAGACTACAGGCAGTTAGTCGAGTACTCTGGGCCAAGAAGATAAGTCCTAGGCACAAGGCAGTGTGCGGGGTTTTGTCTAGAACCGGGGTTACCATTAGCCCTTGACAGATGGCTCAGGAAGGAGTCGGTCATTCAATTAACGGTGATTTCAAAGCAAGGATAACAGTGATAGCCAGAGTCATGGATGTTTGGATGTTTGGTTGTATCATCATTCGGCTTCAAGAGCGGTGTTTTCTGGGTGCTTATCTGATCTTGGTTTAGGCCTTGGGGGTTTGTATTTGGAAAACATCGTCCTTGACTCGAGTGATTATTGCTTTACCTTACTTATCTGCTATGTTATGCTTGCTTCTCCTTAATGTGTGTCTGGGGGCTATCACTGTAGAAAGAGGTGGAGTGGGATGGTTTGGTTCCTATTCCTTTATTTCCTTATGCTCTTTTGGTATGCTTGATTGTTAATTTACTGCTCACTAAGACTTTGTCTGACTCAAGGTTTTATGTCTCCTCTTATTACCTTGGGCTGTTCATCCATGTTGGGATGGGCAGACTAGGTAAGCAGGTGACAGGTGCTGTGCTTGGAGTTTCTACGTTGAAGATGACGAAGACGAGCAGGAGGCTATGCATATTATTTTCTTATATGTACTGGGTATCCGCTGCTGTATTTGATGAGTGCTTGTAGTGAGGTCTTGATGTATGGATTTGTTGAGATGATTGTATAAAACTTCTGTGATGCTTATATGATGATTTTCTGTTATGAGACTTCACTATATATTTCTCTATTGTATTTTATCCATGCGCTGTGAGTTACGATAGAGATTCTGCGATTTTATTTTACCCTGACTATCGTCCATGGCTGCCTGGCACACCTTTCAGCGCTCTTTTCTCTTGTTTTAGTGCGGGAGTCATGGGCGGTCGTCACATTTGGTATCAGAGCCAGGTTAATCGATTTTAGCCAACGCTCGCTGACGTAATTACGTATGAGAGACGTAATTGTATTTTGATGGATGATTACTATACATAATATAGTAGATTAGAAGGATTTGAACTCCTTATGCAGTTGTTTCTTAAGGTGTTCTAATCATTCTTATTTACAGATATTAAGGATGAGCAGAAGTGAGAGACAAGCTGCGAGGGATAGCCGTGCTGCTAGGGAGGCTGTTGATTATGCTCCTATGTTTGAGGCCATGATGACTTCAATCATGAGGAGGATGCCCGTTCCAGGGCCTACTGTTGATGTTGGGGTTCAAGTCCAAGCTCCGAGACCGGTGGATTTCGCCAAGCTTTGCAAGGATTATACTTCTCTTGGGGGAAAAGCTTTCTTAGGGACGGAGTCGACTATTGAAGTGCAGAGATGGATGGATGCTTGCCGAAGGATTTTTGGTGATCTAGGGATTGAGGATGCAACCAAGAGAAAGCTTGCATCGAGGCAGCTTCAAGGGAGAGCTGCGGATTGGTGGAATTCTATCACTATAGATACACCAGAGGAGGAGATAACTTGGGAGCAATTCCAAGTTAGATTTGAAGCCAAGTTCATCTCTACGGCTCAGAAGTCTGTTTTGTTCAAGAGATTTGTAGAGCTCAAGCAGGGAGGGAGGCCAGTTCTGGAGTATATTTCTGAGTTCGAAGCTTTGTCTAAGTATGCCAGATCGTATATTGATTCTCCATACCAGAAGAATGAAAAGTTTGTGACCGGTCTGGATGCTTATCTTGGAAGGCAGTTGGTGGATCACTTGGACGATCCATTTGAGAAGCTGGTGGAGAAAGCTTTGAGGCATGAGAGTTTGTTCCCTAAGGAAAGTTCTGTTGTTGCTGTAACCAGGGAAGGATCTAAACCACAGCAGGGGGGAAATAAGAAGAGGAAGCAGCAGCAACAGAGGGGCAAGGATGGCCAGAAGAAGCTGAAGGGTGAGTTGACTTGCTATAACTGTCAGCAGAAGGGCCATCTCTACAAAGATTGTAAGAATCCCAAGGTGCCGGGAAAATGTTACAACTGTGATAAGCTGGGACATATCAAGAAGGATTGCCCAGAGCCGAGGAAAAATAGGCAGATTGTGCAGGCCTATGCTTTGGAAGCTGTGCCGTCATCTTCAAGAGCTCCTACTGCTGAAGAAAAAAGGGGAAGAGTGTGGTGGTTCAAGGTACTCTTTCTATTTGTGGTGTTCCAGTTAGAGTGTTGTTTGACACTGGAGCGTCGCATTCTTTTGTTTGTGATGATTTGGTAGGCCGGTTAGGTTTGAAACCGGATATTGTTGATAGGCCATTGGTTGTGACTAATCCAGTTGGGGGTTCGTCATGTTTGTGTATGATATGCCGTGGTCTAGTTGTTTCGAGTCATGATTGCTCGTTTGTTTGTGATTGCTTTGTTCTGAACTTTGCGGGGTTCGGAATTATTTTGGGTATGGACTGGCTTAGGAAGTATGCGGCTAGGATTGATTGTGAGAGGCTGGAGGTGACAGTCGGGAATGTGGAAGGGCGAAAGGTTGTGATACGATGTAAGCATGAGGAAGGCGTCTTCATGAGCTTCATGTATTCGCTGGTTGTTCCACGGGATGGACTGTCATCAGTGCCTATTGTGATTGGATTTGAGGATGTCTTTGACGAAGTCAAAGGGTTGCCGCCGCATAGGGAGATCGAGTTTCGTATCGATCTAGTTGAGGGAGCCAGACCTGTTGTGATGCCTCTTAGGCGGATGGCACCGAGGGAGCAGCAAGAGCTGAAGGTGCAAGTTGATGACCTTTTGCGGAAAGGATTCATTCGGAGGAGTGTGTCCGAATGGGGTGCGCCCGTTGTGTTCGCAACCAAAGCGGATGGATCGTTGAGGTTGTGTGTTGATTATCGTGAGCTGAATAAGGTGACTAAGAAGAACAAGTATCCATTGCCGAGAATAGATGACTTGTTTGATCAGCTTCACGAGGCTAAGGTGTTTTCTCAGATGGATTTGGCAACGGGATTTCACCAGTTGAGAGTGGCGAGGGATAGTGTGCCGATGACTGCTTTCAGGACACCATCCGGGTTTTATGAGTGGCTGGTGATGCCGTTTGGATTGACTAACGCGCCAGCATATTTTGTGGATCTTATGAATAGAGTGTTCAGAGATCAGTTGAATAAGTTCGTGCTTGTGTTCGTGGATGATATTTTGGTTTATTCCAGAACTGAGGAAGAGCACAAGACGCACTTGAGGATTGTTTTGGAAATCTTGCGGAAACATCAGCTGAAGGCTAAGTTTTCAAAGTGTCACTTCTGGAAGAATGAAGTGAGGTTCTTAGGCCATGTTATCTCTGGAAGTGGAATAGCAGTTGATCCCGCTAAGGTAGCAGCGATCCAGGATTGGGTTAGACCTAAGAATGCATCTGATGTGAGAAGTTTCCTTGGATTAGCTGGATATTATCGTCGGTTTATCAAAGACTTTTCCAAGATAGCTGCCCCATTGACAGGATTGACGAAGAAGAACCAAGTGTTCAGATGGGATGACAAGTGTGAGCAAGCTTTCGTAATCCTGAAAGAGCGACTGACGAGTGCTCCTGTTTTGACTATTCCAAGTGGGAATGATGAGATGGTGGTTTACACCGATGCATGTGGCACTGGACTAGGAGCGGTGCTAATGCAGAAGGATAAAGTTGTTGCGTATGCTAGTCGACAACTGAAGCCGCATGAAAGGAATTATCCGACTCATGATTTGGAGTTAGCGGCGATTGTGTTTGCTTTGAAGATGTGGAGACACTATCTATTGGGAGTTAGATTCGAGTTGTTTACAGATCATAAGTCGTTGAAGTATCTGTTCTCCCAAAAGGATTTGAATCTTCGACAGCAACGGTGGTTAGAGTTTCTAGCATCTTATGATTTTGGTATAGCCTATACTCCGGGAAAAGGAAACGCAGTGGCTGATGCGTTAAGTCGAAGACATGCAGGTTTGGGAGCCATGTTTTCGGAGTGGAAGAGTCTCGAGTATTTGGCTGGATTTGATTTCAGGCCTAGATGCGAGTTGGAACCTGAGATGTTGGCAAACTTATCGATAAGGCCTACTCTAGTGGAAAGAATTGGCGAGAGCCAAAAGAAAGATGATAAGCTTGTCAAGATTATCCGTGATTTGGAATCTGAATTGGAACCAGAGAAGGATAAGGGATTCGAGGTCGATCGAGAGGGTTGGCTTCGAAAGCAAGGACGATTGGTTGTTCCCGATATTGATGGATTGAGAGATGAAGTTCTGAGGGAAAGTCATCACTCGAAGTTGACAATTCATCCAGGTGGAAATAAGATGTATCGGGATATGAAGAGAGCTTACTACTGGGAAGGTATGAAGAAAGATGTTGGAAATTTTATTTCCAAATGTATGAACTGCCAGTTGGTGAAAGCTGAGCAGAAGAAGCCCAGTGGATTACTTCAGCCATTAGAAGTTCCTACGTGGAAGTGGGAGCAAGTGTCAATGGATTTTATTGATGGTCTACCTAGGACAAGGACAGGGAATGAAGGGATTTGGGTCATAGTAGTTCGTTTGACCAAGAGTGCAAGGTTCATTCCTGTTCGATCGACTAGAACTGCATCGAAGTTGGCTGAGTTGTATGTGAAGTGGATTGTTCGATTCCATGGTGTTCCGAAGAGTATAGTGAGCGATCGAGATCCGTTGTTCACTAGTGGATTTTGGAAGAGCTTCCAGGAAGTTTTGGGAACTGAGTTGTGTTTGAGTACAGCTTACCACCCTCAAACAGATGGTCAGACTGAGAGAGTCAACCGGGTTTTGGAAGATCTTCTTAGAGCTTGTGTTTTGGACTTCGGAGGATCATGGGAAGATCACCTTCATTTGGTGGAATTTGCTTATAACAACAGTTATCAGTCTAGCATTGGTGTGGCACCATATGAAGCATTATATGGAAGACCGTGTAACTCTCCGACATGTTGGTTGGAAGCTGGAGAAAAGCCGATACTTGGGCCAGAGATGATTCGACAGACTTCGGATTGTATAGAGATCATTCGACAACGAATGAAGGCAGCCCAAGATCGTCAGAAAAGTTATGCTGATAATCGTCGAAAGGATTTGGAATTCGACGTAGGTGATATGGTTTTTGTGAAGATTTCTCCATTGAAGAATGTTATTAGATTCGGGAACAAAGGAAAGTTGGCTCCGAGATTCGTTGGACCATTCCCGATTATCGAGCGAATTGGAAAGCTCGCTTATAGATTGGAGTTACCGGAAAAGATGGCAGGTGTGCACAATGTTTTTCATGTATCTTATCTACGGAAGTATGTGCACGACCCAAGTACGGTGGTTTCTGCTGATAGCTGTGAAGACTTAGAGGTTGATCCAGTGGTTACGAGACCTCGTAAGCCGCTTCGTATTGTTGAAACCGATACGAAACAGCTTAGGAGGAAGACGATTACGTTGCCCAAGGTACAATGGAGTGACGATGTTAACGACTGTACATGGGAGGAGGAAGAGAGGATGAAGGCAGCTCATCCCGGACTCTTCGAGGTATGGCCCTAAAGTGTCGTGACATCTCATGAATTTGTAGCTTGTTCTAAGTCTTAGAATTCTGCATGCTAGGCTAGAATTGGTTGCATGGTTTGTTGATTGCTATGGATGGTAGGCATGCGGAATATCTTTGATTGCTGTTGTTTGCTTGGAATTTCGGGGGCGAAATTCCTAAGGGGGAGAGAATGTAACGACCCGTATTTTACGTGTCGATAAATCGTAGAATTTGCAGGTCGTTAGTGTTGTTTATGTTGTTTCTAGTCTGAGTCGTATGGAGAATAGCTCGTGTGTTCAAGTGATGAGTCATGACCGACTCATAGGGGACCGACTCTAAGAGGGATAGCGGTTTTAAGTGTTGGCCGAGATAAGAAATTCACCGACCTAAGAGTTGCCGAGTTATAGAAGTAACGACCTAAAAGTTAGGCGACTTAGTGATGGTGACCGACCTATAGTAAGTCGTAGACGACCTTAGGAAGTGGCCGAGTCAACGAGTTACGACTCATAAGGTTTGCCGAGTTAAGGGGTTAACGAGTTAGTAGGCAGCGACTTAAGGAAGTCGCCGAGTTAGCGACATAGAGTTAGGTCGTTCAACGACCTAAGGGCTAGCGTTAGGACGCTAGGGGGATAGGTCAGCAGGCACGTTGAGTCGTTGGGGGGCTTAGGTCGTTGAGTCGGTCTGGTTTGTTAGGTCGCGTGAGTACTGTTTAGACTTAGGTCGTAAACGACCTAAGTTAGGTAGTGAGTCGGCAGTGAGTTAGGTCGTGGGGTCTTGAGTCGTGTGTGTCATAGTTAAGTCGTCATACGACTTAAGACTTGGGGAACGCGGCAGTATTTTTAGGTCGTAGGCTTTTTAGGTCGTGACCGACTTAGTGTTAGGTCGCGTAGGAACTAGGTCGGCATCCCTGTGAGAGTGGTAAGTCGGATATGCTGAGTTAGCTTAGGTCGTATACGACCTAAGGATGGTTCTTTGTGCTGAGTCGTGTTGCAGTTGGGACGGTAGTGCGTTGAGTCGTTAGGTCGGCCTGTGTTTTAGGTCGTGTCTGGGTTAAGTCGTGAGTCGGGCTTGGTTGTATGTTGTGATTGGTTAGGTCGTAGGTCGAATGGGTTGATGAGTCGGCAACGACTCAAAGTTAGGTCGGGGACGACCTAAGGGGCGACGACCTAAGGGGTTTCCAGCCTATAAATAGAGGTGTTCGGCTCACTTTTTGGCACCGGTTTTTGAAGCGACGAAGTGCTGCCATTTTGAAGACTCGACTACGGTATTTTCTTCACTTCTTTCTCTACTTCTATCAAGTGCTAACATCCATTGAAGATTGAAGATCAAGATCAAAGATCAAGAGCCAAAGTTGAAGATTTTCATCCGAAGAGGCTAGATTTCACCGTTTCAAGTGAAATTTCTCCGGATCAAGTCCAAGTTCTTGCTGTCCAGATCTGAAGTTGATTGATTTTAGGTTGTTTTGGTGATTTGGTGAGTGGTAGTTATCTCTCACGCGGATCCAAAGGAGTATATGGGATTGGTGATATGTTTATGTGTTAAAGTTAGCGTTTTCCCGCATTTTCTCTAAGTCTGCATGTAGATCCATCATATTTGAAGATGTTTATCTATAGAAGTTATTTATCAAGTATTAGAGACAAAACCCATGTTTTAGATTTGATAGATCTATGCTAAAAACCATGATTTCACATATGTTGGACTTTTGCTCACTTAATTACGAAATTGCCATTATAGTTGATATTGCTTAATATATCTTGTTTGAATGCTTGAATGTTTAAATGTATGTTAGATTTGATTGCTCCAAGTTAGCTTGTAGTTGATTTGGAACAAGATGGTTGAAGATGATTCAAAAGCTAAGTGGAAAGGCTCTTGAATGGTGAAAGCTGCCGATGGCATATGAAGCGGATGTGGAAGCTCATATGGATGGATTCGATGATGGGACTTTGCCGTGATGCGAAGAGGCGAAGTATGAGATCGAGATGGGACTTTGTCAGGATGCGAAAAGGCAAAGTATGGTTGAGTTGAGACTTTGCTTTGGTACGATGAAGCGAAGTATGATGTGAGTCTTGGCTTAATCCAGGCAGGGATCATTCCAAGCATGTTGATAACTTGAAGGGTAGTTCAAGTTGGTTGATAATGGATTGCTCAAGAGGAAGCTTGGGCTAAGTTGAAAGAAGTCGTCAAGAAGGATGACAAGGAGGCTTGGATCTCATCGTTATTGAAGGTTCTAGCAAACCTAAAGCAAGAGTACATAGGGACGCCTAAAAGACTACAGGCAGTTAGTCGAGTACTCTGGGCCAAGAAGATAAGTCCTAGGCACAAGGCAGTGTGCGGGGTTTTGTCTAGAACCGGGGTTACCATTAGCCCTTGACAGATGGCTCAGGAAGGAGTCGGTCATTCAATTAACGGTGATTTCAAAGCAAGGATAACAGTGATAGCCAGAGTCATGGATGTTTGGATGTTTGGTTGTATCATCATTCGGCTTCAAGAGCGGTGTTTTCTGGGTGCTTATCTGATCTTGGTTTAGGCCTTGGGGGTTTGTATTTGGAAAACATCGTCCTTGACTCGAGTGATTATTGCTTTACCTTACTTATCTGCTATGTTATGCTTGCTTCTCCTTAATGTGTGTCTGGGGGCTATCACTGTAGAAAGAGGTGGAGTGGGATGGTTTGGTTCCTATTCCTTTATTTCCTTATGCTCTTTTGGTATGCTTGATTGTTAATTTACTGCTCACTAAGACTTTGTCTGACTCAAGGTTTTATGTCTCCTCTTATTACCTTGGGCTGTTCATCCATGTTGGGATGGGCAGACTAGGTAAGCAGGTGACAGGTGCTGTGCTTGGAGTTTCTACGTTGAAGATGACGAAGACGAGCAGGAGGCTATGCATATTATTTTCTTATATGTACTGGGTATCCGCTGCTGTATTTGATGAGTGCTTGTAGTGAGGTCTTGATGTATGGATTTGTTGAGATGATTGTATAAAACTTCTGTGATGCTTATATGATGATTTTCTGTTATGAGACTTCACTATATATTTCTCTATTGTATTTTATCCATGCGCTGTGAGTTACGATAGAGATTCTGCGATTTTATTTTACCCTGACTATCGTCCATGGCTGCCTGGCACACCTTTCAGCGCTCTTTTCTCTTGTTTTAGTGCGGGAGTCATGGGCGGTCGTCACATGTATCAACTACCGAGTAATCGAATGCCAGAAAACTGAATTGTTAGGGTTGAAGAAGAGGTAGAAGATAGAAGAAGAAAGAAGAAGCAACAGAAACAATATCAGAATCTCACAATCGCAGCGTAACAACATATAATAGATAAATGAATATTTTTAAACAAATAACTATATCAGTTATTACATTACATTATTAGAGTTTACAACAATCAAACAGTGGAAAGAAATACTATATACCAGTTGACACGCCATGCCATCCAGCTTGCTCCTGATCTCCACAGCAACTCCTGAATTCCAGAATAACCTGATAACCTGACTCTAGACCGCCCGTGTGAAAATTGGTGGGCACCCAGAGTTTAGGAAGGAAACAATAAACTCCAGGTCAGTCATGGGACTGGTGTGAGAACTTAAACAGTTTATCTTTAAAAACAACAAAGAATTTTTTTTTAAAGTCAATTCGCAATGCTTTTAGAAAATATAACTACCATAAGGCCTCCCGCCACACACACCATGCAAACGCAGAATTGCAGGAGATTTCTCCTTATGATAGTCAAAGATGATTACTATGCAGAATCATTTGATTATTATTATTATTAGTGCAAAGTGTAGAAAACATTTCGAAAGTATAATATAAATCTTAGCCATCATAGGTACCATTATAGTATGCCTACTATAGCTACCATATTAGATGGCAGGTTGTACAACTAAAACCGTAAAGAGCTCGTATTGGATGAATGGATTTCCAACAAATGGTCGGGGAAAGAAACTTCCCAAGTAAAATGGAACGCCTCTAGAGCGACGTCCCCGAATCCTAACTGGATCTCTGCTACACAAGGTCGGGTTACCTCTAGCTGGGTAACAACTGACACGAGCATGTCATCCCCCGGTCGTTTGCGACCTTTATCCGAGGATCCTCTCAACCAACAACCACAAATCAATAAATATGAAGCAACCACGAAGTAAATATCTAGGCTCCATACCATGATACCACTTATAATCCAAAAGGAAATGACATGCCCTCAAAGGGCGCTATCCTCAAATAACCTTGCTTCCACGATTCCTGTTTCGACCATAACCGGGTTGTAAGGTTTGACGAAATCACGTCCACAAAGCTACGCTTTTCACAAAAGCCACGCTTTGATCAACAAATGATCAGCAGCACTAAGCATTCCACACTACCAAATTGAGAGTATATCACTGATAACCTTCAACTACAAAACCTTTGAGCTCGTACGACTCAGAGAAAGGTGTTAAGCTAAGAGAATAAATTCTCCGCCACCAACAGAAATGTATTTGAAAGAAATCTGCTTTATATCTCAAAGTGTAATGTCAGACATACAATCCATACAAGTCTGTTCTGGGTTCGAACAGAACCTAAGGCACTTCTAAAGAAGTTCTTGAAAATCAAGGAATTCACAATCCCGATAGGACTTTCCATCACTTAGGGAATCTCTATACCGGCGCGACTCAGTGCAGAGACAATCAACAAGTTATCCTCTTATTCTCGAAAATACCTGGTCTTCACCACCCGTCTTCAGTGCTATCCATATACGTCATATCACTATTCGGAATAGGATTTATGACCCAAAGGTCCTCTCCCAGCTAAACTGAATAACGAGCGCTTAATTTAAAATAAGTGTAGCATTCAAATTCAAGCAAATCACAACAAATACCCATTTAAAGGTAAATATTGATAGTCGGTTATTTAGCTATCAATAGATATGCACAACATCGCTAGATTCCAAATAATTTCCTAAATTATTTATTTTCCAAAAATATCTTTACAAGATATATTTTTCCACACTTCAAAAATAAATCGATGTTTATTTTTAAACAAATTTCCCTTCCCTTTATAAATGCCATGGCGAATTTAAATTTCCAAATATCCACTGATATACGATTTTCAAATTGATTTCAAGTATTCACTTTTAATTTATCTTTAAAAGATAAAATCTCAAAACATTTCACTTCATATTGGAAAACATGTCCATACTTATTAAATAATAAGTAATCTCATAAATCTTTTTTTCAACATTTGGAAAATATTCGATATACTTAAATCACAACTAAGTATATATTTTATTTTTTAAGGAAAACATTCTCTTAAACACATTTATTTGAGTCAAAACGAATGTTGCGTAAAACATCGTTACGACAAGCCAAAATCACTAGTGTAGGGATTCGAAATTTAGATAGATATATAAATCCCAATACTATATAAAACCATTCCTTTCGAAAATCATTTACTATAACAACAGTGTTATAGTCCACCATTACCTTATATTTCTCGAAAACGTCTATTTCAACAATGAATGTTGAAATCTCTGGTTTTGATTCTTAATACATTTTAAAACAGCTTTAAATCGTTTTAATTCTATTTAAAAGATCACTCCCTAAAACATGTCTTTAATATATTATTCACCGTCCAAAATCGTGAATAATCTCCTTTAATAATCTAAAATAATTGACTTATCAAAATAAGTCGATTTCGAATTTATAAAAGAACGTTTATAAATTCACATCTATATAATTTTATAAAAACTACAACTTATAAAATCCTTTAATTAATAAATTCTATTTAAATTTCATTTAAATGCCAAAATCCGATTTATAAGTTAATTACTTATGAATCTTTTGTTTACAAAATCTATTCATTTTATAACTTCACAATTTATAAATCTATAAATTTCCTTCACTTATAAAATCCCTTTATAATTCATTTCAACACTTATAAAAACTCGTTTTATAATTCCAATATTTTTAATTTATAAAATATCAGTTTTATAAATCGTTTATATAAACCGTTTATAAAAATTCAAAATCCCAATTTAAACTGTTCTATTAAATTCATTAACTCCATATTTCGAAAATCACATTTTAACTATATTTCTCAAAAATCATAAAACGTTTATTTTTTTAAAATAAATCAATTCCAAAATTCAATAAAACGTATGCTTTCAAAAATCACTTGAAAATCCTTTTAAATTCGAAATCGTTACTTTAACATTTTTAAAACTCTAAAATAGGCCCAATGCTGCAACAGCATCAAATATAACAATCACGGCATCCAAAACATCATATATCATATGATAATAGAATACACGTGAATATCTGTAAATAAATCAATATGGGTGAGGAATCTAGTTGGATCACTCCAACCTGTTTCCCTGCATCCACAGATGTTAGTACAATACCAATTCCGTTCCAATACGGAATATCGCGGTACATGGGTTTATATAAAATATTATCCGCTATTATACGGCGCAATAGGGTCTCATCCGCTATACAATGCGGAAAATCAACTCCAAGTACATATATAATACCAATTCCACTTCAAGATGGAATATCATGGTATATGTTTTTAATAAATAACATCCGCTTAATATACGTCGTATATGGTCTATTTCAATACAATAGATAATAATTTATCATCCAATCACACAATCTAGCAATTTAAAATCTAACTATTTAAAATTTAAATCGAAACAATTTCGATTGAGTGAGAAGTTCTCACCTTGCTTTCAATAACAGTCGCAGTGTTTTATTTCGAATAAAATTAAACGCGCGTTTAATTTTACCCAAAATTTTCACTAGCTTAAATCAACTCCAATCCAGCTCCATCGCGTAGTGCTCGTCAATATGAAGCCAACGCAATTCGTTTCCTCCAAAACGAACCTCGTATGAAAGAGATATTGCATTTTAAAATTTACACGAATTTGTATATAAATTTATTTATTTATTTTTTCTATTTTATTTTAATCCTTTGCTCAATCAAGGCCGTTAGATTTCACTTCATTAATCTAGGCCGCACGCGAGTTGTTCTTCTTCCTCCGGTTTTTTCCTTTCGTACACACCCTAAAACCATCGCCCGCCATCTCCATCCAATTATCGCGACCAAACTACTAGACTTCACATTGATCAGCAACCTCCATCACGAAGCCCTTCGCAAGCTCAACCCATGGGCGAAGACCGGCCACACTCGGCCTCACTTCTGCGTTGGAAAACGTGCACGAACCCTGGAAAACGCGGCCCATTTTCCCCCTCCACGTCGCTCCATATTCGATCATCTCCGTATAGATTTGAAGCTCTCACTTAGATCTACAATTTGTTAGTTGGAAGTTTGTTGAAATATCGCACGGATTGGAAGAGATTAATGGAGGAAGAATGGAACAATTTCGGCCATTAAATTTTAGGTGGCGGCTAGGGCTGAAACCCTAGTTTCTTTGCAAATTAAAAAAAGTGATGTCCTTTTATAGAAAATTACGCGACACTATTCATCCGAAATTTTTCCGAACTCAAAACAAAGCATGCCGTCTGGCGTTTATAATGTTTTACCCATATTCCGAACGCAATGGAATGTATATCAGAAGCCAATTCTATCAAATTTGAAAGATAAGTTTTTTGAATTGACTATTTAAATTCAAAATTCACTCGAATCGATTTCTACGCGTTTTAGCTTGCCCCTTACAAACCGTAAATCCGACTGACATGAAATTTGAAACCATACAATAATATTACGGATCCGATGAAATAGGTTTCGTCGAAATCCGACACTATTTGAAAAATGGCTATTTTAACTCGTCAATTAAATATTAAAATATTCAATTTTCACAAATTAACTTTTAATTCAAATTTAAAAGTTCGACAACATTATTTTAACTCCAATATGATTAAATACAACTTTACAAATCAATTTTAATCCCATTAAATCAAATTTCCAATTATTTCTGAAATTTCAAATATTAATTATCGATTTAATTATCAAATTAAATCTAGATATTCGAAATAAAATCTATTCGACTTACAAATTTTACTTGTTAATACTTAAAATCAATTAAATATATGAATTTCAAATGACAGAAATTCTGGATCGTTACAAACTTCCTCCCTTAAAAGAATTTCGTTCTCGAAATTACCAAGTAAGAAAAAGTTACAGAATCCACTAACTTTTCAAAAACAAATCGTTTAAACTTAAATTTCAAATTCATTTAAACATTTTAACTTTTCCAAAATCCAATAGTTAAACTTCTTACAATAACTTTACTAAGTTTTCAAATCATACTTAGTTATCTTTTCAAAAAAATTCAATTTTCTCAAAAATATTCTAATTCCTTAGATTTTTAGAAAATTTCGCCATAGTCTCCTTTGCGTGGCTCGATCCGAAAAAATGGCTATATTTATATCACAAATATAAATCTTATCAAGTAATAAGGCATCCCGTAGGGAAAAAAGTGTAAAAGTACGATATGTAATCCGAGATATGTACCTTATATATTATTAGCGAGCATATGCGGCTAATATAGTGCGAAAACGAGCTCCAAATGTGAAGCAAGCGCCATCCGCACCTACTAAACACTCAACAACAATGAGAACATGTATATAGAAAATAATATCGATATACAACATATACCACTACAACAACTACATATGCCAATATAGCAAATGCAACAAAAGCAACAAATCCAACCATCAACCAACTAGCATTCAACTAACATCCATAACCAAATCAATACGCTTTCACTTGTCATTAATATTTAATGAATTGGTCTTCCAATTGAAATCACATTTGATTCACTAACATTGGATGTTTTTGCTAACATTCATTTATTCATATTCAATTAGTATACATACACTAATTCATATTCAAGCTGGTTCACTTCCAAACCAAATTCAATTCTATTTAAGATTCACTTAACTTCCAATTTGATTTCAATGATTTATAGCTTTCAATTTCATTAATTCAATTTCATATGGATTTCTATACAATCAACTAACCATCAATCTAACAATCAATGTATATCCAATACAACTAAATTCATTTTACTTTTCTTACATTCATTCAATTTGGTTCATCACTTTTAATTAGCTTTAATGAATTAACACTTACATCCATTATTTCATATCAGTTTATTTACATTCAATTGATTTACATTCAATTCATTTATTAATTCAATTGCTAATTCATTTAACCACAAAAGTTGAATTTCATTACATAACTCCAGTTCATATTCATCACTTCACTTTATTAATTTGCTTCGATACCAAAATCAACTTCATTCAACATTCCTTAAGTTATATTCCATTTAAACATCATTTGTTTAACTTAACTTAAATTTCCAAATCCAATTCAGATTCCGATTCTAAAGTAAATTCTATTTTACTTTTATTTACAACTCATATTCATACATATATTCGTATAGTTTCACTTCTTATATATAAGATTTTCACAATTGTAAATCATAATAATTAAAATTCCATACATAATAATTTATTTACTTATACAATTTATTATTTTACATTATGTTTTGTTTAACTTATTCAAACATCCTTTAATTAACTTATATATATTCTTATATTTTCAACGTTCAAACAATCAATGTATATATACTTTAATAATTCTGAAAAATTATCCCCTTTATATGTAAAATATAATTTTGGGTAAAATTATTTCATTTACCCGCTTTTAAAACTGTAACAACCCGCATATTTATCGATTTTATATTTAAATATTTTATTTAAATATTTCATCGTTGGTCGGATTTTAGTCCGAAAAGCTACTTTTTGCATACGGTCGAATTAGGACTCGGGACCACTCCCATTGAGTTTAAAATGTCGTTTGCGACCTTTTTGAGTATAAGCTTCGATATGTTTGGAGAAAGTTGATTTTTGCTACTTTTCACTTTGGGTTTGGTTTGGGCTTAGCCCTATGTTAACTTATGCTCAAATCTGAGCCACTCTTCCCCACTCACCCTCATTCTCTTCTCTTTTCAGTTTTTGAGTATTAATGGTGGGAGAGATTGGAAATTAAAACTCCAAAACCCTAGTTCCTCTTGCAAATCAAATTCCTAGCTCCAAACTCAAGAAGAACCCATTGGTAAGCTTCTCTTCTTCTTCTCCAACTCGTTCTCTTACCAATTTCAGAAATTCCTAAACCTAATTTTGGGAATGTTCTTGTTTTTGAGCTTAGATTCAAGCTCAATTGGGTTGTGTTGAAGAGAGGTTGATTCTCCATTTGCTTTCAAGCTTCTTCATTGTTCGATTTTGTGAAAAGGTAAGATTTTTATCTCACATCTATGCTTATATTTATCTTCGATTGTTAGGTATGAATTCCTAACACTTATTCGTGAGCATTTGCTTTTGGTTTGGATTGATTTGGTGAATATTCCAATTTTTAATGTTTGGGTTCAATTCCTTAAAAATCATAGCTTTGATCTTTGATCATGTTTTTGGAGATGCATCGAAGAGCTTATAGGGCAGGGTAGTCGATTGGCATAATCCCTTAGCACCGTTGCTCGAGAGAATGCAATTTGGTCAAGATTGAACCTCATTTGTAATAGGTAGGGAAGAGGCTGGAAACAGGTCCGGCCGACCGACCCCCCTGGTTCGGTCGACCGACCTGCTTCCAAATGTGCTATTGCACTTCTGTTTCTGGTTCGGCCGACCGACCCCCCAGGTTCGGTCGACCGACCTGCTTCCAAGTGCATAAGCACTTTCTGTTTTAAGGTTCGGTCGACCGACTTAGGGAGTCCGGCCGACCGACCTGATGATTTTTGCCCGCTTTGCCTTGTTGCTTGAATATCCAACTCTAATCGATTTGTGTT
Organism: Allium cepa; assembly: GCA_030765085.1. Classification (NCBI taxonomy): domain Eukaryota; kingdom Viridiplantae; phylum Streptophyta; class Magnoliopsida; order Asparagales; family Amaryllidaceae; genus Allium; species Allium cepa. The sequence goes on along the minus strand of CM060938.1, from coordinate 618,346,498 downwards.
GTTTCCCTATTTGTTGTTATCAGTTGCTATTGACTTTGATGACTTATTTTCTTTGAGAATTCTGTGAATATCCGTTTCGTTGGATTCGGTATCGATTTCTTTGGATTTTTATTCACATCTTCGTATGTGAATTTTAGTGATTGATTGTTCCTACAATCTTCTTTGTGTTTTGTCACTTTAAAAATATAAAGGTTTTATATACTAGTAGTAAATATCAAAACTCTTTCCTCAAACGATTTCAATACTATTTTAATACCAAAATCGTTTATAAAACCGTTTTTCCAATCTACTAGTATATATAAACCTTTACCTCACTCATATGAGAAATCTAATTAAACGACTTAGTAAAACAAGTGGTATGAAACGCTTGCGTTCACGTTGTCGGTTAATTCTTGGACTTGTTCGATTGAATCTCTTGTGACAATCTTATAGTGGAGATCTACAGTTTGTTCGTAAATATTTAAGTTAAGCAAGTGGTTATGGGACATGAAGCTAAACTCATATATTTACTAGCTTAGTGTAATTAACACTTCTCGATGATCACGATGATCATTTTTGTGATTTAGACTAGCAATGTGCGATGTCTCTTTGACTGCGCGGGAGACTAAACCCCTTTTTGTGGAGTTTCGACTCAAATTGGTGGGGTAGCAACCCACGGTCTTTGGACCATTCGTGTGTCAGGTCTTCGGACCATTCGTGTGTCAAATTAATGGCTAGCTACCATGAGATAGCTTCTCGTTCATGTGTTACTGCTATTGGTGAGTTTTCATGCTCCCGTTCGTGTGATAGGCCTCCCCCCTTATTTGTGTGATTTCTGGTTTTCGTGTGTCGAATTCTGGAATTTCCTTCTTCACTTATTTTTGTGATTTCTATTGATATGGTTTATCAATTTTTGTGCATAGGTGAATTTGTGTGTCATTTACTGGATTTCTTGAGATGATTTCTACAATTTGTGCTTCACCAATTTTTGTGATTTCCATTGATAAGTTTTATCAATATTTGTGCATTGGTGAGTTTGCGTGTCATTGACTTTTGTGATTGACATTGATAAAATCGTCAATATTTATGGTTAGGTGAACGAAATAAGGAGTATGACATTTCTTTGTTTCTTGTGTAGATTTGGTGATATTGATTAATCTCTTGTTGGTTTTCAATTACTTATATATATCACAGCTTGGCATTGTGATTATTATGTGTTTAGTCATATCTCTTATTCTATATCGTTTCATCTGATATCTATAGTTAGACTGATCCGTTTATTATTTTCTTATTAAATAATACTCGGGTCAGACCGAGATGTTATAGGTGCTCCTGCTTGACTTCTCTCTTGGGATTGATTTCTCTGACTTTTGGCTTACTACTTAGATTAGTAGTTTGTTTTGGTGTATACATTCGAGATATAGTCTCCATAATGTATACTTATTCTTTTGTGTAGTTCATGTAACTATTCTTTTGTGACATTGTGGATCATTTTAGACCACTACTCTGGTGTACACTTCCTAGTGTAATATTCATATCTATTTCCGCCTTTGTGATATGAATTGTCTGTGACTGATTTATGTTATGTTTATTTCTATATTTGTTTCCGAAGATATTATAGCCACTGTGTAGTAGCTTTGAGTTTGTGTCGGTATGTCGGATTTCCCTCTTGATAAAGAAATGCATTTTATACTATCTGGCATATCGATGCTCGCACAAAGCAATTACATGGAGGGTCGCTCTTCAATAGCCTTATTCTCCGTGCTAGTTGACAGCATTACTTCGTAGTGTTCTTGCCTAGCGTGGGTATAGAGGTGGGGCGTCACAAAAACAATACCGTGTCGAATTTGTTCTGTACAAGTGTTTAGAGATTCCTATCAACAACATTAATTACTTGTATTAACCAGAATCCATATACCACTCAACAAACCAATCATCACAATATAAAACAATTTATATTCACTAAACAATACGCGCACATTGATGTTATTACACTCACACTCATTCTAGAGTACTACTGACTCTATCTCTAATGAGTAATTCCCAATAGAGCCAAGGTTGTCACTTAACCAATTGCTCTGATACCACTTTGTAACATAAGGATTTTCGAATTTCGAAAATCGACATCAATACGTCCACTGTATCAACTGCCGAGCAATCGAATGCCAGAAAACAGAATTGTTAGGGTTGAAGAAGAGGTAGAAGATAGAAGAAGAAAGAAGAAGCAACAGAAACAATATCAGAATCTCACAATCGTAGCGCAACAACATATAATAGATAAATGAATATCTTTAAACAAAGAACTATATCAGTTATTACATTACATTATTAGAGTTTATAACAATCAAACAGGAAAAAGAAATACTATATACTAGTTGACACGCCATGCCATCCAGCTTGCTCCTGATCTCCACAGCAACTCCTGAATTCCAGAATAACCTGATAACCTGACTCTAGACTGCCCGTGTGAAAATTGGTGGGCACCCAGAGTTTAGGAAGGAAACAATAAACTCCAGATCAGTCATGGGACTTGTGTGAGAACTTAAACAGTTTATCTTTAAAAACAACAAAGAATTTTTTTAAAGTCAATTCGCAATGCTTTTAGAAAATGTTACTACCATAAGGCCTCCCGCCACACACACCATGCAAACGCAGAATTGCAGGAGATATCTCCTTATGATAGTCAAAGATGATTACTACGCAGAATCATTTGATTATTATTATTATTAGTGCATAGTGTAGAAAACATTTCAAAAGTATATTATAAATCTTAGCCATCATAGGTACCATTATAGTATGCCTATTATAGCTACCATATTAGATGGCAGGTTCTACAACTAAAATCGTAAAGAGCTCGTATTGGATGAACGGATTTCCAACGAATGGTCGGGCAAAGAAACTTCCCAAGTAAAATGGAACGCCTCTGAAGCGACGTCCCCCAATCCTAACCGGATCTCTGCTACACAAGGTCGGGTTACCTCTAGCTGGGTAACAATTGACACGAGCATGTCATCCCCCATTCGTTTACGACCTTTATCCGAGGATCCTCTCAACCAACAACCACAAATCAATAAATATGCAGCAACCACGAAGTAAATATCTAGGCTCCATACCATGATACCACTTATAATCCAAAAGGAAATGGAATGCCCTCAGAGGGCGCTATCCTCAAATAACCTTGCTACCACGATTCCTGTTTCGACCATAACCGGGTTGTGAGGTTTGACAAAATCACGTCCACAAAGCTACGCTTTTCACAAAAGCCACGCTTTGATCAATAGATGATCAGCAGCACTCAGCATGCCATACTACCAAATTGGGAGTATATCACTGATAACCTTCAACTACAAAACCTTTGAGCTCGTACGACTCAGAGAAAGGTGTTAAGCTAAGAAAATAAATTCTCCGCCACCAACAGAAATGTATTTGAAAGAAATCTGCTTTATATCTCAAAGTGTAATGTCAGACATACAATCCACATAAGTCTGTTCTGGGTTCGAACAGAACCGAAGGCACTTCCAAAGAAGTCCTTGAAAATCAAGGAATTCACAATCCCGATAGGACTTCCCATCACTTAGGGAATCTCTATACCGGCGCGACTCAGTGCAGAGACAATCAACAAGTTATACTCTTATTCTCGAAAATACCCGGTTTCACCACCCGTCTTTAGTGCTATCCATATATGTCATATCACTATTCGGAATGGGATTTATGACCCAAAGGTCCTCTCCCAGCTAAACCGAATAACGAGCGCTTATTTTAAAATAAGTGTAGCATTCAAATTCAAGCAAATCACAACAAATACCCATTTAAAGGTAAATATTGATAGTCGGTTATTTAACTATCAATAGATATGCACAACATCGCCAGATTCCAAATAATTTCCCAAATTATTTATTTTCCAAAAATATCTTTACAAGATATATTTTTTTCCACACTTCAAAAATAAATCAATGTTTATTTTTAAACAAATTTCCCTTTCCTTTATAAATTCCATGGCGAATTTAAATTTCCAAATATCCACTGATATACGATTTTCAAATTGATTTCAAGTATTCACTTTTAATTTATCTACAAAAGATAAAATCTCAAAACATTTCACTTCATATTGGAAAACATCTCCATACTTATTAAATAATAAGTAATCTCATAAATCTTTTTTTTAAACATTTGGAAAATATTCGATATACTTAAATCACAATTAAGTATATATTTTATTCTTTAAGGAAAACATTCTCTTAAACACATTTATTTGAGTCAAAACGAATGTTGCATAAAACATCGTTACGAGAAGCCAAAATCACCAGTGTAGGGATTCGAAATTTAGATAGATATATAAATCCCAATACTATAAAAAAACCTTTCCTTTTGAAAATCATTTACTATAACAACAGTGTTATAGTCCACCATTTCCATATATTTCTCGAAAACGTCTATTTCAACAATGAATGTTGAAATCTATGGTTTCGATTCTTAATACATTTTAAAGCATCTTTAAATCGTTTTAATTCGATTTAAAAGATCACTCCCTAAAACATTTCTTTAGTATATTATTCACTGTCCAAAATCGTGAATAATCTCCTTTAATAATCTAAAATAATTGACTTATCAAAATAAGTGATTTCGAAATTATAAAACAACGTTTATAAATTCACATCTATATAATTTTATAAAAACTACAACTTATAAAATCCTTTAATTAACAAATTCTATTTATATCTCATTTAAATGCCAAAATCCGATTTATAAGTTAATTACTTATAAATCTTTTGTTTTACAAAATCTATTCATTTTATAACTTCATAATTTGTAAATCTATAAATTTCCATCACTTATAAAATCCCTTTATACTTCATTTCAACACTTATAAAAACTCATTTTATAATTCCAATTTTTTAATTTATAAAATATCAATTTTATAAACCTTTTATATAAACCGTTTATAAAAATTCAAAATCCAAATTTAAACAGTTTTATTAAATTCATTAACTCCATATTTCAAAAATCAAATTTTAACTATATTTCTCAAAAATCATAAATTTTATAACATTAAAATTATAACGTTTATTTTTTTTAAATAAATCAATTCCAAAATTCAATAAAACGTATACTTTCAAAAATCACTTGAAAATCCTTTTAAATTCGAAATCATTACTTTAACACTTTTAAAACTCCAAAGTAGGCCCAATGCTGCAACAACATCAAATATAACAATCACGGCATCCAAAACATCATATATCATATGATAACATAATACACCACAATATCTGTAAATAAATCAATACGGGTGAGGAATCCAGTTGGATCCCTCCAACCTGTTTCCCTGCATCCACGGATGTTAGGACAATACCAATTCCATTCCAATACGGAATATCGCGGTACATGGGTTTATATAAAATATTATCCGCTATTATGCGGTGCAATAGGGTCTCATCCGCTATATAAAGCGAGAAATCAACTCCAAGTACATATACAATACCAATTCCACTTCAAGATGGAATATCACGGTATATGTTTTTAATAAATAACATCCGCTTAATATACGGCGTATAGGGTCTATTTCAATACAATAGATAATAATTTATCAACCAATCACATAATCTAGCAATTTTAAATCTAACTATTTAAAATTTAAATCGAAACAATTTCGATTGAGTGAGAAGTTCTCACCTTGCTTTCAATAACAGTCGTAGTGTTTTATTTCGAATAAAATTAAACGCACGTTTAATTTTACCCAAAATTTTCACTAGTTAAAATCAACTCCAATCTAGCTCCATCGCATAGTGCTCGTCAATACGAAGCCAATGCAATTCGTTTCGTCCAAAACGGACCTCGTATGAAAGAGATATCGCATTTTATAGTTTGCACGAATTTATATATAAATTGTGACGACCCAGAGAATTTGACATTTGAAATTAAAATGTTGGGTTGAATTTTTAATATTTGGAAGTTGATTTAACTTGAATTTCAGAATTAACCAATAATTTGACAATTTAATTATTGAATTTAAATTATTGAAGTTGGATTAAAAAAAAAATTAAATCTTCAGTTTTAAGCTGATTAAAAATATTTCAAAGGCTTGTAAAATTCATATTGATAATACTGAAGATAATAGAAGCTTCAGAATTAAATTTGAAAGTGAATTGTTTAGTTTCAAAAAATTTTATTATTTGAATCGATATTTAAAAATAGCCTTCCGAGGCACAGTCTTGGATTTCGACGAAACCAGTTCCATTGGATCCATAATATTGTACTATTATCGGATTTCAATTTTCGTAACGTTTGGAGAGATCGTTTGGCTGTACGGTTGATAAACGTGCTAAATTTATATTGAAATCTAATTTAATAACTGGATTTGAAAAGTTATTTTCTACATACGATCGAATTAGGACCCGAAACCTTTTCCATGTGTTCGGAATATGGATATAACATTATAAACGCCTAGCGGCACGTCTCGTTAGTAGGTCGGAAATTTAAGCTGCAAATTCGAGCCAATTTGAAAACAATTTAAATTTTATTTACTTATTCTTATTCAGACAACTCGTACAACCAGCCACCATGTTGTCTCCTTCGTACCCTTCCTTTTAATATCGCGTCCCTTTCGCTATCACCCAATTCAATCGACAAAGAAGTAAAAAATGAAAGCATTATCTTTCATTCGGAGATCAGTAACCATGGCCACTCTCTATTTAGAATAAAACTGAAAACCAAGCTCCTCCATTCATTTCAAAAATCGATTCAATAAGGAAAAAAAAATTCTTTCATTCAAAACATAAATCAATTAATGGCCGAAGCCTCGTTTAAATCTCTAATCAAATGGAAAAAAAGAAATGGGGCCGCGCTTCCCTCTACATCTCAAATCGAGATCAAACTCGTAAAAAAAACAGAGAGAGGGGGAGGAGATCGCGAATCTAGACATCGCGAGCTCAGCAAACATCAACGGCAATTGCAAGGCAACGGTCGGTGGAGCTCGAACGACGAGCAAGGCAGAATCACGAAATTTAGGGTTTCAACTCGAGGGGAATGCGGCGAGTTCGGCGTGGGGGCTTTCGTTTGAGATCGAGATGGCTCGTTCGAGCGGCGCTGGTATGCGCGAGCATTTGGGAGTTCGTGGCAGCGAGGGGTAGGTTTGTAGTCACGGGGGCTTCGAAGCAAACTGGACGGGTGTTCAGGCTCGACAAGGGTTTCTTGAGCTTGAGGGCGGTGATGCAGGCCGTGGTTGGGGCTGTGTGACGTACTTGTTTTCTTTTGCATTTATATACGATCGAATAATATAGATTCAGAGAATTTTTTTATATGTAAGTTTACAGTAAATAGATAATGCTATTATATAAATATATATATATATATATATATATATATATATATATAATTTAAGTGGGATTTTAACAGTGAGACGTATAAAGTAATTCTGTTTTAGAAAATATGTATGCATATATTTCTACATATGAGATAATAAAATAAAAATATAGACAGTAAGGTAATTTCACAATATATGTATATATATATAAATACATATGCGTGTATATATTTTGATTTACGTCAAAGATAGTTTAAGGTAATAAATTTATTCAATTACTTATTTAGTTATTTTAATTACTAAGTTATTTTATTAGAGGAGATTTAGTTTTAAATTTCATTTTTAGTTAAATAAATTTACTAAAGGAAATTGGTTTGAAATAAAAATCATTTGTTAAGCAAATTAATTAAACGAAAATAAATTGTTCAATTTTTTTGAATATTAATAAGTTGTATAAATTAATTGTACAAGGTCAAAATTGTGGAGAAAACAAATCGAGATGGAAATGGATTGCCAAACAAAAGCTAAGGTGAGATTTTCTCACTCAAAATTCAATTGAAAATTCAGTTATTGATTGACTGTTTGATGTGATATTAGATATAGTTGAATATATATATATATATATATATATATATATATATATTTGGAGTGTTTGATTTCCCGCATTATATAGCGGATGAGACCCTATTGCGCCGCATAATAGCGGATAATATTTTTATAAATCTCATATACCGCGATATTCCACCTCGAAGTGGAATTGATATTTAATTGTTGTGCTAACATCTGTGGATGCAGGGAAACAGGTTGGAGGGATCCAACTGGATTCCTTAAATATTGAATTTGTTTCATATGTTGTGTGTTGATTATTTATAATCCCTGTGTGATTTTATTTGTGGTTAAATCGTTAAAGGCTGTAATTTAACCGAATATATTTTTGGTATCATTGGATACCGAAAATAAATAAAATTGGGTTTTTTTGAAAAATCAAGTTGAAAGTTTATAGTAAACTTTATTTTTGAGAATTGGATAAATTTAAAAGAAGGAATTTTAAAAGGATAAAGTTTTATTTTTAATCCTATTGAATAAAATTCCAAAATATGAGGAAAAGGCTTAATAAATGGATTTCGGGTAATATTATTCAAAGGTTGAAGAATTTATTTAAAATACGAATTTTAAATTTTTAAAAGAGATAAAGGAATTCATTTCAAAAAGGAAATAAGTTTAGAAATTAAATTAGGGATTTAATTTGGAGTTGAAATAAATTTTGAAATCGATTTGGAAAATTGACTTGGTATTTGAAAATAAATCCTTGGAAAACCAACTTGTAATTAATTTGGTGTTTGAAGCAATTTTGGAAATCAAATTGGAATTGATTTGGTAATTGAAATAACTTTTGGAAATCAATATGAAAATTGATTTGGTGTTCGAAGGGAAATTGATTTCGTGTTTTGAAAATAAATTTAGAAATCAATTTGGTGTTTGAAAGTGAATGTTGGGAAATCGATTTAAAAACGTATATCAGTTGATATTTGGAAATGTAAATTCACAATGGAAATTTATAAGGGAAAGGGAAATTGGTTTTAAAATAAACATTGGTTTATTTTTAAAGTGTGGAAAAGATTTGGAACTTGTTTCAAAGGATGGGAAATCGACTTGAAGTTTGATTTTCAAAGTGATGAAGTGTAAAAAAAAATCCTGCGATGATATTTTGAAAATAAATAATTTGGGAAATTATTTAAAATCTGGTACTTGTTGTGAATGTTGGTTGATAGCTAAATAACCGACTATCAATATTTGCCTTTAAATGGCGTTTGAATTTCGATGCGACCGAGGGTCGGATTCCGAGTGGATATCCGAAAACCACATCGAATCTTTATGATTGTTATAGATCTTTTATTTAAAAGATCAAAGTGAAAATTGTTGTGATTTGTTTGAAATACGACTGAACACTTATTTTAAAAAAATAAGCACTCGTTATTCGGATTAGCTGGGAGAGGACCTTGTGATATAAAACCCATTTCGAATAACGATACGATGAAATGGGATTGCATTTGAAGACGATGTTGAGGACCGGGTATTTTCGAAAGCGAAAGGATTACCTATCGAATGTCTCTGCACCGGGTTGCTTCAATATAGAGATTTTATCATCCTTTGTGATGGGGATTCCGGACGTGATTAGTGAATATTCGGATTGCAAGGGCTTCTTTGGAAGTGCCTTCGGTTCCGTTCGATCCAGGAACAGACTTGTATGGATGTGTGTCTGATATTACACTTTGAGATGTAAAGCTAGTTTCTATCAAATACATTTCTGTTGGTGGCGGAGAATTTATTCTCTTAGCTTAACACCCTTCTATGAGATGTATGAGCTCAGAGGTTATGTAGTTGATGGTTACTAGTGATACATTCCCAATTTGGTAATGTGGCACACGAAGTGCTGCTGATCATTTGTTGATCAAAGCATGACTTTGTGAAAAGTGTAGCTTGGTGGACGAGACTCCGTCGGACCTCACACCCCGGAAATGGTCAAAAAAGGAAAGATGTGGCAAGATTATGAGGGTCGCTCCCTTTAAGGTATGTCATTTCCTTCTGGAAAAGGGTGGTGTCAGGTATGGAGCCCTGATATTTAACCTGTGTGGTTACTGCAAATACGTTTCTTTGTGGTTGTTGGTGTAGAGGATACTCGGATAAAGGTCCCCAAGGACCTGGGGATGACATGCTCGTGTAGTAGTTACCTAGTTACAGAGGTAACCCGGCCTTGTGTTGGCAGAGAGCTGGTTAAGTTCTCGGGACGTCCCGCCAGAGAAATACCCATGTGGTAGTAGGAAGTTCCTTAGCCTGACCATTTGTTGGAAATCCAAAGAAACAATACGCGCCCTGTACGATTTTAGTTGTATAACCTGCCTCCTTAGGAGGTAGCTATAGCAGGCATAATATAATGGTACCTATGCAGGTTAAGATTAATATTATACTTTCGAAATGTTTTCCGCACTATGTACTAATAATAATACAAAAAAAGAATTTTGCGTATTAAGCATGTTTGACTATCATAAGGAGAAATCTCCCCCAAGTGTGCGATTGCATTGTGTATGTAGCGGGAGGCCTTATGGTAGTTTTATTTTCCAAAAGCATAGCGTATTTCTTTTCTTTTTTCTTCGTGAAAATAACTGTATTTTTGACCTCACACCAGTCCCATGACTGACCTGGAGTTTATTGTTCCCTTTCTAAACTCTGGGTTCCCATAATTTTCCACACGTGCAGCCTAGAGTCAGGTTAGCAGTTATTTGGGAGCAAAGTCAAGAAGTTGATGTGAGAATCAGGAGTTGGAGCTGGATGGCAAGGCGTATCTCTATATATGTAATATTTCTTTCCGCTGTGAGTTGTTGTACACTCTGATAATGTAATGTGATGTAATGTAATAGCTGATATAGTGATTCTGTTTAAAGATATTCATTTATCTATTATATTTGTTCCGCTGCGATATGTGAAATTCTGTTGTTGTTTTCTTCCTTCTTCTTCTACCCCTTCTTCTTTAAACCCCAGAGATTCGTAAGTTTGTTCCTCTTTGGCTGAATTGTTGTGGGATTTTGCCAGCATAAAAGGGGTACGGATTTGCGGACCTTTACATGTGGTATCAGAGCATTTGGTTAAGTGATAACCTGGCTCTATTGGGTGTTACTCATTAGAGATAGAGTCAGTAGTACTCTAGAATGAGATTGAGTGTAATAATAGATAAGGGTGTGTATTTGTTAGTGAATATAAAATTGTTTTATATTGTGTTGACTTATCGGTTGATTGTTTATAGATTCTGGTCGGTGCAGTTTGGCCAACTGTTTCGATAGGGGTTTCTAAACTCTTAAACAAGATAAATTGACACGGTATTGTTTAAAATAGGGTAAATGAGATAATTTTACCCAAACTATTTTCGTATATAAAAGAAATAAATTTTAGGAAGCAATAAAAATACAAATGATTATAATATATGGTTGCTTGGTTGTTAGGAAGCGATAATATTTATCATCGTTGTATGAGAAATTGAAATCAAAACCAAAAGCTAAGAAAATAAAAATACAAATGAGATTTGGAAATGTAAATTATAAGTGTGATTCATAATTTGAAATAAAATTCATTAACGGAATGAAATTGGTAATGTGAGTTTATAAACGAGTTTCATAAATTGAAATGAGATTTGACTAGGATCAAGTTGAAAAAAAAAATCCAAACTTTGGAAAAAAAATGGATTGAATTCAAGTAAACTAATATGATAATTAATTAATTCATGAAATTGTAAAGTTGAATTAGTTAAATTAAAACTTGAATTGTGAGTTAAATAAAAATGGTTTGAATTTGCAGATTAATTCAAGTAAGTAGAAATAAATTAAAAACTTCCTTGTTATTGATTAAATGAATTTGAGATAAATTGAGAATGGAAATTTGAAATTAAAAATGGATAAGTGAATAAAACTAATTTAATTAAATTAGTAGATGGAATGGATTTGAGAAATGAAAAAAAGGAATCAAATCAAGGATTTAAATTGGGAAGTGTTACAAGGTAAAAATAAATAAATTTGAGTTTTGTATTGAAATAACTTAAGCAAATATTGGAACAAATGGAGCTAAATGTTAATAAAGGAATTAAAATTAGTAAGTGAAACTAATTAAAAGATTCACAAATTTAATATGGTTTAAAACGAATTGAATTCAATATTTATAAATGAAAGGTAAAATGAATTCATATGGAATTTGGAATCCAGTTTAAATGTAAGAATTATATAGAAAAAATTATCTTGAACTTGAGAAATAAATGGTAAAATTCTTAAGTAATATTTAGAGTTGGGAAATATTCTAAATTAATAAATGGAGGATAAACTGGAAATCGTGAAATGGTTTTAATTGAAATGAATGTGAATATGGAATGCAAAATGAATTGAACGGAATCAATTGGAATTGAAATAGAATAAAGAGTAAATTGAGTTTGTATTAATTTAAATTAGTTATAAACTAGATTGGATATTCTATTTAGTGAATATTATCAAATTTGCATAGAAATGGTTATTGTTTGACGCAAACGAGTATGTATAAAATTATAAGAGTTAATAAAAGAAAATCAAATTGATTTTTGAATCAAATGAAATAGATATGAGTTCATTTCGTTTAAAAAAAATGAATTGAATGAAAGAAAGTGAATTGTAAATCGCCTGAATTTAATAGAAATGATATGTGATGTAGTTGTAAGCAAATAAGTTTGTATTGAAACCTTATAAATTGCTTATAGGATTTATTTTGAGTGCATTGCTTATGAAAACTATGTGTTCACTATTGAAAATAAGTGAAATGTAAATAGATTTCCTATATATGGTACTTATGTGTTTAAATTGAGTAAGTACAGGTACAGGAGGGCCGTTTGGCTGGATTAGATTGCACAAAATGCTAATTGAATAAGCCGCTTGCTTAAAAATGCTAAATAAAGGTACGCCTACGCAATTAAAATAGGAAATATGAACTGTTTTTGTTTTTCCGACCGGGTGGGTCGATGTATATATATATTTATATACTTTGTCAAATTGCAAAAGCTCCTCCGTACAAGGAAGACTCTGCCAAAATTTTCTGAAAATTTTGGGAGTTAGAAAATTTTTGAAAAAAAATATTTATTGGCGACAAATGATTTCAAATTTGAAATTTATGTAAACTAGTGAATGAAAATAACGTAAAATAATAATATGAATCAACTATAAATGGAAGATAAAATTCAATATTCAGAGCTGAAGATTAATTGAATCCAAATAGAATTGAAGTATGAATTGAATTCAAATAAAATTGAAAATGCTAGATTGAATGAAAATGGATATGTAACTTCAATAGTGAAGTAAAAATGGTATAAGAAGCATATATATTGAAAATTTTGTAATGAAAAGTGCAAAATGATATTTGAATATTGTAATTGGATATTATGGATATCAGGATACAGGTGTATTAAAGGAAATAGAATTGGGATTTTGATTTCAAAGATAAAATTGAATTGCTCGACAAAAAGGTACATATTTGAATTTCAATATGGAATTTGGTGATTTTCTTATCCAGCCACTTGGCCTTTTGTTTTCTTTTGGAATTTGAGGGCCTGTGGTGCCATTTTGTAGTTGTATCGAGCTAGCCACGCAAAGGAGACGCTGGCGAAATTTTTTGAAAATTTAGGGTGTTAGAAAAATTTTGAGAAAATTTTGAAAGTTTGAAATTTGAATTTAAATTTAAGTTTAAATTGTTAAGGAAAACAATGTTGTTCGGAACTTATAATTGAAGTTGGAAAATTAGTTGAATTAATAATGGATCTTTGATAAAAAGATTTGTTTTGAGCAAGTTGATAAAACTTTGGGTTTGGGAAAATATTAAACGGGTTGAGGATCAATTCATCTTAACTTGTAATTTCGGGACAAAATTCTTTTAAGGGGGAAGAATGTGACGACCCAGAGAATTTGACATTTGAAATTAAAATATTGGGTTGAATTTTTAATATTTGGAAGTTGATTTAACTTGAATTTCAGAATTAACTATGAATTTGGCAATTTAATTATTGAATTTAAATTATTGCAGTTGGATTAAAAAAAAATTAAATCTTCAGTTTTAAGTTGATTAAAAATATTTCAAAGGCTTGTAAAATTCATATTGATAATACTGAAGATAATAGAAGCTTCAGAATTAAATTTGAAAGTGATTTGTTCAGTTTTAAAAAAAAATATCATTTGAATCGATATTTAAAAATAGCCTTCCGAGGCACAATCTCGGATTTCAATGAAACCAGTTCCATTGGATCCGTAATATTGTACTATTATCGGATTTCAATTTTAGTAACGTTTGGAGTGATCGTTTGGCCGTACGGTTGATAAACGCGCTAAATTTATATCGAAATCTAACTTAATAACTGGATTCAAAAAGTTTTTTTTACATACGATCGAATTAGGACCCGAAACCTTTTCCATTGTGTTCGGAATACGGGTATAACATTATAAACGCCTAGCGGCACGTCTCGTTAGGAGGTTGGAAATTTCAGCTGATAATTCGAGGCAATTTGAAAACAATTTAAATTTCATTTACTTATTCTTATTCAGACAACTCGTACAACCAGCTACCATGTTGTCTCCTTCGTACCCTTCCTTTTAATATCGCGTCCCTTTCACTATCACCCAATTCAATCGACAAAAGAAAAAATGAAAGCATTATCTTTCATTCAGAGATCAGATAACCATGGCCGCTCTCTATTCAGAATAGAATTAAAAACCAAGCTCCTCCATTTGTTTCAAAAATTGATTCAAGAAGGAAAAAAAATTCTTTCGTTCAAAACATAAATCAATTAATGGCTGAATCCTCGTTTAAATCTCTAATCAAATGGAGAAAAAAGAAATGGGGTCGCGCTTCCCTCCGCGTCTCAAATCGGGATCAAACTCGTAAAAAAACAGAGAGAGGGGGAGGGGATCGCGAATCCAGACGTCGCGAGCTCGGCAAACATCAACGATGAATGGCAATTGCAAGGCAACGGTCGGTGGAGCTCGAACGACGAGCAAGGCAGAATCGCGAAATTTAGGGTTTCAACTCGAGGGGATTGCGGCAACTTCGGCAAGGGGGCGTTCGTTCGAGATCGAGATGGCTCGTTCGAGCGGCACTGGTATGCGCGAGCATTTGGGAGTTCGTGGCAGCGAGGGGTAGGTTTGTAGTCACGGTGGCTTCGAAGCAAACTAGACAGGTGTTTAGGGTCGACTAGGGTTTCTTGAGCTCGAGGGCGGTGATGCAGGCCATGGTTGGGGCTGCGTGAGGTATTCGTTTTCTTTTGCGTTTATATTCGATCGAATAATATAGATTCAGAGAATTTTTTTATATGTAAGTTTACAGTAAATAGATAATGATATTATATAAATATATATATATATATATATATATATATAATTTAAGTAGGATTTTAACAGTGAGACGTATAAATTAATTCTGTTTTAGTAAATATGTATGCATATATTTCTACATATGAGATAATAAAATAAAAATATAGACAGTAAGGTAATTTCACAATATATGTGTGTATATATATATAAATACATATGCGTGTATATATTTTGATTTACGTCAAATGTAGTTTATTAAGGTAATAAATTTATCAATTACTTATTTAGTTATTTTAATTACTAAGTTATTTTATTATAGGAGATTTAGTTTTAAATTTCATTTGTAGTTAAATAAATTTATTAAAGGAAATTGGTTTGAAATAAAAATCATTTGTTAAGCAAATTAATTAAATGAAAATGAATTGTTCAATTTTTTCGAATATTAATACGTTGTATAAATTAATTGTACAAGGTCAAAATTGTGGAGAAAACAAATCGAGATGGAAATGGATTGCCAAACAAAAGCTAAGATGAGATTTTCTCACTCAAAATTCAATTGAAAATTCAGTTATTGATTGACTGTTTGATGTGATATTAGATATAGTAGAATATCTATATCCATATATATATATATATATATATATATATATATATATTTGGATTGTTTGATTTCCCGCATTATATAGCGGATGATACCCTATTGCGCCGCGTAATAGCGGATAATATTTTTATAAATCTCATAAACCGCGATATTCCACCTCGAAGTGGAATTGATATTTAATTGTTGTGCTAACATCTGTGGATGTAGGGAAATAGGTTGAAGGGATCCAACTGGATTCCTCAAATAATGAATTTGTTTCGTATGTTGTGTGTTGATTATTTATAATCCCTGTGTGATTTTATTTGTGTTTAAAATCGTTAAAGGCTGTAATTTAACCGAATATATTTTTGGTATCGTTGGATACCGAAAATAAACAAAAATTGGATTTTTTTTTGAAAACTCAAGTTGAAAGTTTATAGTAAACTTTATTTTTGTGAATTGAATAAATTTAAAAGAAGGAATTTAAAAAGGATAAAGTTTTATTTTTAATCCTATTGAATAAAATTCCAAAATATGAGGAAAAGGCTTAATAAATGGATTTCGGGTAATATTATTCAAAGGTTGAAGAATTTATTTAAAATACGGATTTTAAATTTTTAAAAGATATAAAGGAATTCATTTCAAAAAGGAAATAAATTTATAAATTAAATTAGGGACTAAATTTGGAGTTGAAATAAATTTTGAAATCGATTTGGAAAATTGACTTGGTATTTGAAAATAAATCCTTGGAAAACCAACTTGTAATTAATTTGGTGTTTGAAGCAATTTTGGAAATCAAATTGGAATTGATTTGGTAATTGAAATAACTTTGGAAATCAATATGAAAATTGATTTGGTGTTCGAAGTGAAACCGATTTCGTGTTTTGAAAATAAATTTAGAAATCAATTTGGTGTTTGAAAGTGAATGTTGGGAAATCGATTTAAAATCGTATATCGGTTGATATTCGGAAATGTAAATTCACAATGGAAATTTATAAGGGAAAGAGAAATTGGTTTTAAAATAAACATTGGTTTATTTTTAAAGTGTGGAAAAGATTTGAAACTTGTTTCAAAGGATGGGAAATCGATTTGAAATTTTATTTTCAAAGTGATGAAGTGTAAAAAAAATATCCGGCGAAGATATTTTGAAAATAAATAATTTGGGAAAATTATTTAAAATCTGGTAATTGTTGTGAATGTTTTTTGATAATTGAATAACCGACTATCAATATTTGCCTTTAAATGACGTTTGAATTGCGATGTGACCGGGGGTCGGATTACAAGTGGATATCCGGAAACCACATCGAACCTTTGTGATTGTGATAGAACTTTTATTTAAAAGATCAAAGTGAAAATTGTTGTGATTTGTTTGGAATCCGACTGAACACTTATTTTAAAAAAATAAGCGCTCGTTATTCGGATTAGCCGGGAGAGGACCTTGTGTCATAAAACCCATTCTGAATAACGATACGACGAAATGGGATTACATTTGAAGACGGTGTTGAAGACCGGGTATTTTCGAAAGCGAAAGGATTACCTGTCGAATGTCTCTGCACCGGGTTGCTTCGGTATAGAGATTTTATCATCCTTTGTGATGGGGATTTCGGACGTGATTAGTGAATATTCGGATTGCAAGGGCTTCTTTGGAAGTGCCTTTGGTTCCGTTCGATCCCGGAACGGACTTGTATGGATGTGTGTCCGATATTACACTTTGAGATGTAAAGCTAGTTTCTATCAAATACATTTCTGTTGGTGGCGGAGAATTTATTCTCTTAGCTTAACACCCTTCTATGAGATGTATGAGCTCAGAGGTTATGTAGTTGATTGGTACTAGTGATACATTCCCAATTTGGTAATGTGGCACACGAAGTGCTGCTGATCATTTGTTGATCAAAGCATGACTTTATGAAAAGTGTAGCTTTGTGGACGAGACTCCGTCGGACCTCACACCCCGGAAATGGTCAAAAAAGGAAAGATGTGGCTAGGTTATGAGGGTCGCTCCCTTTAGGGTATGTCATTTCCTTCTGAAAAAGGTTGGTGTCAGATATGGAGCCCTGATATTTAACCTGTGTGGTTACTGCAAATACGTTTCTTTGTGGTTGTTGGTGTAGAGGATCCCCGGATAAAGGTCCCCAAGGACCTGGGGATGACATACTCATGTAGTAGTCACCTAGTTACAGAGGTAACCCGGCCTTGTGTTGGCAGAGAGCTGGTTAAGTTCTCGGAACGTCCCGCCAGAGAAATACCCATGTGGCAGTAGGAATTTCCTTAGCCTGACCATTTGTTGGAAATCCAAAGAAACAATACGCGCCCTGTACGGTTTTAGTTGTATAACCTGCCTCCTCAGGAGGTAGCTATAGCAGGCATAATATAATGGTACCTATGCTGGCTAAGATTAATATTATACTTTCGAAATGTTTTCATTACTATGTACTAATAATAATATAAAAAAAGAATTTTGCGTATTAAGCATGTTTGATTATCATAAGGAGAAATCTCCCCCCAAGTGTGCGATTGCATTGTGTGTGTGGCGGGAGGCCTTATGGTAGTTTCATTTTCCAAAAGCATAGCGGATTTCTTTTTATTTTCTTTGTGAAAATAACTATTTTTTTATATCACACTTGTCCCGTGACTGACCTGGAGTTTATTGTTCCCTTTCTAAACTCTGGGTGCCCATAATTTTCCACACATGCAGCCTAGAGTCAGGTTAGCAGTTATTTGGGAGCTAATGTAATGTGATGTAATGTAATAGCTGATATAGTGATTCTGTTTAAAGATATTCATTTATCTATTATATTTGTTCCGCTGCGATATATGAGATTCTATTGTTGTTTTCTTCCTTCTTCTTCTACCTCTTCTTCTTTAAACCCTAGAGATTCGTAAGTTTGTTCCTCTTTGGCTGAATTATTGTGGGATTTTGCCAGCTTAAAAGGGGTACGGATTTGCGGACCTTTACATAAATTAATTTTCTTTTTTCTTTTTTATTTTAAACCTTTGCTCAATCAAGGCCGTTAGATTACACTGCATAAATCCAGGCCGCACGCGAGTTGTTCTTCTTCCTCCAGTTTTTTTCTTTCGTTTGCACCCTAAACCAATCGGCCGCCATCTCCATCCAATTATCGCGACCAAACTACTCGACTTCACATTGATCAGTAACCTCCATCACAAAGCCCTTTGCGAGCTCAAATCATAGCCGAAGACCGGCCACACTCGGCTCCTCTTCTGCGTTGGAAAACGTTCACGAACCCTAAGCAAACGCGGCCTATTTTCCCCCTCCACGTCGCTCCATATTCGATCATCTCCGTATAGATTTGAAGCTCTCACTTAGATCTACAATTTGTTAGTTGGAAGTTTGTTGAAATATCGCACGGATTGGAAGATATTAATGGAGGAAGAATGGAACGATTTCGGTGTGACGCCCCACCTCAATACCCACGCTAGCCAAGAACACTACTGTAACAAACGGGAATTTTCGACTTTCGAAAATTCAACATCGATACTCACTTTATCGACTGCCGAGAAATCGAAGGCCGAAAAACCGAAATGTTATGGGTTTAAGAAAGAAGAAAGGAAGAAGAAGAGAAGAAGGTAGAAGATGGAAGGAGAGAAAACAGAAGATAGAAGATTTTAAAATGGAAGAAAAAGAGAATAGAAAATGGAACGGAACAGAAAACAACAGAACAATAACAGAATCTCACAATTCGCAACGGAACAACATATAATAATAAATGAATAATCTTTAAACAAAGAACTATATCAGTTATTACATTTTATACTTTACATCATATCATCATCAGAGTGTACAACAACAAACAATGCAGCGGAAAAAGAAATACTATATACTAGTAATATGCCATGCCATCCATCTTGCCTCCAATTTGCCGCGATTCGATTTTGAAGAGAGGGGGGAAATCATCGACTTCGGCCATTATTTAGTTTTTTTTTTATTTTGTTCTTTGATTTGAGAACTGAAGGAGGAAAGGCTTGGGTTATATAAAAAGAAATGGAGGCATGGGTTACACGATCAATTTTGTGATTCTCGGCATAGTTTTAGGAGCAATTGTAGGGAAGAAAACGTGTACATGTTGACTAATAAATTAAATTTAAATTTAAATTAAATTTGAATTTGATTTAATTGCAACGCGTTTACTCACGGTGTGCTCACATACCAACTCAGAAAAATACGAAATTTGAAATCCGGCAATAATTCAATATTACGGACCCAATGGAACTGGTTTCGTCGAATTCCGAGACTGTGCCTCGGACGGCTATTTTTAAATATCGATTCGAACGATTAAATTTCAAAACTGAACAAATCACTTTCAAATTAAATTCTGAAGCTTCTATTATCTTCAGTATTATCAATATGAATTTTACAAGCCTTTGAAATATTTTTAATCAGCTTAAAATTGAAGATTCAAATTTTTATTCAACTTTCAATAGATTAAATTCTATAATTTAATCGCCAAATTCATTCTGATAATTTGAAATTCAATTCAAACCATCATTCAAATATTTAAAATTAATTAAATATTTTTAAATTAAATTATTCAAAATTCTGGGTCGTTACAACTACGGAGTAATGTTGTCAACTAGCGCGGAGAATAAGGCTGTTGAGGAGCGACCATCCATGTAACTTCTTTGTGCGAGCACCGATATGTCAGATAGTATAGCATGCATTTCATTTAAGGAGGAAGTCCAACATACTGATACAAAATCAAAGCTAACACACGGTGGCTATAAATAAATCTTCGGAAACAAATATAGAAATAAACATAACACAATCAGTCACAGACATCCATATCACAAAGGTGGAGAAAGATATGAATATATAACTAGCACATGAAAGTGTACATCAGAGTAGTGGTTATGAAAGGACACATTCACAAAAGAATAGCAACACGTGCTATACAAAAGAACACATCTATGAGTCTATATCTCAAGTGTAAACGATAAAAACTGCTAATCTAAATGGTCAGCCAAAAGTCAGAGTAGTAAATCCCTAGGGGAGAAGTCAAGCTAAAGCCCCTGTAACATCTCGGTCTGACCCGAGTATTATTTATAAGAAAATAATAAACGGATCAGTCTAGCTATAAATATCAGGTAACATGATATAAAACAATAGATATGGCAAGAACATATAGTAACCATAAAGACATACTATGATAAGCATGTAAATGAAGATCATCAAGATATCAAACAATATCAAAAGAATCTTCTAAAATATCCAAATTCACCTAAAAAAAAGGTGATGACACACAAATTCACCAAAACATAAAAGCTGGAAAATCATAACAATGAAAGTCAAAATAGGTGAAGCACAAATTCCAGAACACTACACAAGAAATCCAGAAATCACAATATAGGAGCATGAAAACTCACAAAATGGGAGCATGAAAACTCACCTACACGTGTAACACAAAGCGAGACCTATCTCATGGTTGCAAGCCATTAATTTTGACACACGAATGGCCCGAAGACCGTGGGGCGCTACCCCACATATGTGATGGAGAAACATCACACAAATGCGATGGCGAAACATCACAAGAGCAGGGTCTAGTCTCCCTCGCAGACAAAGAGACACCGCACAGTTGCTAGTCTAAAACAAAAAAATGATTGTCATGATCATCAAGTAGTGTCAATCTTACCAAGCCAGTAAATATATGAGTTTAGCTTCATGTCTCATAAACACTTGCTTAACTTAAATTTTTACGAACAAGCTGTAGATCTTCACTAGAAGATTGTCACAAAAGGTTTTAAGGAAAAGGTTTGTATATACTAGTAGATTGGAAAACGGTTTAAGGAAAGAGCTTTGTAGTAAAATAGAGTTAAAATTGTTTTGATGAAAGAGTTTTGATATTTACTACTAGTATTGAAACCTTCATATTTCTAAAATTGTTATCCCGCCGTTTTAGCAAGGCCGTGATACCATAAAATCGACCGAGAAGCCCAAGATAGTTTGTCTCGAAGAATGGTCAACTCGGCACCTCAACAAAGCAAGTTCTGTTGAATGTTTTTCAGATAAGATCCCCTACGGAGGGGGGGTCCAGGGGGTGGCAACCCCCCAAGGTGGGGGTGCGGAGGCAACACCCCGCTACGGGGTTCGACCTGCCCGGTCAGGTCGCGGGGGTCAAGGGGGCAGCGCCCTCGGCGGGGTGCGGGGCAGCGCCCCATCTGAAACGGTACGACCATGTGAAGACCTAAGGGAGGATAGGATCGAGCGACCTAACAGAGACGAGAGACTTAAGGGACTCGCGACCTAACAAGGTAATAAGGTCGAGCGACCTACGACCTAACGAGGTAAAGGCCTAACGGCCTAGTGAAACACGCGACCTAAAATGAAGACAAGGCCGAGCGACCTATCAAAGTAAAGGGGCAAGCGACCTATTGGAGAATAAGGTCTAAGACCTAATGGTATATAAGTCACGCGACCTAACGGGATATAAGGTCTTGCGACCTAACGGTTTATAAGGTCATGCGACCTAATAGTGATGCGACCTAAGGGTCCCGCGACCTAAAGGAGTGCGAGCTAAGGGGGTTAAAATAAAACAGGTCGAACGACCTAATAATATAAAGGCCAAACGACCTAGGAGACCAACGTGTTACGGCCAAACACCACTGAGCATAACAACTTAAGGTCCTACGACCTAACGACCTAGTGGTGTAACGACTTAAGGGTCCAACGACCTAACCACTAAATACCGAGCGACTTAACGAAATAAGCATGACCGAGCGACCTACGACCTAAATCCCCACAACCTACGACCTACGACCTAGTGCCAAGCGACCTAAGGCTGTAGAACGATTTAAAGCCAGAAACGAGCTACTTGAAGGCCGAGACTTTTCCACGCGAACGACCTAGCATAGGCAGAACGACCTAAGTGTAGAATTTCACCAAAAACACTAAAAATTGGAGTTTTTGGCCAATCCAATCCAAACCAAATGCAGATGTACATGCTAAAGTGATAGGAAATCATTCCCAAACATCCATGATAGTTATAGGCAAGAATGTGAGATAAAAATCTCACCTCTTCACCAAATTATGAAGGTAAAGCTTGAAGGTGAATGGAGAAGCAACTACAAGCTTGAATCCAATGCTTTTCCTTGAATTTGGAGTTGAATGATGGAGTTGGAGTTGAAATCTAGGCTTGGAGTTTCTAATTTCCCTTTCCACTCACCATTAATGTTAAAGTTTGTGTTTGGTAGGAATTTATGGAGAGTGAGGAGAAGGAGAGAAGTGGGTTTGAGTTATAACGGCTAATCTAACCCAAAGTCCAAAGCGGGAAAAGTAAGTGAAATTCCACTAACCCCAAACCTATCAATGTTTATACTTAAAAAAGTTGTAAACGGAATTTCGAACTCAATGGAAGTGGTCTCGAGTCCTAATATGACCGTTTGCAAAAAGTAGCTTTTCGGACCAATATCCGAACGACAAAATATTTAAATAAAATATTTAAATATAAAATCGATAAATATGCGGGTTGTTACATTCGGCCATTAAATTTTAGGTGGTGGCTAGGGCTGAAACCCTAGTTTCTTTGCAAATTAGAGAAAGTGATGTCCTTTTATAGAAAATTACGCGACACTATTCACCCGAAATTTTTCCGAACTCGAAACGAAGCGTGCCGCTTGGCGTTTATAATGAATTGTGTATTAATTAATGAATTCATGAATCAGTGTATGGACTTAGTGTAACTATACGTAAATGTACGCAATAAGGTTGTGAAATACCAATGATTTGAATTTCCAATTTATATTAAACATAATGTTGGTAGAAATTGAAATTCACTGTTGTGTGAAATATATGAGAAATCAGGTCAAATGTAAATTATACCGTAGATGATATACTCTTTTAAACAGTAGGATTTTTAAATAAATAAACGTTTCACTTAGGTTTCAATTGGATAACTTATGTAGTTTAATGGAGAATCAATTGCAATTAATTGCCATAAATTAGTGATGATAGGGTAGTTTGATTTGGCCTTTAAGAAGCAAAGAAAAAGAAAGCCAAGATTTATGAATTCATTTGCAATGTGAAATGCAAATCTTGTGGATTGTTTTTTTTTTTTACAAATGGAATTAATATTTAACCATTACGTTAGTGGAGTCTGATAAGTTAAGGTAGATAATCAATGGTAATTTACCTAATTCAAAGGATATATTAATATAAATATGGGTAAAATGAGGTTAGACCAAGGATATAATATTAATTGATTTTTAAGGCTTAATTAATACGTGAAATAGACAAGATTCTACATTCAAACATTTATACAAAGCTAAGTTGTAAATAAAAGTACCAATGTAATATAATGTAAATAGATGGGAATCAACATTTATTTATTTATTTAATGGAATTTAATTTCTATAGTATGATAATCGCAATTAAATGAAATTGAAATAGCTAATTTATACGTTAGTTGAAATTTAGCTGGAATATGAGGATTTTTAATGAAATAGTGAAATCAAATGGAAATAAGGTTTCAATTATACATTGGAATTTATATTCACCATAAAAGGTTAATTGAAAACCAAAGGAGTTAATAAAGGAATCAAGCTTTATCTATTAATTTGGATTTAAGATATGGTAAATTGGATTTATTGCAATAATTAATTCTATAAGATGAGGTTAATACTTATTCTATTTATAATTAGACCAAATTGTTGATATAGATTTTTAGAAAGCAGAATCTATAAATTAATTTGAGTATCAAATTCAATAATTGCGCTTATTGCATAAATAAAGGGAATTTAACGTTAAATATTACGTTACTGAAATTTAAAATAGACTTTAAGAATAATAATGTGAATCATGAACCAAAGTATGTGGCATCCCTATTTTGGATAAAAGATAAGTATACAAGGATTAAAAATGTAATAAATAGGTTTTGAGGAACTTATTTATAATTCCTTAATATAAGGAAGCGGAGGAATGTATATTGAAATTTGATAGACTTGTCAACTCTAATTCACAGCCAAACTTGTTAAATCATTTAAATTGATTTTAATGTACATAAGCAATAGAATTGGGACAATTTTAGAATATTCATATAGAATTGGATTTCTATAATTTATTTAATTTATTTAATGAATATTAAAAATAGCCATTTTGGTCACGGACTCGGATTTCAATGAAACCAGTTTCATCGGATCCGTATCGGTGAATTATTATAGGGTTTCAAGTTTCGTATCGATCGGACATGTCGTTTGATCGTACGGACGCGAAACGCCTTGAAAATCAATTTTATTAAAATCAATTTGAAATCAATTTGGAAATCTTGTTTTCAGCATAACTTCTTCATACGATCAAATTTGGACGTGAAACTTTTTCCATCACGTTCAGAATATTTTAAAATACCTATCTGGATATATGGGTTTGACAAATTTCGTTCCGGGGTCAGAACGGGCTTTTTGGGCCTTAGTTTGTTTCGTACGTTCATCTATCTAGTCTATCTACTCTAACCCAACCCTACCTATAAATATACAGTTATAAACCCTAGCTCCATTCTATTGTCTATTTGCTGTACGTTCATCTTCTTCAAGCTTCTTTTCTTCTTCAATGGGGGCTAACCCTAGACCCAGTCAGTTCAAAAAAAAAAAAATCGGATTTGCAGCAGCTTCTGGTCGCGCTTCGGGTTTCAGGGGAGAAAACCCTAGAGCAACTTCGGGTCAGGAAGAAAATGACTCGGGTCGCTCCGGGTCGTTTTGGCGAAAACTCCAAGCAAGCACCGGGGAATTGAGGCGGCGCACCGAAGTCGAACCCGAAGTCGACCCAGGACCAGAATTTTTCCATTTTTCAAATTTCCATAACTTTTGCATACGAGCTCGGATTCACGCACGGTTTGTTTTGCTGGGATCGTATCGGAATTTCTGACGTTTTGACGCTGGTTTGGATGGATTTGGAGACCGTCAAAATTTTGAGTTTAAATTGAATTTAAATTCGATTCAAATTCCAAAGGTGAGTGTTTTAACCCACTCACAACTACTAGAAGCTTTTATGTTTGTTAAATAAATTTTAGAAATGAATAGAATTTATTTATGAGTATTTGGCGTGCTTATTTCATTCATATCTGCTGAATTGCATTTATTGAATTTAACTGTTAATTTAATTTATTTATTGCGTATTAATTGACAGTTAGAATTTGTGTTTGCATGAAAATGCTAGTTAACAGTTATATAATTTATTACTAAATATAAACTGTTAGATTTATGGTCGTTAAATTTAAATTGAATAAAATTGCCAGTTATTACCTGTTATATATTATCAAATATAATATTGTTATTGATTGATATTGATTGATGATTGCGATTTGGATGATGGATGATGTTGGTGAATGGATGTTTATTGTATATCATTAAATTGCAAATTATCATGCATATTTCATTTCATTCGGGATTGTGGTTTGAAATGATATATAACCGCAAAATTTTATATCTTTTAAATTGCGGATTGAAATGATAAATATCCGTATCACTTGACCATAGGATAGAAAATTATATACAGGCACCGCAGTATATATATAACTATTTAAATGTGATTTCTATGGTTTGGATGGAATACGGTTTATAATAATCTTAAATTTTATATTGTATAAATATTATTCTTCCATATATATACATATGAAGTTGAAAATTTTGAAATTAAAAGGTGTATAAAAATCTTTATTAAAAATGGAAGAAAATTAAGAAAATGGAGTTTAATAATTTATATCATATGTTTAAATGTTAAGATGGAAATTTTAAGATATGATATTTATAATTGGAATTTTCCCAAAATAAATTGAAATGAATATTCTAGTATAATTTGAATTGAAAAAAAAAAAATATATTTTATTACTAGAAATTGGAGTTTTTATTTATTTATGGATTTTATGTGAATATTCAAGACTAATTAATAGAACATTCGATTTGTTGAAAGAATAAAATCCAACTTTAGTTTGAAATATTAATACTCCAAATGGATATACGTATATATATATATATATATATAAATTGAAGTGGTTTTGGAACTTGAGAGAGATAATACAAATTTTGGTTTAGACTTTAATAAAGAAATGTATTTGTAAAGCCATGAGAACTATTTTCTTTACAAAGTAACATTTAAGTTAAACCTTTTAATTCATATACCGTTGAATATCCAAACCATTCAAGTTTAAAAGTTATGGTTTTAAATTATGAATTTCGAAATATTATGCTTTGAAAGGATATTTGGCTTTCAGACGTTATAAATTTTAAAGCATTTGGATTTTTGAAAAGGTTTATATTTGGGATAAAGGATATCATATTGTTTTGGGTTTTAAAATGATATCGTATTCATAATTTTAAAATGGAAATGTTTATTCTGGTTTTAAAGTATGAGCTATTTTTAAATGACCGCGGTGTTATAATAACGATGGGTTGGCAAAGAGACCGGGATCGGATATGGGCATACTCTCTGTCGATACCGAAAACCACTTTGACTAACCGTGTACGCGGTGGAGATTCCAGAATGAAGTAGGTGGTGGCGACGTTTCCTGTAAGGTAAATACGTGGACCCGACTCCCGTGAGTTGGCATAAGGTGGCTAAAACAGGAGCGATTCTCAGGCCAATGAGGTCATTCCTCTGATCGGACCCTCCTCTTCGATATTAGACTTTGATTTTGGATTGATTCAGTGGCCACTTCTATATTTTGATTTTGGGGAGTTAGTCCGAGGTGGGTGGTAACTGCGGCTACGCGTTTCCACCAGCCTGGATAGCAATTGGTATATCTACCCTGGCATTGCCTAGTTGTGCCGTGTCACCTACCATACCGAGCCTTTACTACGAGTTTCTATTTGTGTCGTACCTATGGAGTATCCTCTGGTAGCTTCCCGATCAGGAGGAATTACGGTACTGTATAGACTATTGGCATTATTTGTGTTAAGGGCTATATGGGTAACCCCTTAACGCTATTAAAAAGTAAGTTTATTTTATAAATAGACACTATTATAATAGCGCAAAATACTACATAGTAAATAGTTTAACGGATCCTTAGGAGATGTAAATCCCGAGCATCTCTTGAGTTACTGTACTCATATTTATTTCTGTTAATTTAACTCACATAAGATCTTTTAGTTCTGACTCGAGTGTTTTTGTCTTCTCAAATTCGCTCGGGTCGGTCCGAGCGTTTCAGGATCGAAGATTTTAGCTTTGGAGCACGAAGATGAAGAATCCGTATTATATTATTTATAGTATTGCACCACAGTCTAAATTTCCGCTGCATTGATTGTATTGGTATGTGTAACTCTGATATTCATTGTATAAGTAAAATAAATATTTTGTAAACAGTTATCATGAACTGTATATTGATTATTATATTTTATCCTTCCGTTGTGAGATTCTATTTTGTTTTATTTCTTCTCTGTTTTTTTCTTATTTACCCCATAACAATCCGCCCTTGCGTATGCTTTGAATTGGCACGTGTGTCGGTTTAAAGTGTGCGAAAAGGCGAGATGTTACAGTTGGTATCAGAGCTTTGGTTTAGCGATAAACCTTGGCTTTGTGGGGTTCGACTCTTTGTTAATAGGGTAGTAATACCCTATGGGAGTCGCTGAGTGTATGTATATATGAGAGAGCGTATTTGTTAGTATTAATAAAAGATTTTGATATTGTGTTAATCTGTTCCGCTTTGTATTTATAAATTCTGGTTGATGCATGGGACGCTATGTCATCAATAGGGATTTCTAAACACCTAATAGGACAGACCGACATAATATTTGTTTTTAATATAGGTGAATGAAATAATTTTGCCTATTATATTTTCTATATATAAAAATATTTTTATAAAGATATATTTTGGTTGCTATAGTTCGGTGTTAGGTAATAAAAATATTTGTAATGAATTAAAGCTAAGTTGAATTTTAATAAATCAAATTGGAGATTTTAGAACTTAAGTCCGGGATTTTTGAAATCTTCTTTCAAAGGATTTATGAAATATAATGATTTGGTTTATAAATATTTTCTTATATAAATATTTAGTATAATTCGAAAGAATTGGTTTAAAGAGGATTTTGAAGAAAATAAGTTTGTACTTTCCTCTCTGTCGCTAGAAAATAATTTCGGTGATGACGGCCGCATCATCGACTTTCATTTTCGAGTTTCGAAGGGAAAGGCCACTGTAGTAAATTCTACTGCAGATTTGTTTTGAAATTATTTAAAATTTTAATTGTTTAACGGTAATTAGAGATATAAAAGTTGTAAGAAATTAATTATCTATTATTTTAAAGTAATTTTGGAATTTGACCCGGTTTTAATTCTTGAATTTCCATTAATTAGTTGTAAAAAAAAATTTAGGTTAGTGAAATAAAGGTTAAGTAATCAATGAATTAAAAGGGTTGAGATTAAACTTGTATAAGTTCTTTTGCTTTTTCTTTAACATAAATAACTTACCAAGTATAAAAAGTTGAAATGTAAATTAAGAGTGCAATAGAATATTATGCAAGTAGAATTTTTGGAAATAATGAAGTATTCAATAAATTACCGTTATAAATAAGAATTTAATGGTATTAACTTAAGTGATGATTGGAATTTTACTAAAATTAAAGGTTGTATTATTAATAGGTGATTTTAACCGTAAGAAAGTAAAAATGAAATTCCTTAATTTATAAAGTTTGATTGTAGGGTTATTAACTTAAGTACGCCTTAATTTCCCCTATTCTAATATAATGGAAAGTAGGAAAAATATAAATGACTGCAATCCATAGTTAATGAATGAGTAAAATCTTTCACTTATAGGAATGCAAGTTATAAGGTTAATAAATTAAGTGTAAGTAGAGGGTTACTGTAATTAAATATAATGGAAACTTCAACATTAAATAAATGAATGAGATTAAAGGTAAGTCGAAATTGTAATTTATAAAACAAATATATATTAATTAAAGGAATGGAGAAGAAACTTGTAAATTTTCACTTACATTCTTAAAACATACATAACTTACCATATAATAAAAAGTTGCAATGTTAGTAGGAAAATGTAAGGGGAAATCTTACAAGTGAAGAGTAAGGTAATAAAGGTATTCTATTAATTTGCTATTATTAATGAGAATTAATTGTATAGACTTAAGTTAAATTGGAAATTTTACTATAAGTAAAGGTAAGTAGTATAAATAGATGATAGAAACTTTAGTAAATAAATTGGAATACAAATATAATGAATTTTGTGATAAATGGAAAATGAAAATTTGTAAGAAATAAAGAAATCCCTCCATAAATGAAAGAAAGAAAATCAAACCACTGAAGCATGAAATAAATGTATAATAAGTTAATTTGGTTGTTGGTTTGAATTGTATTGTTTGATTTATGATTGTGGGGTAAGGAACTTGAAGTTGTTGGATGAATAAATAATCTATCTTTGTTCCATCTAAGACTGTTGAGTAAAGGATGCACTTGATAGTTAATTTCATTTCATACAAATTTCAAGTTTGAACCCAAACAACTATTTGTTTGATGGATTAAATGATTGCTTTGTGTGTGTATGTATGTTGTTTGTAAGGTTGATGGTTGTTGAATTGTTTGGTTGATTAATGATTGAATCCACTTGAATAGTTCACTTTAAAATAAATATTTAACCTTTTAGATTTTATAAGTGAAATGCAGGCTATGGAAGCCACTGCTACTGCTCTGGTTCCCTAATAATAAGCGTATTGCCCGACAAATAGGTACGTTTTCGGATTACGTTTAAAGCGCTATTTTATAATTTTGCCCGTGTTGGGATAATATTTTGATAATATATGTAATATATTTGTATATTTTGATATTATATTTTCTCCAGAGTCTCTCCGTACAAAGGAGACTCTGCCAAAAATTTTCGTAAATTTTGGACTTAGAATTTTGTTGAATATTTTCCAAACTTTAATGATTTAAGTATAAAAGGTTATAATGACTATAAAACGGGCATATCTCATTTAAGGAAATTAACTTAGTAAATTATTGTTTATAAGTTAATATTTGAAATAAGATGTAATGTTTTATTCTTCCTTCTCCCTTCTTTTTCCTTTTCGGGGACGAAAAGTTTTGAGTGGGGGAGATTGTAACGACCCGTTAAATTAATAATATTAAATGAGTTAAATTAATATAATTTCTAACCTGATTTAGAAAAAAAAGGCTTTAAGATTTATTTGAGAAAATGTAGTAATTTATTATAGTAATTGGAATTTAATGTAACAATTTAATTTTTATGACAATAGTTTTGGATAATGTAATTGTCACACTTTGTTAAAAGTTAATGTTAAGAAACCAATAAATGTTGAATTAGTGAATATTAATAAAATATTTACTAGAATGGGATTCATTTAACATTAAAATAAATAGTAGGATTGTTTCATTTGGTGACCGTTGAATAAACCAATGCAATAAGTGTAGATAAATTTTTTTTATGAATATTGTTCGATAATGAATGTACTTAAAAACGGTAATAAACTTAATATAAGAAAACAAAGGCAAATTGTGTATTAATTAATGAATTCATGAATCAGTGTATGGACTTAGTGTAACTATACGTAAATGTACGCAATAAGGTTGTGAAATACCAATGATTTGAATTTCCAATTTATATTAAACATAATGTTGGTAGAAATTGGAATTCACTGTTGTGTGAAATATACGAGAAATCAGGTCAAATGTAAATTATACCGTAGATGATATACTCTTTTAAACAGTAGGATTTTTAAATAAATAAACGTTTCACTTAGGTTTCAATTGGATAACTTATGTAGTTTAATGGAGAATCAATTGCAATTAATTGCCATAAATTAGTGATGATAGGGTAGTTTGATTTGGCCTTTAAGAAGCAAAGAAAAAGAAAGCCAAGATTTATGAATTCATTTGCAATGTGAAATGCAAATCTTGTGGATTGTTTTTTTTTTACAAATGGAATTAATATTTAACCATTACGTTAGTGGAGTCTGATAAGTTAAGGTAGATAATCAATGGTAATTTACCTAATTCAAAGGATATATTAATATAAATATGGGTAAAATAAGGTTAGACCAAGGATATAATATTAATTGATTTTTAAGGCTTAATTAATACGTGAAATAGACAAGATTCTACATTCAAACATTTATACAAAGCTAAGTTGTAAATAAAAGTACCAATGTAATATAATGTAAATAGATGGGAATCAACATTTATTTATTTATTTAATGGAATTTAATTTCTATAGTATGATAATCGCAATTAAATGAAATTGAAATAGCTAATTTATACGTTAGTTGAAATTTAGCTGGAATATGAGGATTTTTAATGAAATAGTGAAATCAAATGGAAATAAGGTTTCAATTATACATTGGAATTTATATTCACCATAAAAGGTTAATTGAAAACCAAAGGAGTTAATAAAGGAATCAAGCTTTATCTATTAATTTGGATTTAAGATATGGTAAATTGGATTTATTGCAATAATTAATTCTATAAGATGAGGTTAATACTTATTCTATTTATAATTAGACCAAATTGTTGATATAGATTTTTAGAAAGCAGAATCTATAAATTAATTTGAGTATCAAATTCAATAATTGCGCTTATTGCATAAATAAAGGGAATTTAACGTTAAATATTACGTTACTGAAATTTAAAATAGACTTTAAGAATAATAATGTGAATCATGAACCAAAGTATGTGGCATCCCTATTTTGGATAAAAGATAAGTATACAAGGATTAAAAATGTAATAAATAGGTTTTGAGGAACTTATTTATAATTCCTTAATATAAGGAAGCGGAGGAATGTATATTGAAATTTGATAGACTTGTCAACTCTAATTCACAGCCAAACTTGTTAAATCATTTAAATTGATTTTAATGTACATAAGCAATAGAATTGGGACAATTTTAGAATATTCATATAGAATTGGATTTCTATAATTTATTTAATTTATTTAATGAATATTAAAAATAGCCATTTTGGTCACGGACTCGGATTTCAATGAAACCAGTTTCATCGGATCCGTATCGGTGAATTATTATAGGGTTTCAAGTTTCGTATCGATCGGACCTGTCGTTTGATCGTACGGACGCGAAACGCCTTGAAAATCAATTTTATTAAAATCAATTTGAAATCAATTTGGAAATCTTGTTTTCAGCATAACTTCTTCATACGATCAAATTTGGACGTGAAACTTTTTCCATCGCGTTCAGAATATTTTAAAATACCTGTCTGGATATATGAGTTTGACAAATTTCGTTCCGGGGTCAGAACGGGCTTTTTGGGCCTTAGTTTGTTTCATACGTTCATCTATCTAGTCTATCTACTCTAACCCAACCCTACCTATAAATATACAGTTATAAACCCTAGCTCCATTCTATTGTCTATTTGCTGTACGTTCATCTTCTTCAAGCTTCTTTTCTTCTTCAATGGGGGCTAACCCTAGACCCAGTCAGTTCAAAAAAAAAAAATTCAAATTTAAAAAAAAAAAAAAAATCGGATTTGCAGCAGCTTCTGGTCGCGCTTCGGGTTTCAGGGGAGAAAACCCTAGAGCAACTTCGGGTCAGGAAGAAAATGACTCGGGTCGCTCCAGGTCGTTTTGGCGAAAACTCCAAGCAAGCACCGGGGAATTGAGGCGGCGCACCGAAGTCGACCCAGGACCAGAATTTTTCCATTTTTCAAATTTCCATAACTTTTGCATACGAGCTCAGATTCACACGCGGTTTGTTTTGCTGGGATCGTATCGGAATTTCTGACGTTTTGACGCTGGTTTGGATGGATTTGGAGACCGTCAAAATTTTGAGTTTAAATTGAATTTAAATTCGATTCAAATTCCAAAGGTGAGTGTTTTAACCCACTCACAACTACTAGAAGCTTTTATGTTTGTTAAATAAATTTTAGAAATGAATAGAATTTATTTATGAGTATTTGGCGTGCTTATTTCATTCATATCTGCTGAATTGCATTTATTGAATTTAACTGTTAATTTAATTTATTTATTGCGTATTAATTGACAGTTAGAATTTGTGTTTGCATGAAAATGCTAGTTAACAGTTATATAATTTATTACTAAATATAAACTGTTAGATTTATGGTCGTTAAATTTAAATTGAATAAAATTGCCAGTTATTACCTGTTATATATTATCAAATATAATATTGTTATTGATTGATATTGATTGATGATTGCGATTTGGATGATGGATGATGTTAGTGAATGGATGTTTATTGTATATCATTAAATTGCAAATTATCATGCATATTTCATTTCATTCGGGATTGTGGTTTGAAATGATATATAACCGCAAAATTTTATATCTTTTAAATTGCGGATTGAAATGATAAATATCCGTATCACTTGACCATAGGATAGAAAATTATATACAGGCACCGCGGTATATATATAACTATTTAAATGTGATTTCTATTGTTTGGATGGAATACGGTTTATAATAATCTTAAATTTTATATTGTATAAATATTATTCTTCCATATATGTACATATGAAGTTGAAAATTTTGAAATTAAAAGGTGTATAAAAATCTTTATTAAAAATGGAAGAAAATTAAGAAAATGGAGTTTAATAATTTATATCATATGTTTAAATGTTAAGATGGAAATTTTAAGATATGATATTTATAATTGGATTTTTCCCAAAATAAATTGAAATGAACATTCTAGTATAATTTGAATTGAAAAAAAAAAATTTATTACTAGAAATTGGAGTTTTTATTTATTTATGGATTTTATGTGAATATTCAAGACTAATTAATAGAACATTCGATTTGTTGAAAGAATAAAATCCAACTTTAGTTTGAAATATTAATACTCCAAATGGATATACGTATATATATATAAATTGAAGTGGTTTTGGAACTTGAGAGAGATAATAAAAATTTTGGTTTAGACTTTAATAAAGAAATGTATTTGTAAAGCCATGAGAACTATTTTCTTTACAAAGTAACATTTAAGTTAAACCTTTTAATTCATATACCGTTGAATATCCAAACCATTCAAGTTTAAAAGTTATGGTTTTAAATTATGAATTTCGAAATACTATGCTTTGAAAGGATATTTGGCTTTCAGACGTTATAAATTTTAAAGCATTTTGGATTTTTGAAAAGGTTTATATTTGGGATAAAGGATATCATATTGTTTTGGGTTTTAAAATGATATCGTATTCATAATTTTAAAATGGAAATGTTTATTCTGGTTTTAAAGTATGAGCTATTTTTAAATGACCGCGGTGTTATAATAACAATGGGTTGGCAGAGAGACCAGGATCGGATATGGACATACTCTCTGTCGATACCGAAAACCACTTTGACTAACCGTGTACGCGGTGGAGATTCCAGAATGAAGTAGGTGGTGGCGACGTTTCCTGTAAGGTAAATACGTGGACCCGACTCCCGTGAGTTGGCATAAGGTGGCTAAAACAGGAACGATTCTCAGGCCAATGAGGTCATTCCTCTGATCGGACCCTCCTCTTCGATATTATACTTTGATTTTGGATTGATTCAGTGGCCACTTCTATATTTTGATTTTGGGGAGTTAGTTTGAGGTGGGCGGTAACTGCGGCTACGCGTTTCAACCAGCCTGGATAGCAATTGGTATATCTACCCTGGCATTGCCTAGTTGTGCCGTGTCACCTACCATACCGAGCCTTTACTACGAGTTTCTATTTGTGTCGTACCTATGGAGTATCCTCTGGTAGCTTCCCGATCAGGAGGAATTACGGTACTGTATAGACTATTGGCATTATTTGTGTTAAGGGCTATATGGGTAACCCCTTAACGCTATTAAAAAGTAAGTTTATTTTATAAATAGACACTATTATAATAGCGCAAAATACTACATAGTAAATAGTTTAACGGATCCTTAGGAGATGTAAATCCCGAGCATCTCTTGAGTTACTGTACTCATATTTATTTCTGTTAATTTAACTCACATAAGATCTTTTAGTTCTGACTCGAGTGTTTTTGTCTTCTCAAATTCGCTCGGGTCGGTCCGAGCGTTTCAGGATCGAAGATTTTAGCTTTGGAGGACGAAGATGAAGAATCCGTATTATATTATTTATAGTATTGCACCACACTCTAAATTTCCGCTGCATTGATTGTATTGGTATGTGTAACTCTGATATTCATTGTATAAGTAAAATAAATATTTTGTAAACAGTTATCATGAACTGTATATTGATTATTATATTTTATCCTTCCGTTGTGAGATTCTATTTTGTTTTATTTCTTCTCTGTTTTTTACTTATTTACCCCATAACAATCCGCCCTTGCGTATGCTTTGAATTGGCACGTGTGTCGGTTTAAAGTGTGTGAAAAGGCGAGATGTTACAAACCGTAAATCCGATTGACACGAAATTTGAAACCATACAATAATAACATTACGGATCCGATGAAACTAGTTTCGTCGAAATTCGAGACTATTTGAAAAATGGCTATTTTAACTCGTCAATTAAATATTAAAATATTCAATTTTCACAAATTAACTTTTAATTCAATTTTAAAAGTTCGACAACATCATTCTAACTCCAATATGATTAAATACAACTTTACAAATCAATTTTAATCACATTAAATCAAATTTCCAATTAAATCTGAAATTTCAAATATTAATTATCGATTTAATTATCAAATTAAATCTAGATATTCGAAATAAAATATATTCGAAATAAAATATATTCGACTTACAAATTTTACTTGTTAATATTTAAAATCAATTAAATATACGAATTTCAAATGACAGAAATTCTAGGTCGTTACAATAAAATATTTTTAAAACACTAACAAAGCATGCTCTCAAATATATATATATATATATATATATATATATCTGTGTGTGTGTGTGTATAGACACACACACTCAGACAAACTCATTATAGGGTATTACTACCCTATTTCTAATGAGTTAACCCCAACAGGCTAAGGTTTGTCTAAACCAAAGCTTTGATACCAACTGTAACGACCAACCTTTTTGGATGGTTTA
Source organism: Allium cepa (assembly GCA_030765085.1). NCBI lineage: Eukaryota > Viridiplantae > Streptophyta > Magnoliopsida > Asparagales > Amaryllidaceae > Allium > Allium cepa. The sequence continues at coordinate 618,309,841 of CM060938.1, read as the reverse complement.
AGTCGACAATAAACCACGCATGTCAACTCAAACCATTCAAAATGGAGGATTGTTAATGGGTAAATAAGAAAATAAGAGAAAAGAAGGAAAAACAAAACACAGAATCTCACAGTGTAATGACAAAATATAATAATCAAATAAACATCTCATGAAGCTGGTTTACAAATAACATTCAATTACACTTTTACAATATATCAAAGTTATACATACAGTAGGAATAATAATAAAATAAGGCGGTCAACATGATGCAGTGGGATAAAATAATAATAAATACTAAACTCCATCTTCGTCCTCTAGAATAATGTCTTCAACACTGAAAAACTCTATAACATCCCGCCTTTTCGTACGTTTTAAGCAGACACACATGCAAACTCAAACCATATAGAAGGGCGGATTGTTATTGGGGTGAATAAGAAAAATCAGAGAAAAGAAAAAAAAATAGAATCTTACAGCCGAATGACAAAATATAATAATCAAAATAACAGTTCATGAAGCTGTTTACAAAACATTGATTATATGGGTGCAATACATAACTAGAGTTGCAAACAACAGAGATAAACAGTAATGCAGCGGAACAGTATAAATGTAATGGAATAATGATGTAAATAATAATAGTACAAATTTTCGTCTTCATCCTCTAGAAATAAGGTCTTCAAATCCTAAAACGCTCAGGTTGACCCGAGCGAATTGAAAGACAAAACACTCGAGTCAGAACTAAATGATCTTATGTAAGTTAAATCAACGGTAAATAAATATGAGGGGAACGGCATCAAAGATGTTTACAGGGTTTGAAATCTCCTATCCAGTGTCTAACGTTAGTGCAGTGACTTAAGAGATGCTCGGGATTCACACCTCCTAAGGATCCGTTAAACTATCTACTATGTAGTACAATATGCTATTATAATATGTCTACAGTAAAGTAAAAGTATTAAAATAGAGTTAAGGCTTTACTTTTTTCATGTTAACACATTTTATATGCTAATAGTCTATACAATACTATAACTCTCCATAAACTGGAGCTGCCAGAGGATATCCCATAGGTACGACATAAAACAAACTCGTAGAAGGCGTGCTAGGGTAGGTGACACGGCACAACTAGGCAATGCCAAGGTAGATATACCAATTATACTTCTAGACGGTTGGTAACGCATAACCACAACTATCTCCCAACTCGAAACACACTCCCGAGTAAAAATCGAAGGGCGGCCATCAAATAAATCAAAAGTCAAAATATAGTATAGATGGAGTGTGCCCAATCGAAGGAATGACCTCACTTGGCCCGTCGATTGCTCTTATTTTAGCCATCTTAAGCTAACTCATGGGAGTCGGGTCCACGTATATACCTCATATAGGATCGTCGCCACCATCCTACTTCATTCTAGAATCTCCACCGCGTATACAGTTGTCAAAGTGTTTTTCGATGTTGGAAAAGAGTATGACAATATCTGATCCCGGTCTCTTTGACAACCAATCGCTTATTACACACTGGATGGTTCATTTATATTTCAAAAGTCAATTCACAATTTATATCAAAGTATCATCTTCTCAAAACCATAATACTTTCGAAATCATATTCACATTGAAATCATAATTACTTCCAAACCATATTTCCAAAATAGGTTAAATCCTTACTTTAGAATCATCATTTTTAGTTTATTATACATTTAAATCCCAACTTAGGTCATTTCATCATTTCATCATATTTGCTTTTAAACGAATGAATTTTGAATATAAACACTTCCCTTTTACTTAGTCTGAAAATTTAGAAAATAGTTTAAATGGTTATAAATATTAAAATAGTTATAAATAGTTTGAATAAATTATCAGTGGTCAAAATAATCCAGAATAGTAAATATAGATTTAAAATAGTTAAATAGATTAAAATAGATTAAATAAAATTAAAATAGATTAAATAGCTTTAAATAGATTAATTAGATTTAATATATGTTAAAATGGTTTAATTAGTTTTAAAATAATTTAAATGGTTTAAAATAGGTTAAATTGATTTAATATAGTTAATGTAGGTTAAAATAGTTTATAAATTTGAAAATCTTAAAATTTAGAATCTTAAAGATAATATAATTTTAAAACAATTTATATTTGAAAACATGAATTTGGAATTATATCAATTTAAAACTATTTATTTCATTTCAACAAAATCAGACCATTTCATTTTAATTTCTTCAAACAATTCCGTTTAAGCCAATTCACATTTCAACACAAAACTTGATTTCCCAAATAGTACTTCAATTTATACAAATCAAATTTTACTTCAAAATATCATTTAATTCCATTCAAAAAAATTAGGAATTTAAAATCATTTAATTTAACCAATCTGGTGTCCGTATATAGTCCTCAACCCTAGGGTCATGTGATACGGATATTTATCATTTCAATCTGCAATTTAAAATTTTACGGTTATATATCATTTCAAACCGCAATCTCGAAAATAAATAACATCCATAAAATCGCTCGAGTCTATCATTTCAACCCATAACGATTTTTCCTTAATCTATAGATCATTCAGGTATGTATCATTTCAACCTATAATGAACTTGCGGTTTATAACGATATAAAATACAACATCCACTCATCCAATATCAACAATCAACATCCATCACAATCATCATCCAAATCAATCAGCAAATATCAATATAGAACTGATAATCAATAATAGGTATTCAACTGCAATTTATATTCAATAATAAATTAAATAACAATTTAATTCAAATAAATTCAAATTAACTGAGATGATGATTTAAAATGTACCAACCAGTCACAAATAAATTTCTAATCACATCACAAATTAAATTAAACAAACATAAGAAATTTTAAAAGTTGTGAGTGGGTTAAAACACCCACCTTTGAATTTAAATCGAATTTAAACCCAAAATTCAACCCTTCTCAAAATGCATCCAAATTAGCGTTAAAGTGGCCGGAATTTCGATATGATCCTAGAGGAACAAACCGCATGCAAATCGGACCTTGTATGAAAAAGTTATTACAATTAGAAGTTTGAAATTTCAAAGTAAATAAAAATAAAAATAAAAATCATGTACCACACATTATCGCCACGTCACCATCTCAACAGAGCCGACAACATGTTTCACTACTCAAAGTCGAACCCTAGTACGCAAGCCACGCGACCATTGATCGAACTTCGCCGTTTCCACACTCGCTTCCACAATGATCTAACGTCACCACCACGCTTCTCGCCTCCGACCGCTCCACAGGCCAACTTGCGGCCCCCGCCGATGCCTCCAGGCGCCTCGCACTGCCGCCACTTATCTATGCCAATTCTGGCGAAATCTGATGCTTCCATGATGATTGAAGACAAGATCTAGGGCCTGCACGACACCATCTTTCCAACGCTACCAGCCGATTGCCCTACCGTCACAGATCCACTATTGGATCATCCAAAATCCAATATGAACGGCCAAAATTGATTCTCAAATTCTGGGAAAATGATGACCAGAATCAAAAAACAAATACCATGGGTGAACTGCACTGGTCAGGAGCTTCGAATTGGTATATAGTTTGATAGTGTTCGAGGAGTTTGAATTTTTGGAATTGAAATTGAGGTTTGGGAATTAGGTTTTGCCAGCCATTAGTTGAGAAAGAATGTACGTAAAGACAAATGAGAATAGAAATAACCAAGGGTTTATAACGAGGTATTTATAGGTAGGTCGAACTTGAGATGAATGGACACGATTGATTGAATAATAAACGAACTAAAAAGCCCTTTCTGCCTCCGGAGCTAAAATGGGTCAACCCATATATCAAAATAGATGTTTTTGATATTTTTAAATTCAATGGAACAGGTTTCATGTCCTAATTCTATCGTATGAAGAAGTTATGTTAAAATCCGCTTATTTCAAATTGATTTCAATTAAATTGATTTCTAGGCGTTTCGAGCCCGCACGATCAAACAACAAGTCCAATCGTTACGAAATTTGAAATCCTATAATAATTCATCGTTACGGATCCGATGAAACTGGCTCTGTCGAAATCCGAGTCAGTGGCCAAAATGGCTATATTTTAGTTAATTAAATAAATTAATATTAAATTAATTAAATCAAATTCCAATTCAAATTTTATAATTCACAATTTCTATCACCTAAAATAACTTTGTAATTTATAATCCTCTAAAACAAATCTCTATATCAATTCATTATTGACTATCTCAAAATTTACAGTGTTTGATTACAACCGTATAAATCCTATTAATTATAATTTAATTCCAATAAATTGTTTCTGTTTGGTTTCAATCTTTATACTCAAATCGGTTATTATTCTATAGACATGGTTTTTACATTGTTTTATATTTTATTACATTAATATATTCCAATTCCCATCTTCTATTTGTATTAATGACTATGTTTCAAAATTTGTGATTTTGTCAATTACACACATTAATTAAGATTTTAAATCCAATTACTTATTCTATCTTAGTTCCATTCTTTTATTACATCAATTTTTACTTTATGAATAAATTTACATTTCTATTTATTATATTACATTCACACTTTCAATTATTGCATTTTTTCTCTTTTATATAACATTAAAGTTCATTTAATTTTAATTTATTTCCCATTTCAACTAAACAGACCACATAAACAGGTAAATTACAACAATCGTTACTATAACTTTTGATCATACTTATGAATTATTATTATTATTATTATTTACAATCGAATGTTATAGTTACTTTCCTAACACAAATTCTAATCACTTATCATTAATTATGTGGTAATTCATTGACCAATTCAATACTTACATTTGTTTTCATATACACACTTATAGCCAAGTATAACAATTTACAATATTTCAATTAATTGTAATTTCATTCAAATTGTTAATTATTGGTTTTAATTACTATTGTTACATTTCATTTTAGCATTCATTTCATTATTAAATTACAAAGTTTTATTTCTTTCCATATGAAATTACCAAAATCTTATTAAATTAATAAATTTAATTATCGAAAATTACGGGTTGTTACACTCTCCTCCACTCTAAACTTTTCGTCCCCAAAAAGGAAAAGGAAGGGAAAAGAAGGAATTTAGAAAATAAATATATCTTATTCAAAATATTAAATCTATAAACAAACAAATTTACAAAATTAATCAATCTTAAGAAAATATATCAATTTATAACCATTAAATCCTTTTATACTCAAAGTAGTAAAATTCGAGAAAAAAAATCTCAAAATTTTCTAAGTCCAAAAATTTTGAAAAATTTCGGCAGAATCTCCTTTGTACGGTAAGGCTGGGAAGAAATTATATTATAATTAAAACAATATATATCATAACTTTTCAAATTGATATATCTCAACAGCGGGAAAAATAATATCGCTATGAACCGTAATCCGAGAACATACCCACTTGTCGGGCAAACAGTGCTTATTTTATAAAACCAAAAGCAGTAGCAATTGCTTCCATAAACCTGTATTTCACTTATATAATCCAAAACGAGTTAATAATTATATAAAATGAAATATTTAAAGTTGTTTCAACCATTAACAGACAAATCAATATAAAACACAATCACTTGCAACCACATCATACAATCGTGATATGAAATCTATACAAATAAATTATCCATCCATATCAACCAAAACAAATAGTTTGTTCGGGTTAAATACTTTTAATCACATAGAAGGACAAATAACTACTAAGTATATCATTTACTCAACAGTCTTAGATAAAACTCAATAGATTATTCATACATCCAAACAATTAGAAGTATAATTTCCCAAACAATCCACAAACCAAACAAACAACAGATTCTAACATTATTTAAGTTTATTCTTATTAATTTCTTTTCACAAGATTTGTTGTTCATTTTTTCTCATTCATTCAGTGATTACTTTCTTTAATTTTATATTTATTCTTATAAAAATTTATTCCCATTCATTCATTTGGTGTTTATTTCATTTATTTCCATTTTTTACTTACAAAAATTTGTTTCCATTTGTTCATATCATGTCAATTTCTTTTTATTGCGTTACATTCATTCATTCATTACTTAATTTCATTTATTTACTTTCATTTATTAATAGTATTCATGTTCCATTCTGTAACGGCCCGCAAATCCGTACCCCTTGAATCAACACTATTCTACCTAAATCAACTCAAGTTATATAGAAATATGAACCATTTGGGTTAAAGAAGAAGAGGTAGAAGACGAAAATAGTAAACAACTACAGAATCTAACCATCGCATCGGAATAAAATATAATAGATAATAAATAATCTTTACACAAAACAAATATATATCTGTTTTATGCATACATCATCATCAGAGTACATCATCAGAGTTCAACAACAGCCATATCATACAAGTGGATGAACAGCTACTCAACACAGCGGAATATATATAAAACAAGTACGAGAGTACGTATCGTCATCCAGCTCGTCTCCTTAGCTCCACAGCATCAAATCCTGTATCCTATAATACTCGGTCTGACCCGAGCATTAAAGTTAAATAACACCCGAGTCAGTCTGGATATACCAGCGTGAGAAAATCACACTCAGTTGATTATTAAAGTTTCAAAAATCCTTTGAAAAACAAAAGCATCTTGTAATACCACGCCACAAATGAACATGTCGGGTTTTTATGTGACGCCCCACCCCGAGACCCTTCTTAGTAAAGAGAATTAACAAGTAATTCCGTCTACTAAAGTGGAGAATAGGGCTGGTTAAGGGCGACCATCTATAGTCTTAAACATCTACTGAGTGCGTCGATAAATGCAATATAATTTTTCTTTTCAACTCAAATGGATCGACATACCCAGTAAATGCTTAATCCAAAATTATAGGTGGCTAACGGATCTATCAGAACAAATACAATAACTGAATGTGAATCACATCACAGAACAGTAACAACATCATATATATACATATACACTGATACATATTTAGTACAGTACAATATGAATACAATAAATGTGGTACACGACCACACCATGTACATCGAATCAAATGTAAATACGTCAGAGTATGCGAAAGAAATAAACTACTCAAGCGATAGATAAGCTAACGACCAACATCAACCTCGTGCTAAGCCCAATAGATGATACCTGAAACAACTTGATCTGACCCGAGTACAAAATACACGGGTCGGTCTAGCTAAAAAAAATCAGTTAACAAGGATAGATGATAATATGAAGCATAAGATACAAGATAATAATTCTTTTTGAATGAGAAGAGACAACATAAAGAATTACAACCCATGACTTAAGTGAACTAATGTCACTTAGTTATACAAAGACCTCAAAGGAGGTAAATTCAATAATAATACCCAAATAATACAAATATTAGCCTCATATCATCGGCGACACCCTAAAGTGTCTACATGGTTTCCATGAACCTTATCTCCTCAAAAGAAGAAACATCAATACAAACTCTCACCAAAATGGCAAACATAAAACATTCTCAATAGGATGATCCAAAACTCATGTATAAAAGAATCTCTAAATTCAATTATACCTCATCTCATCGGTATAAATGTATATAAATTTCAACCTCAACTCGCCAAAATGGCAAAACCCAGAATATCCTTTAAAATCATGAAATCATCCAAACTCACAACTCAAGGAACTCGATAAGAGTTCAAAACATCATAAATGAAATCACCATTTATATAACATCACATATAGCACTAGGCTATCAATGTAATAAAACATCTTATAATGGTGAAATCATAATAAAACAGAAAACTCAAAAACCCCGGATTGGCCAATTCCCTGATTGCAATGTCGAAGCAATGCTGCACGTGCTAAACTCAAACGGCCGAAGCCTCAAACAAGGTTGCTAACACCTCCCAAAGCAGTTTGTCCTCATGACAAGGTCGCTGACACCTCTCCAAGCTGTTTTGTCATCCCTAACAAGGTCGCTAACACCTCCCAAAGCAGTTTGTCCTCATGACTAGGTCGCTGACACCTCTCAAAGCTGTTTTGTCAGCCCTAACAAGGTCGCTAACACCTCCCAAAGCAGTTTGTCCTCATGACTAGGTCGCTAACACCTCTCAAAGCAGTTCTGTTAGGTAAACATCGTGAATGTGTCACAAACTCACGAATAGGAACCCAAAAAGTGTTAACGTGTGTCCCATACCACACGTTCGCACTTAGTGGTTTACTAGCCGCTAGTCGATGCCACATAAAAATCAGAAAATCACATCTCTCTCGTCTCATTAGCGAGTGATAAAAAGATACTATACTCGTCTCGTCTCATTGACAAGTATTAAGTGGCATCGTAACTTGTCTCATCTCATCGACAAGTGAAAACATCGTGATGGTTCCTCATAAACCATAAATCTCAAAGTAGAAATCTCAAACCATAAAACTAGCCAAATATTGGCCTTCCCAGATAATTCCTAGAGATAGGAATTATAATCTCAAAATCCCGCCATAAATTGGCAAACTAACTCAGAATCAATAACCCAGATAGTTTCGATCGTACAAGTCCAGAATTAACCGAAATAGTAAACGCACATGTCTCATACCATGTGTTTTACTAAATTGTTTAATTCTCTTTCTCATACATTTGAATATTGCAAAAGTGTGCTTTTGATATTTAAAATAGTTTACTAGAGAAAACAAGCTTTTAAAACTTTTTCCCGAAAAGATTAATAAAACCAATATTTAAAATTCCTTTATTATAGGAAATAAATAGATTTTATATTAGAAAAATAATTTTAAAATACTATGTAATAATAATTTGAAATGTCCATTTATTTCAAAAATCACTTCAAAATGGTTTAGTGAAAATCGTGCTCGAAAACAATGAAAAACAAGAAAGATTACTCAAGACCGATAACTTGAATTCAATACGAATTCAATTCAAATTCAACCCAAAGTCAATTCAAATTCTATTTAAATTTGGGTTTTAAATTCTCTAAATATAGCTAGCCTATTGACAGGCATCATAGCTCTCAAAACATCTCAAAAACAACATCAAAATCGAACAAGAATGAGAGCAAAAATAAGCCAATACAATTCTCAGTTCAATGATTGTTATTGCTGCCGTTTTGCTCTCGAGACAGCAACAAACAAATACAGTTCTGACCATGCTAACTTTGAAATTTTAGAAAACACAAAACATGAAACTTCTAGCACAAAGTCTAATCTTTCCGGAACATCTAAAATTATTGAATTTGGATAAGAAACGTGAAAGATACGACCAAAACAAATTTCAGATATGAAGTTCACTACAGCTGTCGTTTTAGTTTCGAGACAGCGATACTAGAATGAATTTTCAACCATGTAAACATCAAAATTTGACAAAACACAAAACATAAAAATCATAGCATATAATCTAAGCTTTCTGGAACATCAAGATTCGTCAAATTCGGACATCAAACGATAAAGATATCCTTAAATTACCAACAACACTAAGCACAGAAAGTGACAAATTTACAGTGACAGAGCAGCGAGTTTGTATTGGGTTTTTCTATCCTCAATGCTCAAAATTTTCGAAAGTGATCAACAGGAAAGTTGTCACATTCATTTTAAGCTTTCTATAACTTCAAAAAAAATAGAATTCCGATGTGAAACGAAAGAGATATACACAATTTACTGACAGTGATTTTCAATCGAACATGCAACAATAACAAAAGTTGAGATTTCTTATCTTAAAATCTCAATCAAAGCTTGAATATGTGAGTTTTGATACTCACCTTGCAATTCATGGAGATTAATATAAATAAATTTAGCCAAAACTGAAGCAAGATGAAGGCTTTTGGTAATAGAAAGCTTCAGCTACCTGTAGAAACTTAGAAACAGAACATGCAAAGAAGAAGAACAAGTAATTAACAGATAACCCAAAAACAAAATTGAAATTTGATGAATTCTCTCAGATTTGAAGTATAATACCTGTTGAAATAAGTTTTTAATTGATTGAAACTTCAAATCCATGAAGAAATTAAGGAATTGAAGGCCATAGATTGAATAGGGTTTCTATCTTTTGTTTACGGCTAGAGGAAGAAGATGAGAATAGTTTCTGTACGTACAGGAAATATTTTCTCATTTATTTGTCTTCTGGTTGTAGGCTAATGCGCTTTTGGACTCAAATAGAGAATAGATTAATTATCCTAAGGTTTTAATTCATAACTAAGTCAATATGCACATTTTTACACTATGTTATAATAAAACAATGCATTTTCTTTCAAGTTTCTACACAAACAAAATACGTAAACTTATATACATAAAAAATATATTCTACATCATGTAAAAAGTTTAATTTTAAATCTTTTTTTTTATATTATTAAAACCCTTATTTTACATAGATACACAATTTTACACTAATAAATGAATTACTCCATATTTTAACTCCAAAAAATTCTACTAAAATATTTTTCTTGTTTAGAAAAATATGACAAAGCATTTTAAACTTAATTTCATAACCAAAACTCTTTTTTAAATCAAATTTCATCCTTTTGTTTGAATAAACAATCTTAAAAATCAAATACTTCCTTTAATAATTGTAAAAAGAAGTAATTAGCAATAATTAATAAAATTATTGCATTTTCTCCAAATTACAACAATTTTCCGTTCACTATTAACTCAAACAAAATAAAATAAAGTTCCAAACTTTATTTTCTCATTTTATTTCTAAAAATTCATTGTTTATTCTAAATAAACAATTTGAAATTTAAAATTTTATTTTTAATTCACAATATTAAATCGTAACTACATTTATAATCTAGTATTTATAGGTAATCTCCAAAATCCGGCTTGTTACATTTTACCTTACGATAGCTAAAACACTTTTTATGGAAATCCTCTGATATTATAATAGGGTCTATATACAAATACTTATAAAATAGCCGAAATTGTTACATGATTAAATTCCAGCTACTAGCCACAGAGTGGGTGATACAAACTAAACTCGTACAAGGCTCGTAGGGAGAATGGATTTCCAACTGATGACTAGGGACTGGAGTACCACCTGTCACAGTACGTGGCCTAGATCACAGTATCGAGGAGTACGCCCGCTCCCCTGCAACACAAGACCAGGACTACCCCTTATTGGATAATCCCGAGTGAGATCACCCCGCGGTTGGGGTCAGCAACCGCCCACTAAGCCGAAAATAAAAGGGACATCTAGACAGGGATGACATCACCCTGCTTGGATGCTAACCACCTTGCCTTGCTGCATAACCCCTGATTTTCAGTCATTCCCGGTTGATGAGGCTTGAGGCTAAGCATTTCCTTTTTAGAACATATCCCTTAGAATGCCCATCGTCTACCTGACGATGTTCCGAAAGTATTCATCCATACAAGTCTGTCCCGGGTTCGAACGGATCCGAAGGCACTATTCCTACTACATCCATTTTGGAAACATCCTCAGGATTAGTAGCGACTAGCCCTTGCACTTCACTGCTCAATCTTCGAATCCAAAATCGTTTTCCAAGAAACGTACAAACCAGATCGAAGTGGTTTTCGAGAAATAAATCCCGATCTAGGTCTCTTCGAAACGATCAACGTATTTGTCCAATTTGATAGTCGGTGATTTAACTATCAATTTATATTCACAACATCCATCACATAATAAATAATTTCCCAAAATTATTTATTTATTTCAAAAAAATATCTTCACAAGATATATTTTCACTTTTCAAACCCCTTTGAAAAACAGTTTTCAAACTATCTTCCTTTCTCAGAATAAATTCCAAGTATTTTCTATTTCCACTGTAATCATCAAGCATAAAACTTTAGATTTTTGAAATAATTTAAACGCTTTACTTTGAAATATATTTTAAAACATTTTAAGTTAAATCTACTTCAATAATTTGGTAAAAATACATACTATATAAATATTTAAAGATAAAGTTACTTAATAAAATATAAAACTAGTTTTTCACTTTTAAAAAAAAAAAAAAACAAGATACTATGTCACTCTTTAAATAATTACTATCATAATAAATTAAAAGGAAATACTTACTTTAGAATTTAAATATTAGAAATAATAAGTTTTCCAAAATACACTTTTTAAAACAACTTTAACACCTTTAACTTATACTTAAATATTTATTTTTGAAAACGTACTTGGTTATCCAGAGAAAATTTCCAACTTCAATCACTTAAATCAATTTTCCAAATTGACTTCCAATTTACTTCTTTTTTATTCCAAAATCCATTAGTTGCAGATTTAAATTATTAATTATGAAACCGAAATACCAATTTAGATTTCTCAAATTACTTCTTTATTCTTTTAAATAGATTTAAAACTTTAAATTTTAAATGAATCCTTTATTCCTTTTAAATTATTATCACTTAATTTAACAATTCATTAATTGCTGTTTATTCAAATCCTTTTTCTTTTCATATTCGAAGTTATTTATTAGTATTTAACATCACTTCCAATTCTTTTCAATTCGTTCTTAATTTATTCCAATTTTCCATAATTATTTTGCTTACAAATTTACTTCTTTATTTTTCTTGCTAAAATCTAATTTATACATTTTTGGTAATTCATTATTCCCAAATATATCCAATCAACCCATAACATTCAATATTTCAATATAATTCATTATAGAATATCAAATAATCACAACAGAGAATATTAAATAATTTAAATAAATTTGAGGGACCCAGTTGGATCCCTCCAACCTGTTTCCCTGCATCCACAGACGTTAGTATAATATAAAATACTAATTCCAAAATATACCATACTATAGCACAGCAATCAATTTAACCATTCAATCAATTATTTAGATTTAACAATTTAAATTTAAATTTAAATTCAACTGAGTGAGATTACCTCACCTTTGCTATTATTTGCAATCCACTTCACTTTGTCTTGGTTTCACGGTTTTCGACCTTGTATAAACATTAGATGATTTTCAATAATATTCGAACCAATCGAATAGTTAAATTTCCATCTGGTAAATTTAACTAACTAGTGATTCTTATTTTAAAAGTTCTCGTTTTTAACAAATTTTCCTTAAATAAATTTATTTTTGGTGACTAAAATAAATTTATCAGTTTATTAAACAAGTTAATTACTTATAATACATTTTCAAAATAAGCTAGTAAATTAAAATGGGTACATACATGTTTATTACTATTTTTTCGAAATCACATATATACTTATAAAAATAATTTATATTGCTTAAATATCAAGTTCTATACACATCTTATATTTTCAAAGGCTATATACAAAAAAATTCTGTCTACTATATAATTTTAAATATGTGTAAATGTATACATATATTTTATTTTCTGGTATATATGTTTAAATAAAAGGGTATGTGTATTTATATATCTTTTTTCTTTTCTCTGTTTTCTAACATACAATATATATATATATATATATATTATTTATATATTTATTTATTTTATTTTATTTTAAAAAAAACTACAAGATAAAAAAATGCTTCCTCACTACAGATGACAACGCCTACCGCCCAGGCTTCACCAACGGTCGACGTTCGTCCACTTGAAGCAACTCGTGCCTGGTCCCACATCTCGGTCGACTCCCCTACTACGGTACTTGGTGGCGATATCCCACAAAGCACCGCACATCACCAACTGCTTGCCCCTGCGCTTAACCTCCACAATCCGAACTCTAGCTTAGATTCAAACGCAATCCCTAAATCGAGTGCAAATAGGAACCCTAACTCCAACTGCCGATCGACCAAACTATCGCCTCCAAGAACAAGCGCCGCATCAAAATCGCGTCGCCGACCCCTTTGTGCATAAAGCACCACCTTCCCTTTCAACCCTACGCTCGCGAATTTCACCCTATCTGCCTCGTTCTCGATATATTTTTTAAAAATAAATATTGATTTTCAAGATTTCTTTTGAACGGAATTGGAAGGTGGATTTATTTGAAGAAGAAGAAGAAAAAGAATCGTTCGGCCATTTTTATAATTTTTTTTAGATCGAACTGATTTCGATTGGAACTAAAAAGAAAAGGGTACGATGTGTGGACAAGGAAAAGAATGGAATCAAAGAATATGCTAAGCGTTGAAGGGAAGATATATTTATTTTGTTTGAACTTTACAAAAAGGAGGACTTTGAATTTATTTGCGAAATGTCTACCGACTTGATTCGAACAAAGTAGAACGACGTGATATAAAGAGAAAAAGAATTGATAGGAGTCAGGATTTATGTGAAATAATTTCAACTGTAGTTGACTAGTATAAATATTCAATTTAGATTCAAATTCAAACCGTTTCGATAGATTTTAGCGCGTTTACTTATCGTACGCTCACACCATAACTCCAAACTCTACGAAAATTGAAATCCGATGATAATACAATATTACTGATCCAATGGAACTAGTTTCATCGAAATCCAAGACTGTGCCTCAGAAGGCTATTTTTAAATTCAATTTAAAACGATAAAATTTCAAAACTGAACAGATCACTATTACATTCAATTTTAATACTTCTATTATCTTCAGTATTATCAAAATAAATTTCATAAGACTTCAGTTTATTTTTTACCAGCTTAAAATTCCAGATTCAACATTTTACTCAACTTCAAATTATTTAATTCAATAAATTTAATTATCAAATAAATTGTGATATTCGTAATTCAAGTTAAAATTACCCAATTGAATATTTAAAATCAATTAAATATCCCAATTTTAAATGCTCGAAAATTCTGGGTCGTCACACATTCAATTTCTTAGCATTTTAATTCATTTACTTAAGTTTATAGTTACGCACTTACAATATCTACTTTCTATCACATTTTACTATAGTAACATTTCAATTATAACTTAAGTTTATATCAACTATAACCTCAAATTCTTATTTATAAAAGCAATCCATTGAACACTTTCATTACATAAATTTTACTTGTAAAATTTCACATTACATAATCTTTTAACATTTCAACTTTTATAATTGGTAAGTTATATATATATATATGTCTTTAAAAATGTAATTGAGAATTACACAAGTTTATCTCATTTCTTTTTAGTAAATAAATGTTCCATAATTACCATTTCTTATTTTTCATATCCCTTTTATTTACAGGTTACAGAAATTAAATTTCTTATATATTTCAGTTATAATTTTAGCATTTAATTTCTTATTTTCGTTTTAGAGTTCCAATTATTAATTAGTTAAATTCCATTTCATTAATTAAAATCTCTAATTCATAGAAATTTAAGAACTGGATGCCAGATTCCAATTTAAATCATTTAAAATAATATATATATATATATATATATATATATACACACACACACTCATAACTTTTATATCCAATCATATTTAAACTTTAAAAATTTTATTTGTTAATCAGAATAGATCTGTAGTAAAACTACAACAATGGCCTTCCCACTTCGATACTCGAAAATGAATGTCGATGATGCGTGCGCTCATCACCAAAATTATTTTCCAGCGACAGAGAGGGGAGTACAGAACTTATTTCTTTCCAAAATTTCTTTAAAATAATTATTTCAAATCATATTGAAATATTTATATCAGAGAATACTTCTAAATAATATTATTATTATATTCCAAAATCATTCGAAAGAGACTTTCAAAAATCCTAGAATTTAAGTTTTAGATTCCCAATTTTCATTTATTTTATTTTCAAATCTTATTCCCAACCAATATTTATAAATTTCACTGCCTAACAACCAACATATTACAACCAAATATTTAATTTATAAAATTTATTATTTTATATATGCAGAAATATACAATAGGAAAAATTATTTCATTTACCTATAATTCAAAATAATATTGTGTCGGTCTGTCCAATTAAGTGTTTAGAAATCCCTATCGATGACATAGCGTCCTATGTACCAACCATAATTTATAAATACAAAACGGAACAAATTAACACAATATGAAACCTTTATAACACTAACAAATATGCTCTCTCATATATATACTCTCAATGACTCATCATAGGGTATTACTACCCTATTAGTAAAGAGTCAGACCCAACAAAGCTAAGGTTTACTGCTAAACTTGGCTCTGATACCAACTGTAACATCATGCCTTTTTGTACATTTCAAGCAGACACACGTGCCAACTCAAACCATACAGAAGGACGGACTGTTATTGAGGTGAATAAGAAAAAGCGGAGAAAAGAAAAACAGAATCTCACAGCCCAATGAAAAAATATAATAATCAAAATAATAGTTCATGAAACTGTTTACAAAACATTGATTATATGGGTGCAATACACAACCAGAGTTACATACAACAGAGATAAACAGTATTGCAGTGGAACAGTATAAATGTAGTGGAATAATGATATAAACAACAATAGTACAAATTGTAATGATCCCGGTTTTTAGCCAAATTTAATTCAGTAATTTATATTAATTTTTTTGGATTAATTGTGAATTAATTTGAAAATGCAGGAATATATATATATATATAAGATTATAAACAAACGATTTGATTTGGAAATCTAAATATTTTACAAATAGATTATAAGTTGAAATTTTCTAAAATAAATAATATATGTTGTTTTATTATAAATTGAATTTTGGAATTGAAATTCAAAAATAAATATTTTAGAAATAAAATTGGATTTAAAAGCTTTATACTTTAAGAAATGAATAAATGATTTTTTATTAAAGTGTACTTTAGTTTCAAAACATTTTTCTTTAAGAATGTATAAGTACAAATAAAGATAGTTTAAATATAAACATTTAAAACATAACACACACACATATACGTAATCCCTACATAAATAAAAAATAATAATGGTTTTCACATTTGTAAAATTATAAGGTGCTTAACTACATAAGAAAATAAAATTTAATAAAGGGTTTAACATAAATTTGATACTTTTAACATTTGTAAGCCATATACATGAAAATTTGAACAAGTGTTAGCTTAATATGATTTGGAAATATACAAGTGGCAATTAATCTTCTTTTGAATTAAATTATATGTTACAAAAA
Source organism: Allium cepa (assembly GCA_030765085.1). Lineage (NCBI taxonomy): Eukaryota > Viridiplantae > Streptophyta > Magnoliopsida > Asparagales > Amaryllidaceae > Allium > Allium cepa. The sequence continues at coordinate 618,292,956 of CM060938.1, read as the reverse complement.
GAAGAAAATCAAGTTTTATTTTCTTCACCTCTCGAATTCTTTTCATTTTCATTTTTAAATTAAAAACCTGAGAAGAAGTTCAGATTAAAATCAAAATAAGAGCTTCAGTTTCAAATCTTCATCTGTTCAATCTGAATCAAACTTAAGTTTTTCAAAACTGGAATCAAGCAGTAGATTGAATTCGACTCAAATAGATTTAGATCATCAACAAATAAGCATCTTAAAACCTGAAGAAAATCAAATCAAGAATTCAACCCAGTTAAACAACCGAACGTTTCTAGCTTTCAAAAACCTAGAAGTTCAAGTTTAAAATCTAGAAGCAAACGATTCAACTCAAACTTGATCAAAGTTCAACTCTGAAAGCTTTCAACTTGGGATCAAAAACATGATCTCAAAGCAAACATTCAACTTAAACAAAGCAAGATCAGGATCAAGTGGCATATCAAATTCAAAGTTTCAAACTCTTCCAGATTTCAATTTCCAGGTTTCTATTTCATTAAATCAGGTGAGCAAACTCCCTTTTTATAATACCCTAAACCTATATATCATGATCTCTGCAGTATGATATGAGATGTCCTTGAATGATTGAGTGAATTTGGTTCGCACGTTTATAAATGTGTAGATATAAAGATATGCATGTCTGTATACATATATATCTCTGTTCTTGTAGTTACAGGCTAAATCCACATTAATTAATTCAAATTCTCTTAACACATTCAATTTTGGGCTAGGATATTTGAAGATAAAATGTGTGTATGAATGAAATGTTAATTTTAAAAATAATTTCAAATAAGAATGTTTAGTAAATATTCAAAAAATAAGAAAGTACAGTAGCATCTTTTCCAATCTGAAATTTTGATATTTTATATTTCAAGGTTTGTTTATAGGAACGGATTCGTATCTGAAAATGATTATTTTAGAAATTAATTTCATAATTTTAAATGTATATATGTGGAAGATTTATGAGTTGTTCGAAAATGGGTTTTCTGTCGATTTCTAATGAACGATGAGGTGTTAGTTGTCAGGGTCGAGGTTGGAGGAAGCTTAGAGGTTGGCGAACCTAGGAAAAATGTTAGGAGTATTTCTAGATGGTCGTGGTGGTTGTATGTAATAACCCGCATATTTATCGATTGTATATTTAAATATTTTATCGTTCGTCGGATTTTAGTCCGAAAACCTACTTTTTGCCATCAGTCGAATTGGGACTCGAGACCCCTTCCATTGAGTTCAAAATGACGTTTGCGACCTTTTTGAGTGTAAGCTTCGATATGTTTGGAGTAAGTTGATTTTTTGCCACTTTTTCACTTAGGGCTTTGGTTTGGGCTGAGCCCATTAACCCCACTTATGTATTCAGTCCCAACCCCTTCTCTTCTTCATTACTTCATTCCTCATTTCCTTATACTCAAGCTTTATGTTAATGGAGAGTGGAAGAGGAAATTAAAACTCCAAACCCAAGTTTTCTTTTGCAAATCAAACTCTAGCTCCAAACTAATAGAAGAATCCATTGGTAAGCATCTCCTTCTTCTTCTCCAACTCATTCTCCTTCCAATTTCAGAAATTTCCTAAACCTAATTTGGGAAATATTTCTCTTTTAAGCTTAGATTCAAGCTTCTAGTGTTGAGATTGAAGTGTGGTTGATCTTCCCTTGTCTTCAAGCCTCTCATTCATTGTTTTTGGGTTCAAAGGTGAGATTTTTATCTCACATCTTAGTCTATGTTTATTTTCGATTGTTAGGTATGAATTCCTAACACTTATTCTTGTGCAATTGCTTTTGGTTTGGATTGATTTGGTGAATATTCCAATTTTTAGTGTTATGAGTTCAATTCTTTAAAAATCCTAACTTTGATGTTTGAACATGTTTTTGGTGATGTATCGAGGAGCATGTAGGGCCGGGTAGTCGATTGGCATAAACCCTTAGCGCCGTTGGTCGTGCGATTGCAATTTGGTCGAGAGTTGCAGCTCTTTTGAAATAGGGTAGGAAGTGCAACCATAGGCCGACCGAGCCCTTGGGCCGGCCGACCGACCTGTAGCCCAGGCACTTCCTGCCTCTGTTTTGGAAGTGCGGGTTACAGGCTTCGGCCGACCGAGCCCCTGGGCCGGTCGACCGACCTGGTGCCCGAGCACTTCCAACCCCTGGTTCGGTCAACCGACTTAGGGAGTCCGGTCGACCGACCTGCTGTTATTTGCCAACTATGCCTATTTTGCCTAGTTGTCTGAATTTCCAACTTTAATCGATTTATGTTATTTCCCTATTTGTTGTTATCATTTGTTATTGACTTTGATGACTTATTTTCTTTGGGAATTCTTGGAATATCCATTTCGATGGATTCGGTATCTATTTCTTTGGATTCTATTCACGTCTTCAAATGTGAATTTATTGATTGATTGGTACTACAATCTTCTTTGTGATTTGTCACTTTAAAAATATAAAGGTTTTCTATACTAGTAGTAAATATCAAAACTCTTTCTTCAAACGATTTCAACTATATTTTCAATATCCAACTCGTTTATAAAACTGTTTTCCAATCTACTAGTATACACAAACCTTTACCTCGCTCGTATGAGAAATCTAATTAAACGGCTTAGTAAAACAAGTGGTATGAAACTCTTGCGTTTATTTCGTCGGTTAATTCTTGAACTTGTTCGATTGAATCTCTTGTGACAATTTTCTAGTGGAAATCTACAGTTTGTTCGTAAATATTTAAGTTAAGCAAGTGGTTATGGGACATGAAGCTAAACTCATTTATTTACTAGCTTGGTGTAATTGACACTTCTCGTTAATCTTGACGATCATCTTTGTAATTTAGACTAGCATTGTGCGATGTCTTTTTGATTTGGTTCATCGGATGTCACGTTGTATGACGTCGTTGTTCACTTTGATTGTGATTTGGTTCATCGGATGTCACGCTGTACGACGTCGTTGTTCCCTTTGATTGTGTTTTGGTTCATCGGATGTCACGCTGTACGACGTCGTTGCTCCCTTTTCATTGTGATTTGGTTCATTGGATGTCACGCTATACGACGTCGTTGTTCCCTTTGATTGTGTTTTGGTTCATCGGATGTCACGCTGTACGACGTCGTTGTTCCTTTTGATTATGATTTGGTTCATCGGATGTCAAGCTGTACGACGTCGTTGTTCCCTTTGATTGTGTTTTGGTTCATCGGATGTCACGCTGTACGACGTCGTTGTTCCCTTTGATTGTGATTTGGTTCATCGGATGTCACGCTGTACGACGTCGTTGTTCCCTTTGATTGTGTTTTGGTTCATCGGATGTCACGCTGTACGACGTCGTTGTTCCCTTTGATTGTGATTTGGTTCATCGGATGTCACGCTGTACGACGTCGTTATTCCCTTTGATTGTGTTTTGGTTCATCGGATGTCACGCTGTACGACGTCGTTGTTCCCTTTGATTGTGTTTTGGTTCATCGGATGTCACACTGTACGACGTCGTTGTTCCCTTCTATTGTGTTTCTGGATCATCGGACGTCACACTGTACGACGTCGATGCTCCAAATTATTTGATTTCTGGATTTCTTGTGTTGATTTCTGGAATTTATGTTTCACCAACTTTTATGATTAGCATTGATATATATGTCATTTATTGTGGCTTGGAATGAAATTAGGAGTATGACATTCCTTTTGATCCTTGAGTAGATCTTTGTGATATTGATTAATCTCTTGTTGATTTTCAATTACTTATATATATCACAGCTTGGCATCGTGATTATTATACATTTAGTCATATCTCTTATTCTATATCATTTCATCTGATATTTATAGCTAGACTGATCCGTTTATGTGACGACCCGCCTTTCATTCCACAGAAAAACGTATCATCAATAAGAAAAGAAAGAGATAGAAATAGAAAGAAAAGAAACAACAATCATCAGAATCTCACAGCGGAAACGATCAAAATATAATATTACATATATCCCTTACATAATTTACATATTAGAGTTCACAAAATAATACTACTCCATTACATCAGCCATTCATAAGAGTTTTCCCAACCCATACAACTCAAAACACAACACCAAAATGCCACTACAACGAATATAGATAGATAGTACGTCTGGACTCCAGCTCCAGCTTCCAAAACATATGCTAATCCAAACCTAATCACTTGGCTACTCATAAAAATTTGAGTACCCAAGAGTTTATGAAAAACAAAATAAACTCCGGGTCAGACATGGGTCTGGTGTGAGTAAATCAGTTAAAGTTTCTTAACTTTAAAAATCATTTTGAAACAAAGGTATCACGTAAGACTTCCCACAAGTAAACACGGGTAAGTTTTTACCTTACGCTAACCAAAACATTTGATAGGAAATTCAGTGATATTATAATAGGGTCTAGGGTTTTCAAGTAAAATAGAAAATAGCCGAAATTGTTACATTTATTAAATTCCAGCATACATAGGTATACAATCAAATCCGTAGGGTCTTGTAGGAAAAATGGGTTTCCATCAATGGCAGGGCTACTGGGGTACCGCCCGTCACAGTCGGGGCCTAGATCACCGTACCGAGGATCACTCTCGATCCCCTGCAACACAAGGCCGGACCCATCCCTTACTGGATAGTTTCGAACAAGACAACCCCGCAATTGTGGCCAACAACTGCCCACACAGCCGAATAAATAATAAGGGACTTCTAGATAGGGGTAAATCTCACTCTCAAGTGGGGGCTACCCACGAAGCCTTGCTGCACCTCCCCTGTTTTAGCCATTCCCGGTTGATGAGGCTTGAGGTTACGATTACCTTTATAAAGAACACAGCTCTTAGAATGCTCATCGTCCACCTGACGATGATCTGAAAGCATTCAATCCATACAAGTTCGTTCCGGGTTCGAACGAAACCGAAGGCATTATCTCGTTACACTCATTTTGGAATCACCCTCATAGTTAACGACGATAACCCTTGCACTTTGATTCACCATCTCGAATCTATAAGTACTATTCCGTCAACTCATTACGGAATCACCCGTAGAGTTATACTGATGTATAGCCCTTACACCTCGAGCCTTCACTCTTCACATAAGATTCACGACCTAACGCTATTTGGAATCGATGTGGTTTTCGGATATCCAAATATGGAAACCTGATCTCGGTCTCATCGAAATCCAAAGCGTGTCTTTTAGGTCCAAGTTGTTTAAAGGTTTAAACAATTCAATTCAGATTTTAAACATAGCATCACACAACATTATCATCAGATAATAACCAATATCTATCACAGATATACAATATTTCATCACAGAATATAACTCAACTATCATTCAACAGATATCAACCATATATAGATATCAATACAAACTATCATCCACAAGCAAGCACTACTTAATTCATATCATAATTAATTTAATTAATTTAAATTAAATTAATTACTTAAGAATTTATCACTTAATCTTGCTTAACCAAACATTAATTAATTAATCACAACCATTTAATTAATTAATCACCTCTTAATTATCTCATTATTAATTAATTACTACTTAATTAATTAGTAATCTTTATTTACTTTTCAATTAACTGCTATAATTATTTATTAATTAAACTTTGATTAAAAATTAATCATTCCTTAATTGGTTATTAATTAACCCTTAATTTATAATTAATTAACCTTAATTAATTCTTAATTACCTTAATTAATCCTTAATTAATTACAAATTAATTTGTCTTAATTACATAATTAATTATTCATTAATTAACCTTAATTATTTAATTAATTAAATCTTAACCCTTAATTAATTTACAATTAATTATAAATTAAATAATGTTTAATTACTTAATTAATTAACTCCTAATCAATTAATTAATTAACTTCTTAATAACTAATTTATTAATCATTAATCAATTAATTAATCAATTATTAATTACTTATGAATTAACCTTAAATTAATTAGTAAATTAATTAATGGACTATTAATTGTTATTCATTTTAATCCTTAATTGCCTATTAAATAATTCATAATTAATTAATTAGATCTTAACAATTAATTAACCAAAATTAATTAATTAATTCCATGACTAATTACTAATAAATTTAAGTAAACTTAAATTTCAAAATCTATTTAACTTCAAAACAATACAATGTTCATTCATCTATAAACTCTTACATATTTAAGTATTCAATTTATTTAAAACTAATTACTTTAGAAAATGTTAGATTTAAAAAAAATGTAAACTATTTCAAACTTCAAATAATAAGATGTGGAATACCTTTTGAAATAAATATTTGACACTTTATAAAATAGAGAAAATATAAAGTGTTAAACTTTAAACATAAAATAAATTGAAGTTTTAAAACAAGCTTAAACTTAATTTCATTAACATGTTTAAAGCCCGGCCCAAAAGCCCAAACTAACAGACCCAACTTCATCTTTCCCTACCTCTCACAACACTCCCCTGAACCCACACTCCATCACACGCAACAACTCACCCCTCAACCCGAATGCATCACGCTAACCACACGACCCTTACTCGAGCATTCCTTCAAGCTGCAAACCCACGCACGCGAAAACTTCCCTGACACGCGCACTGCCTCGTTCACATGCACGAACCCACGGCGCCACCATCGCCACCGCCGACCTCACGCGCAAACCATACTTCGACCCTCGTTCCAGAATCTCACCCCAAAAATCAACAATTCGAACCCAAACGAAATTCGAGTGCTCGGAGCCAAAAATCAACTGCAGCCGCTGGGAAGAAAACCCCTCATCCACGACCATCTTACTTCATTCCGACGCCCAACTTCGGCCACGCGTGCGCAAACCCCAAACACAACTCCACCCCAAACCATTCCCAACTCGATCACCCCTAAGCTTCACGCGATCGAATTTTCCAAGCTCGAAAAACACGATACCTTAAACCCTACAAACCCAAATTTCAATTTCTATGTTGCATAATAAATTCAAATAGTATTTTTCTATTGATAATCATCATCTAACATAGCTTCAGTTCAAATTTCAAAAGTTGAAATCAAACCAATCTCGAGAATTTGAAGAAAGTCCCAAATTCAGTAAATTTAAAAATTCAAATTCATTTGTATGTTAAAAATTCCAATTTCACTTTTAAAATTCATAACATGCATTATAGATTCAGCATATATATTTGATTCATTCAAAATTCAACAAAATTTACATGATATTATTATTTTTATTTTACTGCATATGTACTTCCTGCAGACATTTAACTGTTTCTTATGCAAATTTATTCCTTTCACTTAAATTCATATTGAATTTAACTTCTATATTAGAAGATATTAACTCAACATAATCATACAGTTTTTAAATTGAAGTTTGTTCTGAAGTTTGCTTTGAACTTGAAATAACAGAGGGGTTCAATTTTTCTTCTAACGTGCACAGTTAAATTTTAAAACTGTAAACAAATACTTCACAGAATAAAAGACATGCAAGCATTTCATAACTAACATTCACATACAACTTTTATACTTTAAGGGTTGATTTTAAAATTTTACTCACCTTTTTCTTTCTGATGTGAAGATTCAAACTGCAGGAACAAAGTGTGTGAACTGCAGATCTTCTTTTCCTACTTGCTTCTTGAAATAACTTGTTTATCTTGATATGCTTTAAATCTTGAATAAGTTGGTGATAAAACTTTGAGATTGTGCAGAAATTTGTTGAAGATGTGAAGAAGTTCATATTTTTGGAGAGAAGAATGCAAAATTTCTTTTTAATAAAATGAGAGTATGCATGAATGACTTTTAGAATTTGTTTTATAAAATTTAAAGAAAAGAAAATTTATATTATGACACTTGTCAAAATAATACTTAGATTTCTAACACATGTTTATCAATAGGTTTAGATGTTAACATGTGTTTATCTCATGCAAAAATGAAATTAAAATATTTACTTAATTGATTTTTCTTATATAAGTTTATATTTTAAATCTTTAGAAAAAATCAATTTCTTTTAAATAATGAATACAAAACAATTATTATAACTTGAATAAAATCATGAAAATATTACTTAATCCTCAAAGTATAATTTTAGAATAAAAATTAATATAGTTTAAATCTTTTAATATATCAATTCAAACATAATTTGAATTTTAAAACCCAATCCAAAATCAACTTTGATATGAATAAAATTTTAACACATTCAATTTCATATATATATGTACTAGTTTTTAATTAGAATAAATTTATATTTACCATTCATTTATTAACTGTTGAATAAAGTAACAAGTTAATCAATTTAAATTAATTTATTATATAGATTATCATATTTAAATTGGGTGTGAAATTCCGGGATATTATAGTTTATTATTTTCTTCTTAAATAATACTCGGGTCAGACTGAGATATTACAGGCGCTTCCTCATGGATTCCTATCTGGAACCATCTTCTGACTTTTGGCTAACTACTTTAGTTTAGTAGTTTTTGTTGTACGCATTTGAGAAATAGACTCCTTGATTTATACATATTCTTTTGTCTAGCACTTGTATCTATCCTTTTGTGATGTTGTGGATCTTATTTGACCACTACTCTGATGTACACTTTCATGTGTTAGTTATATATTCATATCTTCTTCCGCCTTTGCTATATGAATTATCTGTGAATGATTTATGTTATGCTTATTTCTATATTTGTTTCCGAAGATTATTATAGCCACTGTGTAGTAGCTTTGAGTTTGTGTTGGTATGTCAGATTTCCTCTTGAGATGAAAAGTTATTTTTTTTTATCTGGCACATCGGTGCTCGCACAAAGAATTACATGGATGGTCGCTCCTCCACAGCCTTATTCTCCGTGCTAGTCGACAGCATTACACCGTAGTGTTCTTGGCTAGTGTGGGTATAGAGGTGGGGCGTCACAGCATGATATCAGAGCCAAATATCGGAACAATGTAGAATAATTTAATAAGGATCATCGTCCTAAGTCCATCTTAGGAGTCGTGCTTTAGGATTTTATTCAGGTCTTCTTACCGTCCTATCCTATTTTCTTTTATGATTCCTTGTTTTATCTATCAAGACTTCTTGATACTTATTTGAGAATAACTTTTTCCTCTTCTTTCTTTCTTTCTTAAGGAAGAGAAATTATTAGTTCTAGCAGTCCTTGCGCTGGTCAATCCAGTAGCCCTTCTCTGGATGGCGCATTCATGTCTGCCCAACAACTTTTGGATCTTGTAAAGAATCAAGAGTTTATCTATGCTTTGAGTAAGAACCCCGAAATGGTTCTACCTTTGAAACTTGAAGTTTCTTTCAATCAGCTTATGGATGTTACTCTTCTTCATGGAGAGGTTGGTAAAGGAAGTGTTTGCGATATTGGGACTTCCAAGAAGAGGCATATTAAGTTCAAGAGCCTTAATCCCAATAAGAGAGTGAAGCAAACTATTTTTGTAGCAAAGACTCCAATCCCTATGTAACGACCCAGAATTTTTATAAATTAAAATTTGAATATTTAATTAATTTTAAATATTTATAAGTGAATTTTTAAGTCAAATAAATTTTAATTTGAATTTTTGGATTTAATTGGATAATTAAATCGATAATTTAATACGTTAAATTATGGAAATAATTAAAAATTGAGTTAAAAATGATTGAAAATAATTTGGAAAATTTTATTTAATCATACTGGAGTTATAGAAATATTTTAGAACTTTTAAAATCGAATTAAAAGTTAATTTGTGAAAATTGAATATTTTAATATTTAATAATCGACTGTAAAATAGCCAATTTTTGAACAGTCTCAGAATTGAACGAAACCAGTTTCATTGGATCCGTAATAGTTAGTTATTACCGGATTTCAATTTTCGTGTCAATCGGAGCTATCGTTTGATCGTGGCAGCTCGAAACGCATCGATTTATTTTTAATTTAAATTTGGCGAGTCAAAATAGCCATTTTTCAAAAAGTCTCGGATTTCGACGAAACCAGTTTCATCGGATCCGTAATGTGATATTATTGTAAGGTTTCAAATTTCAAGTCGTTTGGATTTACCGTTTGTCCTGTACAAATTAAAACGCCTAGAAATCGACTTAAATCGGTTTAATTCAAATTGAACGTTTTCAGCCATAACTCGCACATACTTCCGAATTTGCTTCCGAAACCTGTTCCATTGTGTCCGGAACGCGGGGTAAACCCTAGGTACGCTGGTTACGGCGTCTAAATCGGAGTTCGGAATTTCCGGGTGAATAGTGTCGAACGGTTCCTTATAAATACCCCCATAACTCAAGAAAAAAAAATAAAACAAAACATGAAACCCTAATTCTCTATGTAGCCGCCAGCAAGCAATAAACGGCCAGCATTTTCCCACCTTTCCCCCTCAATTTTTCCAAATCTACACAACGATTTCAAAAAGTTTCAACATGGAAGTTGTAGTCAACAGTGAGATCTTTCGATCCATATGGCTTTGATGGGGTATGGAGCGTCAGAGGGGGAGAAGTGGGGGGCCGACGTTGGCCAGTTGCGCACGGAATTCAAGGGGGAGATGGGGGCCGAGCTTCATGCTCTTTTGGCCGTAGGTGGTGGTTGCAATGGCGAATGGAATGGCACTTCTTGATCGTGGCCGAGATCATCTATTGGGTCGCGGTTGTTAACCCTAGATTTGAAATTGGGTTCGGCCTCATATTCGTTCCTGGAGATGATACGAAGGGAGAAGGAAGAAAAGGAAGCAACGGCTGAGATCTGGAGCTTGGGGGATCGTGTGGCTCTGATTTGCGTGTAGGGTTTTAAAGTTAATTTAGTTGTAAATTATATATATAAATTGGTACAAACTTCAAATATTCATATCTTTTTCATACGAGGTCGAAAAAATGCAAACTCAGTTGCGTTGGGATCGTATGGACGAGCACTACGCGATGGAGTTGGTTTGGAGTCGTTTGGAGTTAGTGAGAATTTCGGGTAAAATTAAACGCGCGTTTAATTTTATTCGAAATAGAAGCTTAAACGGAAATTAAAACCAAGGTGAGAATTTCTCACTCAATCGAATAGATTTCGATTTTATTTTAGATAGTTAGATTTAAAATATTTGAATGCATGTTTGAATGATGACTGTAAATTATTGATTGTTAAAATAGACATTATGCGCCGTTAGTAAGCGGATGTTATTTATAAAAACATATACCGCGAATATTTCATAAACAGTGAAATTGGTATTATATATAATATCAATATATATATATTGGCATATGTATATATTGCAGTTGATTGATTTCCCGCATTTTTTGTTTAGCGGATGAGACCCTATTACGCCGTTAGTAAGCGGATAATATTTAATAAGAACATATACCGCGATAATTTCGTACTGGAGCGAAATTGGTATTGTGCTAATGTTTTTGGATGCAGGAAACAGGTTGGAGGGATCCAACTGGATTCCTCAACAGTATTTATTTTATTTCAGATATTTTGATATTTGATGGATTATCATATCGATATATGATATCGTTGTTAGTCGTGATTGACTATTTGGTGTGTAGCATCATTGGACCCAAAATTTTGGGATTTTAAAATGGTTTTAAAGTGATTTTTGAAAATATACTATATTTTTAGAATTAATCCATTTTAAATAAATAAACGTTAAAATTTTTAAAAGTTATAAAAATTATGATTTTTGTGAAATATTGTTAAAAGCCGATTTTTGAGAAATATGAATTAATGACTTTATAAAATAATTTTAATGAGGATTTTTGAATTTATTATGAAAAGTTTAAATATAGGATTTATAAAAATTTAATTATTTTATAAATCAGAATGATGAAATTATAAAGGAATTTAAAGATGTTTTTAAAGAATAATATAAATTGATTTATATTAAGAGATTTATAAATGGACATTTATAAATTGAAATATTGACATTTTAAAACGAGTTTTTATAAGTGTTTGAATGAAGTGAAAATGAATTTCATTATAGAATGAAATTTATAGAATTATAAACTGTGAAGTTATAAATGAAATTTATAAATAGTAAGATTTATAAATTTGATGAAATTATTTGAAGAATAGATTGATTAAATAAATAAATCTTATAAGTTATAAGGTTTATAAATTGAAAAGTCTTTAAAAAGAACGATTTTGTAAAATAATCGTTTTATAAGTATTTAACTTATAATATGAACTTGTAGTTTATAATTGAGTTATAAACTGGAATAGGTTAATAAAGGAATTTATAAAAAGGAAGTTTTTATAAATAAATAGAAACGGAATTTGTAAACGTTGTTTCATAAATCCGCAAATGACTTATTTTGATAAGTTAATTGTTATAACTTAGAGATAGAGTTATATTCACGTTTTAGACTGTGAATAATCCTTTAAGTTAAAAAGTATAAAAAGGATGAAATTTGTTAACATAGTATATTCACGTTTTTGGATAGTGAATAACATGTTAAAGAAATTGTTTTAGATATGATGTTTTAAATAGAATTAAAACGATCTAACGATGGTTTAAAATGTGTTGAGATTCGAAACCATAGATTTCAACATTTATTGTTGAAATAGACGTTTTCGAGAAATAAAAGGAAATGGTGGACTATAACACTGTTGTTATAGTAAATGATTTCCGAAAGAAAATGTTTTGTATAGTATTGGGATTTATATATCTATTTTAATTTCAAATCCCTATACTAATGATTTTGGGTTGTCGTAACGATGTTTTACGTAACATTCGTTTTGGCCCAAATAAATATGTTTAAGAGAATGATTTCCTTAAAAAAATGAATTATATACTTAATTCGATTTAAGTATATTGAATATTTTCTAAGTGTTGAAAATAAAAGGAATTTGTGAATTACTTATGAATAAATAAGTATGGAAATGTTTTCCAATATGAAGTGAATAATTAGAATTTATCTTTTTGGAGGATAAATTGAAATGAATTATTGAAATCGTATATGCATGAATATTTTGGGATATAAATTCACTAAGGAATTTATATGTGAAAGTGAAACTTGATAAAAAAAATAAATATTGATTTATTTTTGAAGTGTTGAAATTATATATCTAGTAAAGATATTTTGGAAAATAAATAATTTGGAAAATTATTTGGAAACTGGTGATGTGTGCATATCCAGTGATAGTTCAATAGCCGACTATCAGTATTTCCCTTTGAATGGGTATTTGATGTGAATTGTTTGAAATTGAATGCACACTTATTTTTGAATAAGCGCTCACTATTCGGGTTAACCGGGAAAGGACCATGGGGTCGTATAACCCACTCCGAATATGTGATACGTCGTTGTGAATTGCATTTGAAGATCGGTGTTGAAGACCGGTATTTGCGAGAGCGATAGGATGAACTATCGATTGACTCTACACCGAGTTGCTCCGGTATTGAGTTCTCCATATGTGATGGTGAATCCGATCAGGATTGTGAATATCCGGATTGCAAGGACTTCTTTGTAAGTGCCTTCGGTTCTGTTCGATCCCGGAACAGACTTGTATGGATTGTATGTCTGACATTACAATTTGAGATATAAAGCCGATTTCTTTCAAATATATTTCTGTTGGTGGCGGAGAATTTATTCTTTGCTTAACACCCTTCTTTGAGACGTACGAGCTCAAAGGTTATATAGTTGAAGTTATCAGCAATATATCCCAATTTGGTAATGTGACATGCTGAGTGATGCTGAAATGATCATTGTGTTGATTATTTGTGATAGGATCATTTATTTGATCGTCTATCTTAGTGATCATTGTGTTGATCATTTGTTGACCCAAAGCATGGCTTTTGTATAAAGTATGTTTTTGTGGACGTGAATTCGTCGAGCCTCACACACCGTGAATGGTCAAAACAGGAAAGAAGCAGCAAGGTTATGAGGGGTAGCACCCTTTAGGATATGTCCATTTCCTTCTGGAAAAGGGTGGTATCATGGTATGGAGCCCAGATACTTACTCATGTTGAAACACTTTGTTTTTATGATTGTGTGAATTGATTAGAGAGCTCTCGGATAAAGGTCCCAAAGGACCGGGGGATGGCATATTCGGTCAGTTGTTACTCAGTTAGGAGTAACCCGGCCTTGTGTTGGTAGAGATCCGGTTTGGTTCTCGGGGATGTCCATCCAGAGGCATTCTCATGTGGCAATGGGAAGTTCCTTGGCCTGATCATTCGTTGGAAATCCAAAGAAACAATACGTGACTTGTACGGTTTTAGTTGTATAACCTGCTATGGAATGTGGCGGTAACCTGCTATTGAACATAGTTAGCTATAGTAGGCATACGATAATGGTCGTATGTTGGCTAAGATTTATATTCTACTTTCGAAATGAATTTTCTCTATACTATGCACTAGTAATAATATCAAATATTATTTTAAATGCGTATCAAGCATCTTTGACTATCATAAGGAGAAATCTCCTCCGATTCTGCGTTTGCATGTGTGTGTGTGTGGGAGGCCTTATGGTAGTCTCATTTTTAAAAGCATTGCGAATTGTTTTAAAAATATTTCTCTTTTTGATTTTTAAAGATAAATAAACTGTTTTGAGTTCTCACACCAGTCTCATGACTGACTTGGAGTTTATTGTTTTCCTTCCTAAACTCTGGGTGCCCACCAATTTCCACACGGGCAGTCAAGAGTTAGGTTTATCAGGATATTCTGGATATTCTGGAGTTGCTGGAGGCAAGCTGGATGGCATGGCGTATTACTAGTTTATATAGTATTTCTTTTTCCGCTGCACTGTTTGATGTTGTTGATGTTGTATACTCTGATGATATGATGTAATGAAATGAAACGTACTGTAATAACTGATATAGTTCTTTGTTTAAAGATTATTCATTTATTATTATATGTTGTTCCGCTGCGAATTGTGAAACTCTGTTGTTGTTCTGTTGTTTTCTTTTGTCCGTTCTATTTTAAAATTCTTCTATCTTCTATTTTTAAAATTCTCTGTTTTCTAAAAATTATCTATCTTCTTTTCTCTCTATTTCCTATCTCTTCTCTCTTCTTTCTTTTTCTTTTCTTAAATTCTTTTTAAAAACCATAACTTCTCGGTTTTCGGCCTTCGATATTCGGCAGTCGATAAAGTGAGTGTCGATGTTGAATTTTCGAAAGTACGAAAATTTTCGGGGCGTTACACCCTAATCGTGGAGGATGCTACAATTGTAATTCTATGGAACACTATGCGAATATGTGTCCAAAACCCCATTCTTGTCGCTATTGTAAAAATTCGGGTCACCATATAACTGCATGTCCCATACTTCAAAGTAGGAAGGAGGGAAAGCTCAATGTAGTGCAAGCTCCTGGTAACACTTCTCGTGGTCAAGGGATTTCTTATTTATTCCTTGATCACATTTGTTTTGTGATCATCCTTTCGAGTTCTTGTTGATATGGGTTCATCTCATTATTTTTATATCAAAAGATCTTGTTGATTCTTTTTCTTTGAAAATATTTTGGGCTTATTGACTTCTTTGAGGATTGCGAATCCGGATGGTAGATCCGCAACACTCAATTTGCTTTCTATTGATGTCGTAATTATTTTATGTGATTTTTATTTCCGAGTCGATTTTTTTACTTAGGCTTCGGAATTTACTTTTGTAAGGATTGGCTTAATTATTATGAGGCCGTATCCTTTGTCCCGTATGGACTATTCATCTTTGACATTTTCAATCTGTTAAGCAGATTTCTATTTTGCCTTAATGATTTTGATTCCAACTTGATGGCATCATTTTATTCCTTAAGCCCACTTATAAGGAAAGTGTTATTTCTCTCATTCATGTAGTTTGAGAAATTTTCCGGTATTTTTGAGTTTGTCTTAGAATTATCACCTAAGAAATCTTTTGTGTGGTGTTAAGGTCTTTCTAGTTCGACCTTGCCACCGATTTTCATTTGGCTACGAGTTGCGGGAGTTAGCATTCCACTTACCGCATTCCGCACTCGTTACGATTCTTATGAATGGCTTATTATGTCATTCAGTTTGCCTATCTTGTTTCATCCATTTTATAAATCGGGTATTTTACGAATATCTCGATGACTCCATTCTAGTATTTATTGATTTTGGATGAAAATAGCAATTTAAAATTTTGCAAAATCTTTTTCATAAGATTTATTTAGAAGTATAACTGGATTTTTGTTCTTAAAACGAGCAAAGAATATTCTCAAAACTTTTAAGAGATATTTTCATCATATAGAAGATGATTTTTTGATTGTATTGCCCATTGAGTGCTTTAAGAATTCTAGTCGATGCGCTTGATCAACGTTATCGATAGGAATTTCCTAAACGCTTAGATGTGACAGTCAGACACGATATATTGACATGTAAAAACGTAAATTTTTGTAGAAAGATTATTACATAAAAATGAAAATGTAATTTTGAAAGTTTTAGCTTTTCGGGAAAGAAAATTATTTAAAAGAAGTTCTTTCTTTTCGATACTCTTATTCTTGTGATTCCCGAGGGGAACCAAGACTTTGCTATTTGTACCGATACTAGTCGTATTTGTTTGGATGTCATTCTCTTGCAAAGGATCACGTGCTATCACTTGTGCTTCTAAATCATTAAAAGCCGGTTGAGACTAGGTGTGCCACTTATGATCTAGTGCTCGTGGCTATTGTTTTTACTTTTAGAGTTTGGCATCATCATTTTTGAGGAAGAAATTTGTTCTCCACCTCGATCATAAATCTTCGGAATATTTATGTTCTCATAAGGAACTTCATGTTGACTCGAGTTCCTGGCATCTTATGATCTTGATATTCTTTTTATTCCCGGAAGGGAAATCGTGCTGCCAATGCGCTTTGTCGTAAGCAACAAGTGGTTGATTCTTTGATGATGTCTGAATGGAATTATCGTTTTACCAAGTTCATCGGGCGTTTTGATATACTTCGTTTTATTGAGTTTCATCTCATTCCTTTTATGGACTAGTGTCCGATGTTCTTTTATGTTGTTCGGTTCATCGGATGTACTGTTATTATACTACATCGATGTTCCGTCTTATCTGGATCAATGGATGTACCATTATTATACAACATCGTTGTTCCGGTTTATCGGTTCATTGGACGTACCGTTTTTGTACTACGTCGGTGTCCCAAATTATTCGAGTTTCTAGTTTCTCGGGCATACCATTTCTGTACTATGTCGTTGCACTGGCTCAATCTTCTGCTATTCTTGACGTTTTCTGTGTCTTTAACTATGGAAATGCTTTTAGGTTTCCTATTTTTATTCTCGAGCCGGTGTTATTGATGAAATTGAAGTCTCACCAGTTTTGACTTATGAGTAACATTCCATTCGCATCATTACTTCGGAGGTTGAGCGCCTTCGGAATAAAGATGTTCTTCTTGTGAGAGTTCAATGGTTCTCAAATCCTAAGGATTGCTCTTGGGAATCCAGAGAATTCAACGAGCGATCCCGTTCAGGCCTACTCTTTCATGCTCCTTATGGTGAACTTCCTATTTCAAATTTTCTTTTGTGTTGATATGCTTCTATGGTTGTTACTTCTTATTTTCTTCTTAAGTATTGCGAGGACGCAATTTCTTTAAGGAGGGGAGTCTGTAACAACCCGCATATTTATCGATTGTATATTTAAATATTTTATCGTTCGTCGGATTTTAGTCCGAAAACCTACTTTTTGCAAACAGTCGAATTGGGATCGAAACCCCTTCCATTGAGTTCAAAATGACGTTTGCGACCTTTTTGAGTGTAAGCTTCGATATGTTTGGAGTAAGTTGATTTTTTGCCACTTTTTCACTTAGGGCTTTGGTTTGGGCTGAGCCCATTAACCCTACTTATGTATTCAGTCCCAGCCACTTCTCATCTTCATTACTTCATTCCTCATTTCCTTATACTCAAGCTTTATGTTAATGGAGAGTGGAAGAGAAAATTAAAACTCCAAGCCCAAGTTTTCTTTTGCAAATCAAACTCTACCTCCAAACTAATAGAAGAACCCATTGGTAAGCATCTCCTTCTTCTTCTCCAACTCATTCTCCTTCCAATTTCAGAAATTTCTTAAACCTAATTTGGGAAATATTTCTCTTTTAAACTTAGATTCAAGCTTCTAGTGTTGAGATTGAAGTGTGGTTGATCTTCCCTTGTCTTCAAGCCTCTCATTCATTGTTTTTGGGTTCAAAGGTGAGATTTTTATCTCACGTCGTAGTCTATGTTTATCTCCGTTTGTTAGGTATGAATTCCTAACACTTATTCTTGTGCAATTGCTTTTGGTTTGGATTGATTTGGTGAATATTCCAATTTTTAGTGTTTTGAGTTCAATTCTTTAAAAATCCTAACTTTGATGTTTGAACATGTTTTTGGTGATATATCGAGGAGCATATAGGGCCGGGTAGTCGATTGGCATAAACCCTTAGCGCCGTTGGTCGTGCGATTGCAATTTGGTCGAGAGTTGCACCTCTTTTGAAATAGGGTAGGAAGTGCAAGCATAGGCCGACCGAGCTGTAGCCCAGGCACTTCCTGCCTCTGTTTTGGAAGTGCGGGTTACAGGCTTCGGCCGACCGAGCCCCTCGGCCGGTCGACCGACCTGGTGCCCGAGCACTTCCAACACCTGGTTCGGTCAACCGACTCTGGGAGTCCGGTCAACCGACCTGCTGCTATTTGCCAACTATGCCTATTTTGCCTAGTTGTCTGAATTTCCAACTTTAATCGATTTATGTTATTTCCCTATTTGTTGTTATCATTTGTTATTGACTTTGATGACTTATTTTCTTTGGGAATTCTTGGAATATCCATTTCGATGGATTCGGTATCGATTTCTTTGGATTCTATTCACGTCTTCAAATGTGAATTTATTGATTGATTGTTACTACAATCTTCTTTGTGATTTGTCACTTTAAAAATATAAAGGTTTTCTATACTAGTAGTAAATATCGAAACTCTTTCTTCAAACGATTTCAACTATATTTTCAATATCCAACTCGTTTATAAAACCGTATTCCAATCTACTAGTATACACAAACCTTTACCTCACTCGTATGAGAAATCTAATTAAACGGCTTAGTAAAACAAGTGGTATGAAACGCTTGCGTTTATTTCGTCAGTTAATTCTTGGACTTGTTCGATTGAATCTCTTGTGACAATTTTCTAGTGGAAATCTACAGTTTGTTCGTAAATATTTAAGTTAAGCAAGTGGTTATGGGACATGAAGTTAAACTCATATATTTACTAGCTTAGTGTAATTGACACTTCTCGTTGATCTTGACAATCATCTTTGTAATTTAGACTAGCATTGTGTGATGTCTTTTTGATTTGGTTCATCGGATGTCACGCTGTACGACGTCGTTGTTCCCTTTGGTTGTGTTTTGGTTCATCGGATGTCACGCTGTACGACGTCATTGTTCCCTTTGATTGTGATTTGGTTCATCGGATGTCACGCTGTATGACGTCGTTGTTCCCTTTGATTGTGTTTTGGTTCATCGGATGTCACGCTGTACGACGTCGTTGTTGCCTTTTGATTGTGATTTGGTTCATCGGATGTCACGCTGTACGACGTCGTTGTTCCCTTTGATTGTGTTTTGGTTCATCGGATGTCACGCTGTACGACGTCGTTGTTCCGTTTGATTGTGATTTGGTTCATCGGATGTCACGCTGTATGACGTCGTTGTTCCCTTTGATTGTGATTTGGTTCATCGGATGTCACGTTGTACGACGGCGTTGTTCCCTTTGATTGTGTTTTGGTTCATCAGATGTCACGCCGTACGACGTCGTTGTTCCCTTTGACTGTGATTTGGTTCATCGGATGTCACGTTGTACGACGTCGTTGTTCCCTTTGATTGTGTTTTGGTTCATCGGATGTCACGCTGTATGACGTCGTTGTTCCCTTTGATTGTGTTTTGGTTCATCGGATGTCACGATGTACAACGTCATTGTTCCCTTCTATTGTGTTTCTGGATCATCGGACGTCACGCCGTACGACGTCGTTGTTCCCTTTGACTGTGATTTGGTTCATCGGATGTCACGTTGTACGACGTCGTTGTTCCCTTTGATTGTGTTTTGGTTCATCGGATGTCACGCTGTACGACGTCGTTGTTCCCTTTGATTGTGTTTTGGTTCATCGGATGTCACGCTGTACGACGTCGTTGTTCCTTTTGATTATGATTTGGTTCATCGGATGTCACACTGTACGACGTCGTTGTTCCCTTCTATTGTGTTTCTGGATCATCGGACGTCACGCTGTACGACATCGATGCTCCGAATTATTTGATTTCTGGATTTCTTGTGTTGATTTCTAGAATTTATGTTTCACCAACTTTTACGATTGGCATTGATATATATGTCATTTATTGTGGCTTGGTGAATGAAATTAGGAGTTTGACATTCCTTTTGATCCTTGAGTAGATCTTTGTGATATTGATTAATCTCTTGTTGATTTTCAATTACTTATATATATCACAGCTTGGCATCGTGATTATTATACGTTTAGTCATATCTCTTATTCTATATCATTTCATCTTATATTTATAGCTAGACTGGTCCGTTTATTATTTTCTTCTTAAATAATACTCGGGTCAGACTGAGATATTACAGGTGCTTCCTCATGGCTTCCTATCTGGAACCATCTTCTGACTTTTGGCTAACTACTTTTGTTTAGTAGTTTTTGTTGTACGCATTTGAGAAATAGACTCCTTGATGTATACATATTCTTTTGTCTAGCACTTTTATCTATCCTTTTGTGATGTTGTGGATCTTATTTGACCACTACTCTGATGTACACTTTCATGTGTTAGTTATATATTCATATCTTCTTCCGCCTTTGTGATATGAATTATCTGTGACTAATTTGTGTTATGCTTATTTCTATATTTGTTTTCGAAGATTATTATAGCCACTGTGTAGTAGCTTTGAGTTTGTGTCGGTATGTCGGATTTCCTCTTGAGATGAAAAGTTACTTTTTTTTATCTGGCACATCGGTGCTCGCGCAAAGAAATTACATGGATGGTCGCTCCTCAACAGCCTTATTCTCCGTGGTAGTCGACAGCATTACACCGTAGCGTTCTTGGCTAGCATGGGTATAGAGGTCGGGCGTCACACTGTACGCCGACGATGTAGGGTTTCGTACCTGTTTTTATCGATGTTGTTTCAGGGGCTTTTGCGACATCTAGGTTGGATCGGAATTGATCGCATAGGAGGGGAACGATGCCGGGTTTGAGACGCGGCTGTTGACGGGGTGGCAGATTTGTGATGAGTTTTTTTTAATTGGTTTGGATTTTAGTGGAAATCGAATGGCTCGATAGCGATCGATTTCGATTTGTAATCGATGTGAGGTTTTGGCGATCGGAATCGTGAAAGGAGATCGAATGCGACATGCTGGCTTCGGTGAGGTCGACTGGAGTTCGTCGGAGTGTTGACACACGTGCACAGGTACACGTGGGTTTGGGTTGTTGACTGGTTTTGTAGAAGAAGGGGAAGTCTCGAAGTAAAGCTTGGGGATTTTCAAATTTGACTCGGGTTAGTATATGACATATTTGAGAATGCTACTGTTGTAACGGATGCTAAGTTTTAAAACTAAAAAGAAAGTTTAAAAGAATATAAGAGAGGGGTAACTCGGGGAAGACTCGGGGAAATGGACTCTGGGTGAGGGGACGAACTTGGGACTGTTTGGGTCGGTATGATAACAGTATCTAAATTTTAAACAAAATCAAATTTTAAATATGCTTAACCCATTAATTTTAAATAATTAATATTTTGTTTAAATTTGGGAGTAGTGAAGGGTTTTGAAAATAAATCATTTTAAAATTATTATGTTTAAAATGTTTTAAAATATGTATATCCTTTATTTTTATATGTTTATATTAAATAGACTTAATAATATTAAGAAGTTAATTAAGAAGAGATGTGTGATAATCCGGATTTCTTCAGCATCGAATAATTGTATAATTATCTGATTTAAACTATTGGAAATAATAATTTACAGACTTAATAAATAAATTCTGGTAATTAATAATATCTAAATGTATATAACTGGATATGAGTTATAATAAATACTGGATTATAGATATGAGAAAATTTATAACTATTGTAGTAAATAGAAAATATATGTATATATATAATATAGTTATATGCAAACTTTATGATATTAAAATTCTAAGTGTTTACATATACAAGTATTAATGAGTATACATCTATATGTGATTGTTAAGTCAGACTAGATCTACAAATTCCGATATTAAATATTGTTTAATTTGTTAGTTTCAAAAATAACAATGATAATATCTAGTTTTTTACAAACATAAATAAAATTTGTTAGAAATAGGAGATCTTTTATTTTAAATAAAGATGAATTTTCAAATAGTAGTATATATGTATGTATATGTTATAATTTGATATTATTTTGAAATTTAATTTAATCCATTAATAATTTATATATGAATGAATTATAATCTGAAGCTTTGTTTAAAATAAATATTTTTCAAAAGTTAATTTAGATTAATTCAATTGTTTTTAAAAAAACATAAGATAAATTGTTTTAAAAATTTTATATAAGGAGTAAAATCTAATTTCTCAAATTTATAAACACATGTTACATGATCTGATTAGAAATATAAGTTATTGTCAATAAATGTTCTCGTAAATTTACTTTTGTATTTATTAAAATCTAAAACTTGTTTGTAAAAATAAAAATAGTACTTAATATTACATAATTACTTATATATATATAACTTAAATAAGTTTTAAGAAAATTAGTAACATTTAAACATTAATAAAACATTAGAAAATAACATTAGTAAAATATGAATTAAACATTAAAACAACACTTGTAAACATTATAATACATGTTAAAAACACTTGTAAATTCATAAGTATAGGTGTAAGTTAACCAAGACATTGCGGAGACAAATGTCATCCTCTTGTAAATCTAATTTAAAATTTAAACTTGTAAAATAAGAACAAAAGTTTTTTTTTCTCTCAGCTAAAATTCTTCCTTCATTCTCAACAAAGATGTAAATCAAAAACAAAGATCAAAAATGGAAGAAATCTGAAATAAGAAAAGTAAAAAAAATCTGGAAACAAGAATGAAACTGGAAAATTCAAACAAATGCAAGATCCTCAAGTACAACACATGCAGTTCAGAATTTACAGCAGGAAGAATTATCAACATACAAATTAATTCAAGAACATACGGTGAATTTCAAGAGCCTGGAAAACAAGCATAGTTCTCTGTCCTCTGCTTGTTGATTTAAAATTTGGGTCTCTGCTTGAAAATCTCAGGTGAGTAACTCTACTTAAAAATCAAATTAAATAGGAAATTTGGATGCATGCCTGAAAATGATGATCATCTCTTTTAGTATTTTGGTAAATAAACACTGGACTTAATACCAGTTTTGAAATTTATGGATATGTTTATAAATTGGTGATAATGTTTGAGAGAAAGAAAAAAATATGGATTATATGAAGTTTCTACATGAGAATTGAATATATGTATGTATGTATATATTTTTATTTTGTTTCTATTTGAGTATATAAGATTTGCTCTCTTTTTATATACAGACTTTTAAATCTTAAAGAAGAAATTTCATATCCCTCTAAATATTTGATTTTAGACTAAAATATATGAACATGAAAGGTTTGTAAGGGTATAAACTGAATCTTAAAAATAGATTCACTTATATATACGAACTGTTATTATATAAATGAATGAATTTACAGGTCTGACCAATTTAGAGGCAAAAATAAAATGTCAGGGATTAAGGAATCAATTATATAACTTGATTCTATTTTTAAATTCACGAATTTAGAAATAGTAATTGTGATTTTTAGATGGGAAATTGATGAGGTATCGTGGAGGGATGGTTTTCGACAATTTTGTCGAAGGTCGTGGGTCAGCGTTGAGATAAGGAGCGAGTCTTGGACAGGAGGTAGTCAGTGGATAGAGGATCACGAGAAAAATGGGGGTGCATTTTTCTGGTGATCATAGTGGTTGGGCGAAGGTTTGATAGGGTTACAGAATGTTTTGGGAATAATGGTGTTCGCGAGGCATTCGTGACGGCCATGGGTGATCGGAGACGATCGCGTGATGATGGTTAGAAGCATGGTGACGTGATGAGGGTCTGGTGTTGTCGGCGATGAAGGGCGTGGTCATGGTCGACGGTGTTAGTTGACTTTCTGATGAGTCCTTCTTTCTTTGATTGATCGAGTGGCAATTTTTTGATGTGGGCTTTGATTTCATTTACTGGGTTGTCGTGAGCTTAGTCGGTGTCGTGGGTGACGTTTTGGGACCAGAGGCGATGATCAGAGTTGGCCATGGATGTCGTGCACGTGCACGAAGCACTTTTGGGTATCTGGAAATGTTCGTTTGGGGACAAGGCAGGAGTCTCGAGTTGATACTCGAGAATATGGCTTGCTGTCTCGATTTTTTGGTGGGAAGTGAGGAACTCGGGTGAAAGCTCGGGTTTTTGTTCTGTTAGCTCGAGTAAACTGTTGTTCCAGGTTTTAAACATCAGAAAACTTGTTCTGTTTGATGTTTGAGGGTAAGTTTAAATATAAACTGGAATTTGAACTGAAATTTTTATTTATAAAATAGAAATTTAAATAAGTTTAATCTGAGTTTTAAAATCTGGATTTTTGGTTAAACTTCAGTTTTTAAAATAAATAAAATTTTAAATTTAAATTGTTTAACCATTACTTAATGTTAAAGAAGATATAAAGAAAGAAAAAGAAAATGTTTGATACTAATAATTACTCAATGAAGTAGTTAAAGGAGATTAATTTCTTAGCATAATTAACTAAGTTAATATGCAAAATTTTAATTAATTAGAGTTGATTGATTTAAAAATTAATTAATTTTAAAAAAATCATTTAATATTAGATTAAGTATAATTACTTAATGTAATTAGTGAGGTAAAATTACTTAATGAAGAAATGAATGAATAACTACTGTATGTAATTAATTAAAGGAAAATTACTTATTGGGAAGTAATTAAAGAATAATTACTTATGGGAAAGTATTAAGAAATAATTACTCAATATAATTATAGGAGTAAATGTAATAAATCAAAGAGTTGATTTAATGAATATAAGTAATTAAGGGAAGTTAATTGCTAATGTAATTAATCAGGATTGATTAGTGAATAAAATTGTTTGAGGACAATTAGTCTGTGAAATTAATCAAGGGTTAATTATTTAAACATAATTAAAGGATGAATAGAATGGTATTGGGAGCCTTTGATTAATTGTTATCCCTAATATGTGGTTCGTGATGCTATGTGATAAGGTATGTTTGATTTAAGTTGTGATGCTATATGATAAGATATGTTTGATTTAAGCTGTGATGTTGTGGCTATATATTGATGATAAATTACTGTGATATCCTGTATTTAAAGGTTGAATTGTGTTTTACTTAATCTATGGGGGTTAAGATGAAATTGAACTCGAAGAGACCGGAGTTGGGTA
Organism: Allium cepa; assembly: GCA_030765085.1. Classification (NCBI taxonomy): domain Eukaryota; kingdom Viridiplantae; phylum Streptophyta; class Magnoliopsida; order Asparagales; family Amaryllidaceae; genus Allium; species Allium cepa. Next base: position 618,267,690 of record CM060938.1, on the reverse strand, counting down.
TTAGAAAATACCGAAACAACTTCGATTCTTTATAAATTGCTAGGTGAAATTAATAAGCTGGAATGGAATGATTTAAGTGAATTAGACCATTTAATCTCAGTTGGGTACTTAGAAGTTGGTGAGTAAAATAACTGATGTCGATAACAATTTGTGAACATGTAATTGATATAGGTTACCCGGGTTATATATAAGTTGTACGCTTTTGAAATTTATGTTAGATGGGTTTACTCACGCTGGTTTCCAGCCTGACCCGGGTGTTACTTTGATGTAATGCTCGGGTCAGACCAAGTATTACAGATTTTCAGGTAGGGACGTTCTGGAGCTCAGGAGGCGAGCTGGATGACAAGAACGTATGAAGTGCTTCCGCTATATTATATTATTGTATATCTACGTCATGGTAATTGTGTATATCCAGTGTCTGTATAAGTGTGTAACCCTGATGTATTAAAATGTAATCGACATATACATTATTCTTTTGTAAACTGTTATTATTTATTATTATATTTTGTTCGCTGCGAATGTGGGTTATTGATGATTCTTATTCTTCTTCTTCTCCTTCTTTTCTATCTCTTTATTCTTTTTATAACTATTTGGAATTTTCGGGTTCGAAATTTCCGGGTCGTTACAAGATGTTTTAAGTGCTAATTAACTTTAAAATTCTAAGTTAATTTACTTGTTAATGATAATTAATGTAATTTATTAAGATAAATGGATTACCTTTTAATTTATTGAAGTTTTAAGTGATTAAAAGATTTATTACTTAATGAAAGTAAATAAATAATAATTTCTTAATGAAAGTAATTTAGAAGGATAATTACCGAATGTAATTTAAAAGGATTAATTATGTAATTACTTAAAGATTAATTAATGAGGGTAATAAATTAATGTGAGTAATCAAAGGAATAATTAATTAAAAAGATAATTACTTAAGAAAAGTAATTAGAGGATAGTTAAATAATTAAAGGTTAATCACTTAATAATCAAAGAATAATTAATCAATTTCTTAATTGATGACTAAAGGGTAGTTAGTTACTTAATGATAATTACTTGATTAAAAGTAATTAATTAATAATTTGATTAATCAAGTGATTAAAGGATAATTACTTAATGTAATTAATTTGTGATTTATTAGTATAAGTGATTAGGATAATCACTTATTAATTAATTAAGGGTTATTTAATTAATGTAATTAAGTATAATTATTAAGGTTAATTAATTTATTAATTAAGTTTGATTAGTTTATTATTAAAGATTAATTAATAAATGATTAAAGAGTAATTAATCAAAATGGTTTGTAATTAATTAATGTAAATTAACCAGGATTAGTAGTTTATTCATAAGTATTTAATTTGATTTAAATTACTCATATGATTAATTGATCTTACTTATGGATGTTTGGATTGAATGAAATGCTTTGAATTGTTTGATATCCCTGACGTGTGATGCTTTGTGATATGAATTATTTTGATTTGAGCTGTGATGAATGTAATTTATTTATCTGTGATGAATTTATATTATTTATCTGCGAACCTGTGAATGACGGTAAGCGTTATAGGATTATACCGCTTATCGATATAGCTGTGCTTGAATCTGTAATAATTAATAATGTTGCACTATTGTGTAAAACCCTGGACTACACTATAAACATACAAATACGGATTTTACGAGGATTTGGTTAAGTCAAAGATATTTTGAATTTAAAATTTTGTATCCAAAAATAATGAAATGGTTTGGAAATGTGATTGGGTTAAATATGAAAACTTTGAAAATAAGGTTTTGGAAATTACTTTGAATATAATATAACTTGTTAAAGTTTTGAAATTTTAATGGTTTGATTTGAATTTGAATTCAAGATTTGAAGTTGAGTTCTATGAATATATGTTTGGAAATTATGGTTTAAAAAGGTTAAACAAATTATATAATGTATTTATATGAGTTTTAAACCATTTTGAAAGTATTATTTTGAGAATTTAAATTTAACCCAAATTTATACTTTAAAAGCTATAACTTGTGGATATTTGATCAGATTTTTCCAAAATGAAAAGTATTTGTTTTCAACGGATAATAGCTTTCAAATAAAGAAAGGATTTCCAAATTGTGTTGAAAGAATTTCAAGTTTGAAATGAAAATAATTTTGAAAGCCATGAATGAATCTTTGTCAAAGATTAGTGAACTTTGTTTTCAAATGAAAGAGGATCTTAAAGGTGTATCTTTTGTATAAAAGATTGGAATTGAAATTGTTTTGAAAGCTATGAATGAACCTTTGTGAAAGATTGACGAAACTTTGTTTCAAGTTGAAAGTGATGTTAAAAGGGTGAATCTTTTGTTTAAAAGATTTGAAATGAAAATTTGATTAAACCATTTGAAAGAAAAGGTTTTGGGCTTTAAGTTTTGACTTAACTAAGATCCCCGATATCCATAAGGTTTTAAAATTAAGCACTCATTATTCAGTTTAGCCGGAAGAGGACTTTATGTCATATAACCATTCTGAATAGTGATACGACGAAATGGATAGCATTTGAAGAGCGGCTATGAAGACCGGGTATTTTCGAAAGCGAAAGGATTACATGTCGGATGTCTCTGCACCAAATGGCCCTAGTATAGAGATTTGATCACCCTTTGTGATGGGGAGTCCGGACGTGATTAGGGAGTATCCGAATTTCCAAGGGATTCTTTTGAAGTGCCTTCGGTTCTGTTCGAACCCGGAATAGACTTGTATGGATGTATGTCTGACATTACATTTTGAGATGTAAAACTGGTTTCTATCAAATACATTTCTATTTGGTGGCGGATAATTTATTCTCTTAGCTTAACACCCTACTCTGAGACGTACGAGCTCAGAGGTTATGTAGTTGATGGTTACCAGTGATATATTCCCAATTTGGTAATGTGGCATACAAAGTGTTGTTGACCATTTGTTGATCAAAGCATGGCTTTTGTGAAAAGCATAGCTTTGTGGACGAGACCTCATCAGGACCTCACAAACCGGTAATGGTCGAAAAAAGAAAGTTGCGGCATGGTTATTGGGGGTAGCGCCCCTTAGGGTATGTCCATTTCTTTCTGGATAAAAGGTGGTATCATGGTATGGAGTCCAGATATTTAATCTATGTGGTTGCTACAAACTTATTGCTTTGTGGTTGTTGGTGTTGAGAGCTCTCGGATAAAGGTTGTTAATGACCGGGGGATGGCGTACTCGTGTCAGTAGTTACCTAGTTACAGAGGTAACCCGGTCTTGTGTTGGAAGAGATCCAGTTAGGTTCTGGAGGCATCCCACCGAGGCATACCCATGTGGCCCAGGAAGTTCCTTAGCCTGACCATTTGTTGGAAATCTAATCACCAATACGCGCCTTGTGTGATTTTAATTGTAGAACCTACCATCTAATATGGTAGCTATAGTAGGCATACTATAATGGTACATATGCTGGCCAAGATTAATATTATACTTGCAAATGTTTTCTGCACTATGCACTAATAATAATATCAAAAGGTTTTTCGCGTATCAAGCATGTTTGACTATCATAAGGGGAAATCTCCTCCAATTGTGCGCTTGCATTGTGTGTGTGCAGGGTGGCCTTATGGTAGTTTCATTTTCCAAAAAGCATTACGGATTTCTTTTCAAATTCTTTTGTTTTGCTTTTGTTTAAAGATAAACTGTTTTTGTTTGCTCACACCAGTCCCATGGCTGACCTGGATTTTATTGTTCCTTTTCTAAACTCTGGGTGCCCACAATTTTCCACACGGGCAGCCTAGAGTCAAGTAGTCAGGTAGTCAGATAGATGTAGATTCGATGGCCTTCGAAGTCTTTGGTTTGGTAGCTTTTGGCAATCTTGGAGCCTTTGGATTTTTGGTGATCGCATTTGTTCGCTTCAACGATGATGGTGATTCGAGCTTTTGATTGTGTGTTGTTTGTGAAGGAGTTTTGGAGCTTTGGATTGGAGATGTAGTTTGTGGATTCACTTTTTTTTAAAGATTAGCATTGAAGATGTTCTCTCTTCTTCTGGTGCTATTATATTTCCGTTGTTGTGTATCTCTAATGTATATTGATATCATTTGTATCAATGTGTTGTATCAAATATTGTGTATCAATAAAGTTATCATTTCTCTTCCGCTGTGTTGTTGTACTTAATGTGTTATAAGATCTGACGAACCAGGTTCGATGTTTGAAATCTGTGGCATTCGAATACGGGTAATGTATTTGGTGCCGATTTTCGAAGGTCGAGTCAGGGTCGTTACATTTGGTATCAGAGCTGAAGGTTGAGTAAGAACGTTAGCTCAGGGGTATAACACATTAGGTGGCTCATTAGAGATAGGGTTACAAATGTCGTAGAATGAGTATATCACTAAGATATCTTGTCTGTATGCCTCAGTAAATTCTCTTACTATCCACTGATAGTGAGTATGAGTGCAAAAAGAGGATGAGGTAGGGGACAGCGGAGTGCCACTACAAATGGTCAATGCCCTACAACAACAGGAATAATCTTTTCTCTATCGATCTCTTTTGTTCATCATCCAATATCAAATTCTTTGATTGCTTCATGGTAGCTACAAGAAGAAGCTCTGGTATGGTGGTGGCCCTGCGAATCGTTATAGATAAGTTCCTAATTCGTATTCTCTTCATCAGTTTTCTATCGATCTTTTCGTTTTTAACTTTAATGAATTTGAAATTTTAATTGAAACAAATTAGTTAATGAAATATGAATTGAAATAAACTTTATCCATTTGTCTATTCTTTGGGGTCCAGATATATTCTACGAATGGTTAGTTATCCTTTGAACTAACCAATGCCCGGCATATTTCGTAGACTGGATGACCCAAGTATCTTGTGTGCTATTGAATGAGGTCGTTCTCATAATTATTGATGATATTATGATTTGGTAAGCCAAATATAGAATAGGTATTCAGTTTGATCTGGTAAATCTATTCTCTATCTCAGATGTTTTCATCTATTCTTTATGGTCTCCCTATCTAGAAAATTTCGAGGACGAAATTTTCTTAAGGGGGGGAATCTGTAACGATCTTGGTTTTTAGCCAAATTTAATTCAGTAATTTATATTAATTTTTAGGATTAATTGTGAATTAATTTGAAAATATGGGAATAAAAATATATAAGATTATAAATAAAGGATTTGATTTGGAAATCTAAATATTTTATAATTGGATTATAATTTGAAATTTTCTAAAATAAATAATATATGTTGTTTTATTGTAAATTGAATTTTGGAATTGATTCAAAAATAAATATTTTAGAAATAAAATTGAATTTGAAAGCTTTATACTTTAAGAAATGAATATATGATTTTTTTTACTAAAGTGTAATTTAGTTTCAAAACATTTTTCTTTAAGAATGTATAAGTATAAATAAAGATGTTTAAATATAAACATTTTAAACATAACATATATATATAAGTAATCCATACATAAATATAAAATAATAATGGTTTTCACATTTGTAAAACTATAAGATACTTAACAACATAAGAAAATAAAATTTAATAAAGGGTTTAACATAAATTTGATACTTTTAACATTTGTAAGCCATATACATGAAAATTTGAACAGGTGTTAGCTTAGTATGATTTGGAAATATACAAGTGGCAATTAATCTTCTTTTGAATCAAATTATATGTTTCAAAAAGAAGAAGATCAGGTTTTATTTTCTTCACCGCTCAAAAAAAATTCATCTTCATTTTTAAATTAAAAATCTGAGAAGAAGTTCAGATTAAAATCAAAACAAGAGCTTCAGTTTCAAATCTTCATTTGTTCAGTCTGAATTAAACTTAAGTTTTTCAAAACTGGAATCAAGCAATAGATTGAATTCGACTCAAATAGATTCAGATCGTCAACAAATAAGCATCTTCAAACCTGAAGCAAATCAAATCAAGAATTCAACCTAGTTAAACAACAGAACATTTGTAGCATTAAAAAACCTAGAAGTTCAAGTTTAAAATCCTAAAGCAAATGATTCAACTCAAACTTGATCAAATTTCAACTCTGAAAGCTTTCAACTTGGGATCAAAAACCTGATCTCAAAGCAAAGATTCAACTTAAACAAAGCAAGACCAGGATTAAGTGGCAGATCAAATTCAAAATTTCAAAACTCTTCCAGATTTTAATTTCCAGGTTTTTGCTTCATTAAACCAGGTGAGCAAACTCCCCTTTTATAAGACCCTAAACCTATATATCTTGATCTCTGTAGTATGATATGAGTTGTCCTTGAATGATTGAGTGAATTTGGTTTACATGTTTATAAATGTGCAGATATAAAATATACATGTCTGTATGCACATATATCTCTGTTCTTGTAGTTACAGGCTAAATCCACATTAATTATTTCAAATTCTCTTCACACTTTCAATTTTGGGTTAAGATATTTGAAGATAAAATGTATGTATGACTGAAATATTAATTTTAAAATAATTTCAAATAAGAATATTTAGTAAATATTTAGAAAATAAGAAAGTACCTTAGCCTCTTTTCCAATCTGAAATTTTGATATTTTAAATTTCGAGGTTTGTTTATAGGAACAGATTCATATCTGAAAATAATGATTTTAGAAATTAATTTCATAATTTTTAAAAGTATATATGTTGAAGATTTCTGAGTTGTTCAAAAATGGGTTTTCTGTCGATTTCTGATGAACGATGAGTTGTTTGTCATCACGGTCGAGGTTGGAGGAAGCTTGGAGGTCGGTGAACCTAAGAAAAATGGTAGGAGTATTTCTAGATTGTCGTGGTGGCCATACGTCGGCTATGTAGGGATTTGTACCTGTTTTCATCGACGTTGTTTCACAGGCTTTTGCGACGTCTAGGTTGGATCGGGTTTGATCGCGTTGGAGGGTGAACGATGCTGGGTTTGAGACGCGGCTATTGACTGGGTGGCGGATTTTCTAGTGATGGAGATCGTCATCGGCGATGAGTTTTTGTTGATTGGTTTGGGTTTCAGTGGAAATCGAATGGCTCGATTGTGTTCGATTTCAAGTTTGTAATCGATGTGAAGTTTTGGTGGTCGGAATCGGGAAAGGAGATCGAAGGCGACATGCTGGCGTCGGCGAGGTTGACTGGAGTTCGTCGGAGTGTTGGTACACATACACACGTACACGTGGGTTTGGGTTGTTGACTGGTTTTGGAGAAGAAAGGGAAGTCTCGAAGTAAAGCTCGGGAATTTTCAAATTTGACTCGAGTTTGTATACGAGATATTTGAGAATGTTACTGTTGTAACAGATGCTAAGTTTTAAAAATAAAAACAAAGTTTAAAAGAATAAAAGATAGGGTATGGACTCTGGGCTCGGGGACGAACTCAGGACTGTTTGGGTTGGTATGATAACGGTTTCCAAATTTTAAATAAATTCAAATTTTAAACATGTTCAACCCATTAATTTTAAATAATTAATATTTTGTTTATGGGAGTAGTGAAGGGTTTTAAAATAAATCATTTTAAAATTATTAAGTTTAAAATGTTTTAAAATATGTGTATCCTTTATTTTCAAAAGTTTATATTAAATAAACGTAATAACATTAAGAAGTTAACTAAGAAGAGATGTTTTAATTGCTAATTAACTTTAAAAATCTAAGTTAATTTATTTGTTAATGGTAATTAAAGTAATTTATTAAGATAAATGGATTACCTTTTAATTTATTAAAGTTTTAAGTGATCAAAAGATTTATTACTTAATGAAAGTAGTTAAATAATGATTTCTTAATGAAAGTAATTTAGAAGGATAATTATCCAATGTAATTTAAAAGGATTAATTATGTAATTACTTAAAGATTAATTAATGAAGGCAATTAATTAATGTGAGTAATCGAAGGAATAATTAATTTGAAAGATAATTACTTAAGAAAAGTAATTAGAGGATAATTAAATAATCAAAGGTTAAAATTTAATAATTAAAGAATAATAATCAATTTCTTAATTGATGGTTAAAGGGTAGTTAATTACTTAAAGATAATTACTTGATAAAAAGTAATTAATTAATGATTTGATTAATCAAATGATTAAAGGATAATTACTTAATGTAATTAATTTGTGATTTATTAATATAAGTGATTAGGATAATCACTTATTAATTAATTTAAATAGTAATTAGTTAGGGTTATTTAATTAATGTAATTAAGGACAATTGTTAAGGTTGATTAATTTATTAATCAAGGACGATTAATTTATTATTAAAGGTTAATTAGTAAATGATTAAAGAATAATTAATCAACAGGTTTGTAATTAACTAATGTTAATTAACCAGGATTAATAGTTTATTCATAAGTATTTAATCTAATTTAAATTGATCAGATGATTAATTGATCTTACTTATAGATGTTTGGATCGTATGAAATGCTTTGAATTGCTTGATATCCCTGATGTGTAATGCTTTATGATATGAATTATTTTGATTTGAGCTGTGATGAATGTATTTACTTATCTGTGATGAATTTATATTATTTATCTATGAATCTATGAATGAAGATAAGAATTATAGGATTATACCGCTTATCGATATTGTTGTGCTTGAATCTGTAATGATTAATGATGCTGCACTATTGTGTAAAACCCCTGGACTACACTATACACACACAAATATGGATTTCATGAGGATTTAGTTAAGTCACAGATATTTTGAATTTAACATTATTTTATCCAAAAATAATGAAATGGTTTTAAAGTTGAATTTTGAATCCAAAATGGTTGGGAAAAGTAATTGGGTTAAATATGAAAACTTTTGAAAAGAAAGTTTTGGAAATTATTTTGAATATAATATAACTCGTTAAAGTTTTGAAATTTAAGTGATTTGATTTGAATTTGAATTCAAGATTTGAAGTTGAGTTCTATGAATATATAATTGGAAATTATGGTTTAAAAAAGTTTATACAAATTATATAATGTATTTATATGATTTTTAAACCATTTTAGAAGTATTATTTTGCGAATTTAAATTTAACCCAAGTTTATGCTTTAAAATCTATAGCTTGTGCATATTTGATCGGATTTTTTCGAAATGAAAAGTATTTGTTTTTGATGGATAATAGCTTTCAAATAAAGAAAGGATTTCCAATATGTGATGAAAGAATTTCAAGTTTGAAATGAAAATACTTTTGAAAGCTATGAATGAATCTTTGTGAAAGATTGGTGAACTTTGTTTCAAATGAAAGAGGATCTTAAAGGTGTATCTTTTTATAAAAGATTTGGAATTGAAATTGTTTTGAATGCTATGAATGAATCTTTGTGAAAGATTGGTGAAACTTTGTTTCAATTTGAAGGTGATGTTAAAAGGGTGAATCTTTTGTTTAAAATATTTGAAATGAAAATTTGATTAAACCATTTGAAAGAAAAGGTTTTGGGCTTTAAGTTGTGACTTAGCTATGAACCCATATATCCATATGGTTTTAAAATTAAGCGCTCATTATTCAGTTTAGCCGGGAGAGGACTTTATGTCATATAACCCATTTCGAATAGTGATATGACGAAATGGATAGAATTTGAAGAATGGTGGTGAAGACCGGGTATTTTCGAAAGTGAAAGGATTACCAGTCGAATGTCTCTGCACCGAATGGCCCCGATATAGAAATTTGATCACCCTTTGTGATGTGCAGTTCGGACGTGATTAGGGAGTATCCGAATTTGCAAGGGCTTCTTTTGAATTGCCTTCGTTTCTATTCGAACCCGGAACAGAATTGTATGGATGTATGTTTGATATTACACTTTGAGAAATAAAACTAGTTTCTATCAAATACATTTCTGTTTGGTGGCGGAGAATTTATTATTTTAGCTTAACACCCTCTCTGGGACGTAAGAGCTCAAAGGTTATGTAGTTGATGGTTACCAGTGATATATTCCCAATTTGGTAATGTGGCATACGAAGTGTTGTTGATCATTTATTGATCAAAGCATGGATTTTGTAAAAAGCGTTGCTTTTTAGGCGAGACCTCATCAGGACCTCAAAAACCGGTAATGGTCGAAATGGGAAAGATGCAGCAAGGTTATTGGGGCTAGCGCCCCTTAGGGTATGTCTATTTCCTTTTGGATAAAAGGTGGTATAATGGTATGTAGTCCAGATATTTAACCTATGTGGTTGCTGCAAACTTATTGCTTTGTGGTTGTTGGTGTTGAGAGCTCTCTGATAAAGGTTGGTAACGACTGGGGGACGGCATACTCGTGTCAGTAGTTACCTAGTTACAGAGGTAACCCGGCCTTGTGTTGGCAGAGATCCGATTAGGTTCTTGAGGCGTCCCTCCAGAGGCGTACCCATGTGGCCTAGGATGTTCCTTAGCCTGACCATTTGTTGGAAATCCAATCACCAATACGCGCCTTGTACGGTTTTAGTTGTAGAACCTGCCGTCTAATATGGTAGCTATAGTAGGCATACTATAATGGTACATATGCTGGCTAAGATTAATATTATACCTGCAAATGTTTTCTGCACTATACACTAACAATAATATCAAAAGGTTTTTCACATATGAAGCATGTTTGATATCATAAGGGGAAATCTCCTCCAATTGTGCGCTTGAATTGTGTGTGTGCGGGGAGGCCTTATGTGACGGCACACCTCTATACTCACGCTAGCCAAGGACACTACAGGGTAATGCCGTCAACTAGCATGAAGAATAAGGCTATTGAGCAGCGACCATCCATGTAATTGCCTTGTACGAGCACCGATATGTTAGATAGAATAGCATGCATTTCATTTCAAGAGGAAATCTGACATACCAATACAAACTCAAAGCTACTACACAGTGGCTATATGATCTTCGAAAACAAATATAGAAATAAACATAACATAAATCAGTCACAGATATTCATATCACAAAGGCGGAAATAAATATGAATATTACACATCGAAGTGTACATCAGAGTAGTGATCATACAAGATCCATAATATCACGAAAGAATAGATACAAGTGCTAGACAAAAGAATAAGTATACATCAAGCGGTCTCTATCTCGAATGTATAAAACAAAAACTACTAATCTAAAGTAGTTAGCCAACAATCAAGCGACAGTCCCTGATAAGAAGTCAAGCAGAAGCACCTATAATATCTCGTTCTGAACCGAATATTATTAAATAACAAAATAATAAACGGATCATTCTAGCTATAAATATCAGATAAAAATGAGATAAAACAAGAGATTAGATAAAACATATGATAACAATAATGCCATACTGCGAAAAGTATACATTAGAAAATCAACCAAAATCATACAATATCTCAAATCTACTCAAAGCACGAAAAGAATGTCATATTCTTTATTTTATTCACCAAACCACAAATATTGACAAATATCTCAATGCCAATCGTAAAAGTTGGTGAAACACAAATTCACCAATGCACAAATATTGATAAAAATTATCAATGTAAATCACTAAAATTGGTGAGACACAGTTTCTAGAAATCATCAATTAGAAATTCAAAAATCACAAAGGGGAGAGGCCTATCACAAAACGGAAGCATGAAAACTCACCAACACATGTATAACAAACGGAACGCTATTCCATGGTCGCTAACCATAAATTCGAAACATCGACGCAGTGCAATAAAAGTACGTCCCATGAACCGAAACTCAATTAAATTGGAATATCGACGTAGTACAATAACGGTACGTCCCATGAACCGAAACTCCAATAATTCAGAACATCGTCGCAGTACAATAATGTTATGTCCAATGAACCGAAAAAGCCTAAACATCGATGTAGTACAATAACGGTACATCCGATGAATCAAACACCATAAAAGAACATGGGTCGCTAGCCCACAAAAATGAGTCGAAACTCCAAAGAACTAATAGGTCGTTAGCCTATAAAAGAAATGAGATGAAGCTCAATAAAACGAGGTACCATCCCCTACGTAGACAAAGAGACATCGCACATTGCTAGTCTAAACCATAAAAATGATCATCATCGATCATCAAGAAGTGTCAATTACGCTAAGGTAGTAAATAAATGAGTTTAGCTTCATGTCCCATAACCACTGGCTTAACTAAAATATTTATGAACAAATTGTAGATTCCCACTCGAAAATTGTCACAAGAGTTTCAATTGAACAAGTCCAAAAATTAACCGACGAAGTAAACGCAAGCATTTCATACCACTAGTTTTACTAAGCCGTTTAATTAGATTTCTTAAATGAATGAGGTAAAGGTCTGTATATACTAATTGAGTGGAAGACGGTTTTATAAACAAACTTTGTGTTAAAAAGAGTTGAAATCATCTTTGTAAACGAGTTTGAATATTTACTACTAGTAGAGTAAACTTTGTATTTAAAATTGACAAGTCACTAAATTGATTGTGGAAACAATCAATCACCGAAAATTCACATATGAAGACGTGAATCAAATCCATAAAAATCGACACCGAATCCATCAAAATGGACATTCCCCAGAAATCCCCAAAAAGAAGTTATCAAAGTCAACAAAGGTGATAACAACAAATTGGAGAAACAAGAATCGATTAAAAATTGGAAACACAAACAAAATAGGCAACATAGGCGAAAACAGCAGATTCAGTCGATTGGATAAGGGTGGTCAGTCGACTGACTCAGATCCTAGAAACTTTTTGTTTGTAGGTTCAATCGAATGAACCAGGGTGGTCGGTCGACTGACTCAAATCCTGGAAACTTTCTGTTTCAGGTTCAGTCGACTGAACCTAGGTGGTCAGTCGACTGGAACAGACCTGGAAACGTTCGGTTTCCAGGATCAGTCGACTGACTCAGAGGGCTAGTCAACTGATACTGGCCCAGGATATTTCTTGGGTTCCGTTCAGTCAACTGACCCTCTGGTTCAGTCGACTGAACTGGAAATTCCAATATTTTTAGCCTAGCCCCCAAAGGGGTAAAAATCCAAACGGAACCGATCGATCGAGCAATTGCAACTAGGGATTTATGACACACGACAACCTAGTCCTATAGGCTCTTCGACTCACCCCAAAACATGCTCAAGCATTAAAGTTAGGATTTTTAAAGATTAACTTCAAATCACCAAAAATTGGAATATTCATAAAACCAACTCAATCCAAAGCAAATGGACAAGAAATAGATGTTAGGAATTCATACCTAACAACAAAGATAGATATAGACATAGATGTGAGATAAAAATCTCACCTTCAAACCCAAAAACACAGGAGAGAAGCTATAGAGCAAGGCAAGAACAATCACTGTTCAATTTTAACCCAAGAAGCTTTAATTTAAGCTCAAAAGAAAAACATTTCCTAAGTTATGGTTTAGAAAATTTCTGAAATTGAAGAGAGAATGAGTTGGAGAAGATGAAAAGGATGCTTACCTAAGCTTCTCCTTGATTTTTAGCTTGAAGTTGATAATTCCTAAGAGAATTAGGGCTTTGGAATTTCTAATTCCTTTTCTCTTCCTCCATTTTTTCTTTAGCTTGAGTGTTAGGAAATAGAATGAGTGAATGGATGAAGAGTAGAGGAGTTAGGGTGTTATGTTGGGTTATTGGGCTGAAACCCAAACCCAAAGCCCTAATTGAAAACATCAAAATTTTACTCAATTCCAAACATATCGATGTTTATACTCAAAAAGATCACAAACTCCCTTTTGAACTCAATGGAAGTGGTCCCGAGTTCTAATTTGACTGTTTGCAAAAAGTAGATTTTCGGACTTAAATCCGACCAACGATGCTATATTTAAATAAAATATTTAAATATACAATCTTAAAATATGCGGGTTGTTACAGACTCTCCTCCTTAAATAAATTTCATCCTCGCAATTCTGAAGAAGAAAACAAAAGGTAACAACCATAAAAGCATATCAACACAAAAGAATAATTTAAAATGAGAAGTTCACCATAAAGATCGGTGAAACTTCAAATTCTTTAACAACACCAGGCTCTAGAACAGAATCAAAATCCCTAAGGCATCTCCATAGAAGAGAGGCATGGAAGACGTCATGAATAGCAGAAAATGGAGGCAGTGCAATGATGTAATTCAATAACGATATACCCGAATAATTCAGAACAACGACGTAGTGTAATAACAGAACGTCCGATGTACCCGAAACTCAAATAAATTGGACAACAACGTAGTACAATAATGGTATGCCCGTTGAACCTGTTAAAAAGATCATTCCATTCGGACATAAACAAAGAAACAACCATTTTTTGTTTACCACTAAGGGCATCGGTAAAACGATATCCCTTTTTGGAAGTATAAAGAATATCAAGATCATAAGATGCAAGGAACTCGAGCCAATGTCGTCGACGCAATTTAAGTTCCCTTTGAGAAAATAAATACTCCAAAGATTTATGATCGGCCTAGAGAACAATTTCTCTCCCAAAAATAATGATGCCAATTCTAAAAGCAAAAACAATAGCCGCGAATAGCAGATCATGAGTGGCATACCTAGTCTCGATAGGCTTTAATTGCATAGAAGCATAAATGATTGAACAATCTCTTTCGCAAGAGAATGGCACCCAAACCAATACAACTAGCATCGGTACAAATAATAAAGTCTTAGTTCCCTTCGGGAATTACAAGAATAGGAGTATCGGAAAAAGAGTTCTTTTAATCGATCCTCTTTCCCGAAAAGCTAAAACTTTCAAAATTACAATTAATTTTATGTAGTCATCTTCTAGAAAATTTTACTTATTCCAAGTGAAATTTACTGTGTTTGATTGTCTCATCATAGCTTTAGGAGATTCCGATCGATAAATTTGATCAAGCGCATCGACCAGAATTCTTAAAGCACTCAATGGGCAAAACATCACAGAATCATCCTCTTTATGATAAAAATTCTCATAAAAACTTTACGAATACTCTTTGCTCGTTTTAAGAACAAAAATCCAATTTTACTTATAAAAAAATCTCATTAAAAAGATTTGCAAATTTTAAATTTCTGTTTTCATCCATAATTAATAAATTCAAAAATGGACTCATCGAGATATTTGCCGAATACTCAATTCATAAGATAGATGAAAGAAGCTGGATGGTTCGTCAAACCAAAGGCCATAACAAGCCATTCATAAGAATCATAATGAATGCGGAATGTGGTTAGTGGAACGATATCGTCCACAACTCATAGCTAATGAAATCTGGGGGCAAAGTCGAACTAAAAAGACCTTAGCACCACTCAAAAGATTGCTTAGGTGAAAATCCTAAGACAAGCTCAAAAATACCGAAAAATTTCACAAACTACTTGAATGAGGAGAATATCATCTCCCCTCAACAAGTGGGTCTAGAGAATAAAATGATGCCACTAAATTGGAATCGAAATAATCAAGAAAAAATAGAAATATGCATAACAGATGGAGGATGTCGGAGATAGATAGTCCACACGGGACATAAGGTATGGCTTCGTAATGATTAAGCCAGTCCTTTCACTAAAATCAATTCTGAAGCCCAAATAACACATATCATGCAAATAGGCCCGAAAAGAATAATCACATAAAATAATCTCGACATTTTTACAAAGCAAATTGAGTGTTGCGGATCCACCAATTGGGTTAGCAATTCTCAGTGAAGTCATCAAGCCCAAAATATTTAAAGAAAAAGAATCAACAAGTTCTTTTGATACAAAAATAACAAGATGAACCCATATCAATAAGAGCTCAAATAGGAAGATCACGAAATAAAATAATGCCATCAAGGACTGAATGAAAAGTACCATGACCAGCACTAGGATTGCCAAGTCTAACCATCTCTTCTTCTTTAAGAAAGAAAGAAAGAACGAAGAGGAAAAAGGTTATTCTCGGAATGAATATTCAACAAACTTGATTGATAAAACAAGGCATCATAAAAGAAATTAGGATAGAACGGGTCCTAAGACTCGAATAAAATCCTAAGGCACGACTCCTAAGAAGAACTTAGGACGATGATCCTTGCTAGATTATTCTACATTGTTCCAAATTTCGGCTTTGATACCAAGCTTTGACGCCCCACCTCTATACTCACGCTAGCCAAGGACAGTACGAGGTAATGCCATCAACTAGCACGAAGAATAAGGCAGTTGAGGAGCGACCATCCGTGTAATTGCCTTATGCAAGCGCCGATATGTCAGATAGAATAACATGCATTTCATTTCAAGAGGAAATCAGACATATCGATACAAACTCAAAGCTACTACACAGTGGCTATATGATCTTCGGAAACAAATATAGAAATAAACATAACATAAATCAGTCATAAATATTCATATCACAATGGCGAAAATAGATATGAATATTACACATAAAAGTATACATCTGAGTAGTGGTCATACAAGATCCACAACATCATGAAAGAATAGTACAAGTGCTAGACAAAAGAATAAGTATATATCAAGGAGTCTATCTCGAATGTATAAAACAAAAACTACTAATCTAAAGTAGTTAGCCAAAAACCATGTGAAAGTCCCTGATAAGAAGTCAAGCAGAAGCACCTATAATATCTCGGTCTGACCCGGGTATTACTTAATAAGAAAATAATAAACGGATCAGTCTAGCTAAAATATCAGATAAAAATGAGATAAAATAAGAGATATGATAAAACGTACGATAACGATAATTCCATAGTGTGAAAAGTATACACTAGAAAATCAACCAAAATCATACAATATCTCAAATCTACTCAAAGCAAAAAAAGAATGTCATATTCTTTATTTTATTCACCAAACCACAAATATAGACAAACATCTCAATGCCAATTGTAAAAGTTGGTGAAACACAAATTCACCAATGCACAAATATTAATAAAACTTATCAATGTAAATCACTAAAATTGGTGAGACACAAATTCTAGAAATCATCAATTAGAAATCCAGAAATCACAAAAGGGGGAAGCCTATCATAAAACAGGAGCACGAAAACTCACCGACACGTGTATCACAAACGGAACGCTATTCCATGGTTGCTAACCATAAATTCGGAACATCGACACGGTACAATAACGGTACGTCCCATGAACCAAAACTCAATTAATCGGAACATCGATGCAGTACAATAACGGTATGTCCCGTGAACCGAAACTCCAATAATTCAGAACATCGACAATAACGGTACGTCTAATGAACCGAAAAAGCCCAAACATCGATGTAGTACAATAACGGTACATCCGATGAATCAAGCACCATAAAAGAACATAGGTCGCTAGCCCACAAAAATGAGTCGAAACTCCAAAGAACTAATAGGTCGTTAGCCTATAAAAGAAATGAGACGAAGCTCAATAAAACGAGGTACCGTCCCCTACGTGAACAAAGAGACATCGCACATTGCTAGTCTAAACCATAAAAATGATCATCATCGATCATCAAGATGTGCCAATTACACAAAGCTAGTAAATAAATGAGTTTAGCTTCATGTCCCATAACCACTGGCTTAACTTAAATATTTACGAACAAATTATAGATTCCCACTCGAAATTGTCACAAGAGTTTCAATCGAACAAGTCCAAATATTAACCGAAGAAGTAAAGGCAAGCGTTTCATACCACTAGTTTTACTAAGCCGTTTAATTAGATTTCTCAGACGAATGAGGTAAAGTTTTGTATATGCTAATAGATTGGAAAACGGTTTTATAAACAAGCTTTGTATTAAAAATAGAGTTGAAATCATCTTTGTAAAAGAGTTTGAATATTTACTACTTGTATAGAAACCTTTGTATTTAAAAGTGACAAGTCACAAAATTAATTGTAGAAACAATCAATCGCCAAAAATTCACATACGAAGACATGAATCAAATCCATAAAGATCGACACCAAATCCATCAAAATGGATATTCCCCAGAAATCCCCAAAAATAAGTTATCAAAGTCAACGAAGGTGATAACAACAAATTAGAGAAACATGAATCGATTAAAAATTGGAAACACAAACAAAATAGGCAACATAGGCGAAAACAACAGATTCAGTCGACTGGACCAGGGTGGTCAGTTGACTGACTCAGATCCTGGAAACTTTCTTTTTCCAGGTTTAGTCGACTGAATCAGGGTGGTCAGTCGACTAACTCAGATCCTAGAAACTTTCTGTTCCAGGTTCAGTCGACTGAACTAGGGTGGTCAGTCGACTAGAACAGACCTAGAAACGTTTGGTTTCCAGGATCAATCACCTGACTCAGAGTGTCAGTCGACTGATACTAGCCCAGTAAATTTCCTGGGTTCGGTTCAGTCGATTGACCATCTGGTTCAGTTGACTGAACTAGAAATTCCAGTATTTTCAGCCTAGC
Source organism: Allium cepa (assembly GCA_030765085.1). Classification (NCBI taxonomy): domain Eukaryota; kingdom Viridiplantae; phylum Streptophyta; class Magnoliopsida; order Asparagales; family Amaryllidaceae; genus Allium; species Allium cepa. The sequence continues at coordinate 618,249,557 of CM060938.1, read as the reverse complement.
CCCCAAAGGGGTAAAAATCCAAACGGAGCAGATCGATTGAGCAATTGCAATTTAGGATTTATGCCACATGACAACCCAGTCCTATAGGCTCTTCGACTCACCCCAAAAACATGCTCAAGCATTAAAGCTAGGATTTTTAAAGATTTAACTTCAAATCAACAAAAATTGGAATATTCATAAAACCAATTCAATCCAAAGCAAATGGACAAGAAATAGATGTTAGGAATTCATAGCTAACAACAAAGATAGACATAGACATAGATGTGAGATAAAAATCTCACCTTCAAACCCAAAAACACAGGAGAGAAGCTATAGAGCAAGGCAAGAACAATCACTCTTCAATTTTAACCCAAGAAGCTTTAATCTAAGCTCAGAAGAAAAACATTTCCTAAGTTAGGTTTTAAGAAATTTCTGAAATTGAAGAGAGAATGAGTTGAAGAAGATGAAGAGGATGCTTACCTAAGCTTCTCCTTGATTTCTAGCTTGAAGTTGATAATCCCTAAGAGAATTAGGGCTTAGGAATTTCTAATTCCTTTTCTCTTCCCATGTTTTTTCTTTAGCTTGAGTGTTAGGAAATAGAATGAGTGAATGGATGAAGAGTAGAGGAGTTAGGGTGTTATGTTGGATTATTGGGCTGAAACCCAAAGCCCTAAATGAAAACATCAAAATTTTACTCAACTCCAAACATGTCGATGTTTATACTCAAAAAGGCCGCAAACTCCATTTTGAACTCAGTGGAAGAGGTCTCGAGTTCTAATTCGACTGTTTGCAAAAAAGTAGCTTTACGGACTTAAATCCGACGAACGATGCTATATTTAAATAAAATATTTAAATATACAATCGTAAAATATGCGGGTTGTTACACATTATGGTAGTTTCATTTTTCAAAAAGCATTATGGATTTCTTTTAAATTCTTTTGTTTTGCTTTTGTTTAAAGATAAACTGTTTTTGTTTGCTCACACCAGTCTCATGACTAACATGGAGTTTATTGTTTCCATTCTAAATTCTAGGTGCCCACATTTTCCACACGGGCAGCCTAGAGTCAGGTAGTCAGATAGTAGATGTAGATTCGATAGCCTTCGAAGTCTTTGGTTTGGTACTTTTGGCAATCTTGGAGTCTTTGGATTTTTGGCAATCTTGGAGTCTTTGGTTTGGTAGCCTTCGAAGCCTAGAAAGATACGCCCCATGCATTATCAAACATCGATGCACCTAGGGAGTTACGCTCCATGCATAATCAAACATCGACATGCCTAGAAAGATACGCCCCATATATAATCAAACATCGACGCACCTAGAAAGATACGCCCTATGCATAAACAAGCATCGAAGCACCTAGACAGATACGCACCATGCTCCGACTTATCGAGCTAATTGCTCCACGAACGGTCCAAGGACCATGGGTCACTAGCCCATAAAATAAATGAGACGATGCTTAATAGAACGAGGTACAGTTCCCCACGTGGACAAAGAGTCATCGCACAACGCTAGTCTAAGCCATAAAATGATCCTCATCGATCAACAGAAGTGTCAGTTACACTAAGCTAGTAAATAAATGAGTTTAGCTTCATGTCCCATAACCACTGGCTTAACTTAAATATTTACAAACAAATTGTAGATTTCCACTCGAAAATTGTCACAAGAGTTTCAATCGTACAAGTCTAAAAATTAACCGACAAAGTAAACGCAAGCGTTCCATACCACTTGTTTTGCTAAGTCGTTTAATTGGATTTCTCGAACGAATAAGGTAAAGATTTGTGTATACTAATAGATTGGAAAACGATTTTATAAACAAGCTTTGTATTGAAAATAGAGTTGAAATCATATTCGAGAAAGAGTTTGAATATTTACTATTAGTATAGAAACCTTTGTATTATAAAGTGGAAAATCACGAAATTGATTGTTAGAACAATCAATCACCAAAAATTCACATTCGAAGACGTGAATTAAATCTCAAGAAATTAATACCAAATCCATCAAAATGGATATTCCCCAAAAATCCTGAAAAAGAAGTTATCAAAGTCAACAAAGGTGATAACAACAAATTGGAGAAACAAGAATTGATTAAAAATGGGAAATTCAAACACAAAAGGCAAAATAGGCAGAGACGGTAGATTCAGTCGACTGGACCAGGGTGGTCAGTCGACTGACACAAATCCTGAAAACTTTCTGTTTCCAGGTTCATTCGAATGAACCTGGGTGGTCAGTCGACTGAACCATGTTAGGAAACTTTCGATTTCCAGGCTCAATCGACTGACCCAAAGTGGTCTGTCGACTGATACTGGCCCAAGAAAATTCTTGGGTTCGGTTCAGTCGACTGACCTTCTAGTTCAGTCGACTGAACTGGAAATTCCAGTATTCTCAACCTAGCCCCCAAGGGGCAAAATCCCAAACAATTTGCGATCGGACGAGCGATGGGCGCTAAGGGTTTACGCCAATCGGCTTCCCAGCCTTATGGGCTCTTCGATACACCAACAAAAGCATGATCAAACATCAAAGCTAAGATTTTTAAAGATTTAACTTCAAAACGCCAAAAATTTGAATATTCATAAAACCAATTCAATCCAAAGAAAATGGACAAGGAATAAATGTTAGGAATCACTACCTAACAACTACCAAAGATATAGACATAGATGTGAGTTCAAAAACTTACCTTTAAACCCAAAAACAAAGAAGGAGAAGCTTTTAAAACGAGGCAAGATCAATTCCTCTTCAATTTCAACTCAAGGAGCTTCAATCTAAGCTCATAAGAAAATATTTCCTAAATTAGGTTATAGGAAATTTCTGAAATTGGAGAGAGATTGAGATGGAGAAGAAGAAGAGGATGCTTACCTAAGCTTCTCTTGGATTTTGGACTTGAATTTGAGTTTCCTAATCAAGCTAGGGCTTAGGAATTTCTATTTCCTTTTCCTTTCCCCCATTTTTACAAAAGATTGAGTGTTAGGAAATATTATGAAGGAATGAAGAGGAAAGGGGGTGGAGCTAGGGTCTTATGTTAGGCTGTTGGGCTGAAACCCAATACCCGAAGCCCTAAATGAAAATGTCGAAATTCTAGCTAACTCCAAACATATCGATGTTTATACTCAAAAAGGTCGCAAATAGCATTTTGGACTCAATGGAAGTGGTCTCGAGTCCCAATTCGACTATTTGCAAAAAGTAGCTTTTCGGACCTAAATCCGACCAACAATGCTATATTTAAATAAAATATTTAAATATACAATCATAAAATATGTGCGTTATTACAGACTTCCCTCCTTAAAGAAATTGTGTCCTTGCAATTCTTAAGAAGAAAACAAAGAGTAACAACCATAAAAGCGTATCGACACAAAAGAAAATTTGAGGTAAGAAGTTCACCCTAAAGAACACGAGAGCGTAAGTTGCTCATAAGTCAAATTAGGTGAAACTTCAATTTCTTCAATAACACCAGGCTTAAGAATAGAATCGGAATCCATAAGGCATTTCCGTAGTTGAGAGACGTGGAAAAATGTCATGAATAGCAGAAAATCGAACCGGTGAAACGACGAAATTAAATAAGTTATGCCTGAATAATTCGGAACAACGACGTAGCATAATAACAGTATGTCCGATGTACCCGAAACTCAAATAAATTGGACAACGACGTAGTACAATAACGGTAAGTCCGATGAACCTGTCAAAAAGATCATTCCATTCGGACATCATCAAAGAAATAACCATTTGTTGTTTACGACTAAGGGCATTGGCAACACGATTTCCCTTTCCGAAGTATAGAGAATATCAAGATCATAAGATGCAAGGAACTCGAGCCAATGTTGTTGACGCAAATTAAGTTCCTTTTTAGAAAATAAATACTCCAAAGATTTATGATCGGTGTAGGGAACAAATTTCTCTCCCAAAAATAATGTTGCCAATTCTAAAAGTGAAAACAATAGGTGCGAACACTAGATCGTGAGTGGCATACCTAGTCTCGATAGGCCTTAATTGTATGGAAGCATAAATGATAGAACGTTCTCTTTTGCAAGAGAACGACACCCAAACCAATACGACTAGCATCGGTACAAATATTGATGTGTTGGTTCCCTTCGGGAATCACAAGAATAGGAGCATCGGAAAGTAGTTATTTTAAATGATCCTCTTTCCCGAATGGCTAAAACTTTCAAAATCACAATTAACTTTATGTAATCATTTTTCTAGAAAAATTTACTCATTCCAAGTCAATTTACTTTGTCTGATTGTCTCATCATAGCATTGAGGAGATTCCTATCGATAACGTTGATCAAGCGCATCGACCAGAATTCTTAAAGTATTCAATGGGCAAAACAACACAAAATCATCTTCTATATGATAAAAACATCTCTTAAAATTTTTACGAATATTCTTTGCTTGTTTTAAGAACAAAATCCAATTATACTTATAAATATCTTATGAAAAAATTTGTAAATTTTAAATTACTGTTTTCATCCATAAGAAATAAATTCAAAAACGGATTCATCGAGATATTCGTAGAATACTCGATTCATAAGATGGATGAAATAAGCTGGACAACTCGAATGGCATCACATGTCATTCATAAAATCATAAGGAGTGCGGAATGCGGTAAGGGGAACACTATCATCCGCAACTCATAGCAAATGAAAACTTGTGGCAAGGTCGAATGGAAAAGACCTTAGCACCACACAAAAGATTACTTAGGTGATAATCCCTAAGACAAGCTCAAAGATGCTGGAAAATTCACAAACTACTTGAATGAGGAGAATAACATCTTCCTAAAAAATGGGTCTAGAGAATAAAATGGTTTCACCAAATTGGAATCAAAATCATTTAGAAAAAATAGAAATCTGCTTAACAGATTGAAAATGTCGAAGATAGATAGTCCACTCGAGACATAGGTTATGGCTTCGTAATAATTAAGCCAATCCTTTCACAAAAATCAATTCTGAAACCTAAGTTGCAAATAACATGCAAATCGGATCGGAAGGCATAATCACATAAAAATAATCTCGACATTTTTACAAAGTAAACTAAGTGTTGCGGATCCACCAATCGGATTAGTAATCCTCAGTGAAGTCATTAGGCCCAAAATGTTTAAAGAAAAAGAATCAACAAGTTCTTTTGATATAAAATAATGAGATGAACCTATATCAACAAGAACTCGAATAGGATAATCACAAAACAAATGTCATCAAGAATTGAATGAAAAATACCTTGACCAAGTGAAGTGTTACTAGGGGCTTGCACTACATTGAGCTTTCCCTCCTTCCTACTTTGAAGTATGGGACATGCAGTTATATGGTGACCCAAATTTTGGCAATAGCGACAATAGAGAGGTTTCAGACACTCCCTTGCATAGTGTTCTGTGGAACTATAGTTGTAGCATTTTCCACGACTAGAGGTAGGAGCCTTTTCTACCAGAGTTTCTTGCTTCCCTTTCTTGTTGGGATTGGGGACTTTGAATTTAATAGGCCTCTTCATGTTATTGTTGGTGTTCTATTTGGTACCCAGAACTTCAACATCACTTTCATTATCGGCCTCTTCAAGTCGAAGAGTGATATCAATAAGCTGATTGAAAGTAACTTCTAGTTTCAGAAGTAAAGGCTTTTTAAGGTTCTTATTCAACTCATAGACAAACCTTTGATTTTTCTTCAATGGGGTATTAATATACTCGACTCCATATTTAGAGAGAGATTCGAAAGATGTGACATAATCCGTCACAGAAGATTCACCTTGAACAAGGTCAATAAAACGCCAGGCCAAAGTTACTTTTTCAGCTTCCGGCACTAACTTTAACTCGAACCTTTCTCGGAATTGCTCCCAAGTAAGATCTGCTTTGATAATCTCCAAAACCAAAAGCTCATACCAATCTAATGCTCTTTCTTGGAGCATGCTAGAAGCCACTTGGACTCGATGGAGATCAACAAGATTCATGCGAGAAAAGATGTGATCGCGTGATCCAAGCCAAGCTTGGATTTCTATAACACTTTCGGAACCCTTGAATGGCCTTCCACCCAAATCGGTATAGTCTCTGCACAAGCGGGCAAATCCAGATCTATGATGAGTAGGCTTTGGAATGGGTCCGACAGCTTGAGATTTCTTTACAAGATCTAGAAGCTGCTGGGCAGACATGAATACTCCCTCTTGAGAAGTAGCATTGGATTGACCGACGCTTGGTCGGTTAGATCTAACCATTTCTCTTCTTTAAGAAAGAAAGAAAGAAAGAAGAAGAAATAGGTTATTCTCATAATGAATATCAAACAAACATGATTAATAAAACAAGGCATCATAAAGAAAATAGAATAGAACGGGTCCAATGACTCGAATTAAATCCTAAGGCACGACTCCTAAGAAGGACTTAGGACAATGATCCATGCTAGATTATTCTACATTGTTTCGAAGTTTGGCTTTGATACCAAGCTGTGACGCCCCACCTCTATACTCACGCTAGCCAAGGATACTACGGAGTAATGCCGTCAACTAGCACAAAGAATAAGGCTGTTGAGGAGCGACCATCCATGTAATTGCTTTGTGTGAGCACCGATATGTCAGATAATATAACATGCATTTCATTTCAAGAGGAAATCCGACATACCGATACAAACTCAAAGCTACTACACAGTGGCTATGTGGTCTTCGAAAAAATATATAGAAATAAACATATCATAAATCAGTCACAGATATCCATATCACAAAGGCGGAAACAAATATGAATATAACACATATAAGTGTTCATCCGAGTAGTGGCCAACTAAGATCCACAATATCACAAAAGAATAGATACAAGTGCTAGACAAAAGAATATGTATACATCAAGGATTCTCTATCTCGAATGTATATCAACAAAAACTACAAAACTAGAGTAGTTAGCCAAAAGTCGGATAATGTTCCCAGAAGAGGAGTCAAGCAGAAGCGCCTGTAACATTTAGGTTTGACCTGATTATTATTTAATAAGAAAATAATAAACGGATCAGTCTAGCTATAGATATCAGATAAAATGAGATAGGATAAGAGATATGACAAAAACGTATGAAAACAATAATGTCGTACTATGAAAAGTATACATTGGATAACAAAAATCACAAAATATCTCAAGAATCTCAGAAATAAAAAAGAATGTCAAATTCTTTATTTTATTCACCATACCACGAATATTGACAAATATATCAATGCCAATCACAAAATTGGTGAAACATAAATTCTAGAAATCATCAATTAGAAATCCAGAAAGCATAAAGGGGGAGGCCTATCACAAAATGAGAGCATGAAAACTCACCAACACGTGTATCACAAACATCGACGCACCTAGAAAGATACGCCCCATGCATAATCAAACATCGACGCACCTGGAAAGATACGCCCCATGCATAATCAAACATCGACACACATAGAAAGATACGCCCCATGCATAATCAAACATCGACGCACCTAGAAAGACACTCCCCATGCATAATCAAACATCGACGCACCTAGAAAGATATGCCCCATGCATAAACAAACATCGACGCACCTAGAAAGATACGTCTCATGCTCCGACTTATCGAGCCGATTTCTCCACGAACGGTCCAAGGACCAAGGATCGCTAGCCCACAAAATAAATGAGATGAAGCTCAATAAAATGAGGTATAATTCTCCATGTGGACAAAGAGACATCGCACAATGCTAGTCTAAGCCATAAATTGATCATCATCGATCAAAAATAAGTGACAATCACACTAAGCTAGTAAATAAATGAGTTTAGCTTCATGTCCCATAACCACTGGCTTAACTTAAATTTTTACGAACAAATTGTAGATTTCCACTCGAAAATTGTCACAAGAGTTTCAATCGAACAAGTCTAAGAATTAACCGACAAAGTAAACGCAGGCGTTCCATACCCCTTGTTTTTCTAAGTCGTTTAATTGGATTTCTCGAACGAATAAGGTAAAGGTTTGTGTATACTAATAGATTGGAAAACGGTTTTATAAACAAGCTTTGTATTAAAAATAGAGTTGAAATCATATTTGAGAAAGAGTTTGAATATTTACTATTAGTATAGAAACCTTTGTATTATAAAGTGACAAATCACGAAATTGATTGTTAGAACAATCAATCACCAAAAATTCACATTCGAAGCGTGAATTAAATCCAAAGAAAACGATACTCAATCCATCAAAATGGATATTCCCTAGAAATCCTGAAAAAGAAGTTATCAAAGTCAACAAAGGTGATAACAACAAATTGGAGAAACAAGAATCGATTAAAAATTGGAAATTCAAACATAAAAGGCAAAATAGGCAGAGACAGCAGATTCGGTCGACTAGACCAGGGTGGTTAGTCCACTGGCACAAATCCTGGAAACTTTCTGCTTCCAGGTTCATTCGACTGAACCTAGGTGGTCAGTCGACAAAATCATGCCTGGAAACTTTCGGTTTCCAGGCTCAATCGACTGACCCAAAGTGGTTAGTCGACTGATACTGTCCCAGGAAAGTTCTTGGGTTTGGCTCAATCGACTGACCTTCCAGTTCAGTCGACTAAACTGGAAATTCCAGTGTTCTCAACCTAGCCCCCAAGGGGCAAAATCCCAAACAATTCGCCATCGGACGAGCAATGGGCACTAGGGGTTTACGCTAATTGGCTTCCCAACCCTATAGGCTCTTCGATACACTAACAAAAGCCTGATCAAACATCAAAGCTAAGATTTTTAAAGATTTAACTTCAAAACACCAAAAATTGGAATATTCATAAAACCAATTCAATCCAAAGCAAATGGACAAGGAATAGATGTTAGGAATCATTACCTATCAACAATCAAAGATATGGACATAGATGTGAGTTCAAAAACTCATCTTTAAACCCCAAAACAAAGAAGGAGAAGCTTTTAAAACAAGGTAAGATCAATTCCTCTTCAATTTCAACCAAAGGAGCTTCAGTCTAAGCTCATAAGAAAATATTGCCTAAATTAGGTTATAGGAAATTTCTGAAATTGGAGAGAGATTGAAATGGAGAAGAAGAAGAGGATGCTCACCTAAGCTTCTCTTGGATTTTGGACTTGAATTTGAGTTTCCTAATCAAAGCTAGGGCTTAGGAATTTCTATTTCCTTTTCCCTTTCCCCATTTTTACAAAAGCTTGAGTGTTAGGAAATATTATGAAGGAATGAAGAGGAGAGGGTGTAGAGCTAGGGACTTATGTTAGGCTATTGGCCTGAAACCTAATACCCAAAGCCCTAAATGAAAATGTCGAAATTCTAGCTAACTACAAATATATCGATGTTTATACTCAAAAAGGTCGCAAACAAAATTTTGGACTCAATGGAAGTGGTCTTGAGTTCCAATTCAACTATTTGCAAAAAGTAGCTTTACGGACTTAAATCCGACTAATGATGCTATATAAATAAAATATTTAAACATACAATCATAAAATATGTGGGTAGTTACAGTGGACTAGAGTATAAACGACTTGAGAAAAATCTCTAGGTCCCTGAAGCGGAGTAGAGTACTCTGGGTCCCAGAGCGTGGACTAGAGTACAAATGAATTGACGAAAATCTCTAAGTCCCTGAAGCAGACCAGAGTACTCTGAGTCCCCAGAGCGCAGACTAGAGTATAAACAACTTGAGAAAAACCACTAAATCCCTGAAGTGGACAAGAGTACTCTGAGTCCCCATAGTGCACACTAGAGTATAAATGAATTGATGAAAATTTCTAAGTCCCTGAAGCGGACTAGAGTACTTTGAGTCCCTAGAGCATGGACTAGTGTATAAATGACTTGATGAAAATCTCTATGTCCCAAACTGTGGACTAAAGCATAAACCGTTCGGCAAATCTCGACGTTCCCGGAGCAAGTACCGAAGCATAAACACAAATTGGGCATGAGTCGACCGGGGGAAGAATAACTCTAAGTCACCAGAATGCATAGTGGCATATAAACATCGAAAAATAGATCAGTGGATTTTGACCGTTCTCTATTCCACAAACTTCGGGAATGAAATCGACAGAAGGAGTATTAACTCGCTAAGAATGGAGTTCGACCATCCGACTTGTGGCCTGGCTAAATCAATGTTGGGAGCATGATTACAAATCCCTAAAAGCTGAATATGATATCTTATTATAGCTCTAGCTTGGCGTTCTTTACAACTTAAGGCAACGACTGCAAGTAGGCCTCAATACAGAACCAAGCGAACGACATCCAAAGCTACGGGCGACTGAGTGTATCATACCTTAGATCGAGGGTCAATATTGATCCACACCAAGCACATACGAATGTGACTCCAATGTCCCTTAAAAAACTATGACCACCAGAGTATGGAAAGGAGAGTAAACCGCGAAGACTTGGTCATTAATTCTCCAGCACCCTCCTTCGATCCATCAGGAGGAGTATGAAACTGGACGAGAATGACCTGACTACACTTGAGCCAACTTTACCCCAAAATCTGATTACAGAATATGAACCAAAGTGGACGTGGCTGACCGTCCAGTACCCAACTTACGCCCAGAAACCGACGAGGCATCAAAGTATTCCCTTTGGAATGAAAAATCACAATACAATCCAGGATAGGCGAGACTCATCCTCCCATCAACTGACCTGATTCCATAATTCCACGAGAAAAAGAGTAAAGCTAAAGTGGGCAGGTTGGCCTTCCTACTTATCGGTATATGCCCTAGACTTGGGGGCACGAGTGAGAAGCAGGATGAACGTGAACCGACTATTCACCGATCAAATCTATGTATTTGATTTTAGGTGTGAATATAAACATAGCTAGGACGAGACTCAACCATCCACGTAGTACATTTATCAACCCGAGACTGGCAGCAGAAGCGTGATCATCCAAAGATTAGCTGCGATAGCTCAATATTGAAACTTATATATAGTGTTTACAACTACTGAAGGCTACGACCGAAAGAATGAATAGAGATAGAATCATTAAATCAATGCCTAAGCTTGTGGGAAACTGACTATCACTCCAACCCAAAGGATGGGTAAAGGATCATGAATGCATTGAATGGAAAAAGCGTTACTCGAATATACTAGAAAATTTAAAATCGAAGAAAGATCCAGCTATGCAGCTTCACGCAAACTTGAGGCTGACCCCTACTCGACATTTTCTTCAATGTGCATCTAAGCTTGTTCATTGGCCATTTGCAAATAATCGATCAGAGCATTCAAAGCCCTTCACTATCTGACTTAATAACACATGACATGACTCTAGGATTCGACCATAGTAACCATCAACAATGACCGTCCCAACCATATTTCACATTGAATCTTATGCAAAATAGTTACATCTAAACTCAAAGAATCCAAGATTGCACCCGCTAAGTTGACATTGACATTACAGTAAGCTGTGGCGACCCTTCATGGTTGCTGATATCGGATCACAGCTCAGTGCAATGATGACAAAAGAATTAGTTGGGTTTCTCTGAATAAATGATGATATGTTCCCTTAGACCCATTCTGACATGCGTGTGTGATTTCGCCGGCTATCGCGAGTCATGTATTGAATATTGACCCGAAGCTACAAAAGCTAGCGTAATGTCTATTGATTTCATCATGAAAACTCCGCTCTTTCTTTTAGGCTCATCCCATTAACGCTTATGCCTAACAGCCATTATGATAGGTCATACAATGACCTAAGACGTTTGAAAGGCTACTTAAATAGAATATCGAACTAAGACGATTCGATATCACTTATTTCCCTCGAAGAGCTATCCAAGGACGGAAACTAGAAGACCTCATATTTGAGTTCACTACATCAGACGACTACTCGAAGAGTAGTGGAGAACCAGTAAATAGATGGAAAATGTATGTGGATGGAGCATCCAATGATCGGTGTTCTGGCACAGGAGTCGTGTTAATGACTCCCGAGGAACGATCGATCTGCTATGTGTTGAAACTCGATTTCCTTGTAAAAAACAACGATGCTTAGTATGAAGTCTTGACTGCCAGCCTCAAACTTGCTAGAGAACTTGGAGTGGAAACTTTACATATCTTTTGTGATTCATGATTGGTAGTATGCAAAGTTAGGGAAGTTAATTTTGCCGGGGGCATTATCTTACTCCCTTATCTCGGCCGGGTCCAAGGGATACTAGCCGACTTCACATATTACATCATTAGATACATCCTCAACGAACGAAACGAAACGAAAAGAGTAAAGTCGCTGGCCAAGCTGGCCAATTTCAGGGACACGCAACGGCCATACTTTGTTTCGGTTGAAATACTTATTCCAAGCATTGACGGATGGAGATTGGCTAGATCTTGGAGACAGAACCAAAAAGGGAGGGGGTCATGGTTGACTCCTATCAAATACTATCTACAATGAGGGATTCTTACTGAACGAAGGAATGGAAAATGACAGATCCTCCTCAAAGCTTCATGCCAAATCACCCAAGAAGAAGTCATGTGTAGAAAAGAGTTTATCCATACCCATTATTCAGTATATCATCCATGATGATACCAAATATGTCTTGAGTGAAGTCTATGAAGAAAAATGCGGCGATTACATTAGGGGGATAACTCGACAAAAAAATACTCTGCTACGGGTATTACTGGCCAACTATCATTCAAGATGCGGTGATCATGTTAGACAATGCGACGAGTGCAAGATGTTTGCAAAAAATCCGAGAGCCCCACCGATGGAAATTACTCACATGGCTAGTCCATAGCCGTTTGCCACTTAGGGGCATTGACATCATCGTCTACTTACCGATCCTAAAGGTGGTGTGAAATACGCCATCATAGCGGTTGATTACTTCACCAATGGGCAGATAAAGAACTTTTAACCACAACCAGGATGAAGAAAATAATCAACTTCATTATCCGTAATGTCATCTGTCCTTATGACCATGATCCATTATAATTGGTAATGAATCCCGATTCGACGGCGCTAGATTTAAATGACTTCTACCATCAGCATCATATTGGAAAGAGATTTACGATATTTTCTCGCCTCAAGCAAATGGATAGGTTGAAGCTGTGAACAAAATCATAAAGTCTATTCTAAAGAGAGGTTTGGAAAAGGCTAGAGGTAAATGGGTGGATGAACTGCCAACAGCATTATGGGCTTATAAAACTACCTATGAGTCTGTAACTGGCCGTACTCCATTCACCCTTGCTAACGACTCCGAGGTCATCATCCATGTAGAACTTGAAGTCCCCACTCATCGAGTATCTGATCACAACCCTTATTTCATAAAAAATATAAACAAGGAACTACAATTGAATTGCAATTAAACTGACTGGAATTTGTGATGACTTATAAGCATATAAAATGCATTCGAGAGCCAATGGAAAGAACGTGTACACGAACATGCACATGTATATTTGAAAAAATTCGACTTCTTGAAACCAACAGAAATTGAATTTTCACTTGGGGTTATTAAGAAAAGACTGGATTAGATAGCAGAAGCTTACTAGCCCTATAGAACCAAACACAGATGGCCACCGATCAGTTACAATCTTGAATTTATACTATTGGGAATCGACCAAGCATCATGACGACCAAGGAAGGATACGACACTTCGGGAGGATAAAGTTGAAGGATAATTACTATTAAGGAAACATGATGGATTTCTTCCTGGAGACTCTAACTTGCTTCGATTCAAAGCACGTCATGTATGCAACAAGACGTACTTTAGGGGACAAATGTTACCTGGCTACTTGGCCCGACTACGAAGCAACAGTTGTAGAGGTTATGGTTGAGCCTAGACGGTACTCAAGACAATATAGGTATGGAAGTATAAGGGTTCAATGTAACTCGATTAATTTGGTATATTTAAGTGGATAGACCTCTAGATGTGGTTCGGCACGTATGGATCGGCATGGGTTGCTCGGTCAAGGAAGGAAGACCATGCGTGGATTGGCTTAGCTAGATCGGAAAGTATCGTTCGGTCATGGTAGGAGAGCCAAAGTGGGTCAGTTAGATGAGGTTTGACACCTATGGTCGGCCTTAATTATTTATCAAGTGTAGATCGACCGTGTTCATCCGATACTAATGGTTGGGTAAGAGTGGAATGGCCTTTAGTGGTTCGACAATATGTGGTTCGGCCTTGGAAGGATTGTTTTTGGTGGGTCGACCTTTAGTGGTTCGACAATATGGGATTGGTCAACATAATTGGAAGTTAGGAATGGGGGAATGGATTGGCATAAACAAGTTACTTCAGGCTAAAGGCCAGGTTGCTTCAGGAAACAGTGGGATCTACTCTAAGTCAACTTCCAGAGAATCTAGGATCGGCATGGGTAGATCGGTGGTAGTGGATCGGCATGTCTGGTTGGGTCTACCTAACCTATCAGTTATGGGTCGAGCTATTTTAGTCATGGGCCTGGACGAACGAACCAGCCTATCTTCGTCTATAAATAGAGAGGCAGGGGCCCAGTTTCAGGGACCTTTTGGGGGAGAACTCTAGGGATACTCTTCCATTTTCTAGATTCCCTTCTTTTTTGTTAAAAACTTGTACTCAAGTCATTTGTGTGCAAATTGTATATGTATTCAAGTGATTGGAAAAGTAATGAAGATTATATTCAAAATGGACATAGGCAATTATGCTAAACCACTATAAATCTGGTCTTCTCGTTTTTGTTATTCTTTTTGCATTCAACCGTGTTACTTCTCTGGTTTAATTTACTTTCTTCATTAATTTCTCTATACAATTCTATTCAAGGATGTTAGTGACCAATTTTGGTGCTAACAAATATAATTATTTAAGAGAGTTCAAATAATTCGAAGTACTAATCTTAATCACTTTAATTAAAATAAATCCTAAGTTTAAATTAAAACCAAAACCTTTCATATAATTTAATTCCAATACATAATCCAAATTCAAGAAATTGTATGGGCATACATCATTTCAACCCATAATTTAAATGTCTTACTTATCCAATTCCTATTTGATTTAGATGACCATTTGAATAATCTCAATAACATAAATGGTGTTACGGTGACATATTAAAATAAATAAACAACCATACATCCAACATATCAATCGATAAGCATCCATTTCAGACAACATTCAAATCAACCAATATATTACAGCAATTAATAGTTATCAATATCGAGGTTTTAACTATGAGTTAAATCCTAATATAAAATTAAATGTCAATTTAATTTAATGTAAATTCAGATTCAATATTAATTTAAATGTCAATTTAAACCAACAAATAGAAATAAAAAAATTTATATATCTCATTATAAATTTTATTTAACTTGCAATGGAAATTTTAGTATTGTGTAAGTGGGTTGAATCACTCACCTTTTTAGCTTTCCTTCCTCTAATTTGGTTAGGATCTGCCACTGCTTTCTTTCTTTTTACTTTGATTTTCTTTCTTGTTTTTTATATTTGAAGGTTTTGGAGGAGACAAAGAAGTTTGTATAATCTAAATTTGAAGGAGAAATTTTGAAAAGGAGAAGAAGAGGAAAAAATGTGGATTTGAAGAAATTTTTGTTTGGAAAAGAGAAGAAAATGAAGGAGGAGGGAGGAAAAAGGGACGTGAAGAAAGGTTAAACAAAAATTATGTATATACATATAATATAAAATCAAACTCAGGTTTGAAAAAATGTAGCTTCAGAGAAAAGAAGAAGGAACAACCGAAAATGAAGACACAAGCAAAAATGAGAAAATAAATGTGGCAGGTATTAAATAAAGAATGAAAGATACACATTTGAATTTTAAAAGACATGTTTACAAAGCAAGCAAAAATAGTTATAAAATTTTAAAACGTGTCTTACCTCAATTAATTTCATTAACAGACCATTTCAAGGCATGGCTCACGTATAAATAACTGAAACTTAAAGGAAAACCAAAAGAGGCGTGTATTAATAAAAGAAATAAATAAATGAAAGGGATTGTTGGAATCCGAGAAGATAAATAAATGAAAAGATTAATGAACGTGAAGAGTGGAATATGAAATTCTAACATATTTAAGACTATTCATTACACAAGAAAATATAGAGCATTTAGTTCAGTTTAGACAGACGTGCTATGTGAAAAGTTTTTTTCTGAAGGGAAATGAATGCATGCATGAGTGAATAGTGTATGTAAATGAATTCATGAATTAATGCACATACACATTTCATTTCAAATGCAAAGTAAACCTCATTATTCAATTTATGGCAAGAAGTGAAAAAAACAAATGGAATGAAATAAGCAATAGAGAGAGGTCAACGAAAACGTGAGATGGAGGTAGAATACGGTAAGATAATAAATTAATGAGAATGGAAGAATTAGTATACTACAAACAACTTTTGAAATTTAATTTTAAAACATATATTCCCTTCAATACATTTCATTAACTCCAAATATACACATAAATATATGTTAATTTAACCATTTTTTTCTTTTTTTACACACAATTAATAATATTGAACACAACAATTAACTTAATAATTCTCATTAAAATACTTATTATATTTTTAACACAAAACGTAAGTTGTAGATATCACTAGCTAATTACATTTCCCTTCTATTTCTTATTAATGGAAAGATTTTAATTGCTATTAATTCCAATAATTAAGTTTCAAAACATACGTTGATTACTGGGAAGATAGTTAATCCAATTGTTTTTCTTTGAATTGTAATTCATACATATCTATTAACATTATTGGTTATAAACATGAGTTAGAAATTTGCTTACAAATAATTAACTTCTATGTTTATATTAAAAATGGAAAAAAAGAAAAGGAAAAAGTTTCAGGTAAAGCACTTGGAAAGAGAAAACGAACAAATGAGAAACAAATGAAAAGAATGCGGAAATTATTAATTATAAATAAATCAAATGAAGCAATTATTAATTAATAAGAAACGAATGAGTAATCTAACAATTAAATGGATTCTCAAATGAAACCTACACGAAGAACTTGAAAATGAAAAGAAAGAGAACGTGGATGTGATAATAAATGTAAAGTAAATGGAAGGACCACTTATATACTGTAAACAAACCTTTGGGATCGAAATTCCAAAACTTTCAACTATTAATTCATTTCAACAAACACAAATATACACATATTTATCATTTACTTCTTTGTTTAAAACGTTCGTTTTACGTTGGTATATGTGCACACTCCATTAACGCAATCAATCAATAGATTGATCAACCAATCAATCTATTCATTTATTTATGTTACTCAAACCAATTTTATTAATTAAAGAATATATATCT
Organism: Allium cepa; assembly: GCA_030765085.1. Classification (NCBI taxonomy): domain Eukaryota; kingdom Viridiplantae; phylum Streptophyta; class Magnoliopsida; order Asparagales; family Amaryllidaceae; genus Allium; species Allium cepa. The sequence goes on along the minus strand of CM060938.1, from coordinate 618,232,460 downwards.
ATCTATGCATTATAAAATGATTTACTTTACTTTTTTTTAATTACTATAACGGTCACATTAATGAAACAAATTTAAAAGTTTAACCATATATGAAATGGAAAAATAAATGTATGTCAACATGTGAAATTAATGTACAATTGTTAATAAAAGGTAATTTCTAATTCATTTAGCAACACTTATACAACCATGAACCCTCTAATATATTTTAAAATATGAATACTAAAAAGTGTGTCTATGTCACAACCCGATTTTTCAACGCCGGAAAATCGACATCAATACGTCCACTGTTTTAAATGCAGAAACAATTGAATGCCGGAAAAACTATACCATAAAGGAAAGAAGAAGGAGGTAGAAGAAGAGAAGTCAAAACAACATCAGAATCTCACAATCGTAGCAGAAAAAAATATAAAAGATAATGACAGATCTTTATACAAAAAGAAGTATATATGTTAATATACATTACATCATCAGAGTACAACACTATCAATAGCAAAATACTAGACAGTTATATTAACTTGTCCCTACAAAAGCTGACAACACAGCATATCAAACGCAGCAGAAATAAGAAAGATATGTGTGATACGTCTCGCCATCCAGCACATCCCTTGAGTTGCATAGAAATCTATCCAGAATCTGTATTCTATAATACTCGGTATGACCCGAGCATTATAGTGAAATAACACCCTAGTCAGTCCGGAATACTAGCGTGAGAAAACATACTCAATTGGATTACTAATGTTTTCAAAATCCTTTGAAACAAATGTATCTCATAAGACCACACCATAAATAAACATGTCGGGTTTTTACCTCACGATAACCAAAACATTTTTTATCAAATCCGTCTGATATTATAATAATGTCTACAGAAAGTAAAATAGAATCTAGCGGAAAAGCTTGCATCTCACGTTTCAGCAATAGTTGAGCACAATCAAAACCGTACATGCGCTTATTGGAGATTAGATTCCATACAATGGCAAGGCTACTGTGGTACCGCCCATCACAGTACCTGGTCTAGATCAGCGTTCCGAGGATCCCCCTGATCCCCTACAACATAAGACTGGAGCTACCCCTTACTAGATAGTCCGAATAAGATCACCCTGCGGTTAGGATCAGAAACCGCCCACACAGCCGAATGAAAAGGGACATCTAAACAGGAATGACCTTACCCTAATTGGTTGCTAGCCAACTTAGCCTTGCTACACCTCCCTTGTTTAACCGTTCCCGGTTGATGAGGCATGAAGCTATGCATTACCTTTTTAGCACACATACCCTCAGAATGCTCATCGTCCCCCTGACGATATTCTAATAGCATTCGTCCATACAAGTCCGTTCACGTTCCGAAAGGAACCGAAGGCACTACTCCTACTACATCCATTTTGGAATCACCCTCAAGATTAGTAGCGATTAGCCCTTGCACTTCACTGCCCCGTCTTCGTCTACAAGCTCTTGTCTTCCTCATGAAAATGTTCAAACCGAATCGAAGTGGTTTTCGGGAAATTAATCCCGATCCCGGTCTCTTCGAAACGATCAGCGCATTGGCGAGTATTGATAGTCGGTTATTTAACTATCAAATAACATCCATAAACAACCATCATGCCTTAGTAATTTACCAAATTATTTATTTCAGAATATCTTCGCAAGATATTTTTCCACACTTCAACCCTTTGAAAATAGTTGTCAAATCACTTTTTCTCTCGCTGAATAAATTTCCACCCAATTGTTTTATTTCCACTGAAAGTCACCAACTGTTAATACTTTAGATTTTTTTTAATATTTTAAATCACTTTATCCAAAAATATATACTTTAAAACACTTAAAAGAAAAACTACTTAAAACACTTTATTTAAAATACTAGTTGTGAAATTTTATAATAATTTCTCATGTAAAACTTAAGCCAAAACTAATTTTAAAATAAAAGTTATTCTATAAGGTATAAAATTAAATAATTATCTTTTAGATCATAACACTAGTTAAACCTTTAAAATAATTTACTTATATAATTAAATTAATAAATATTAACTTTTAAAATTTTAAAAACAACTAAATAATAATTTCGCTAAAACATTCTTTAAAACAACTTTAAACCCTCTAACTTATACTTAAAAATCTGCCTTGAAAACATACATGGCTTTTCAGGAAAATACACTTCCCATTCCAAAATAGTCCATTTAATCAGTTAATAAATCTTTTTCGATTTATCCAAATTTAATTTACGTCTCAAATCCGTATTCCCCACACCTTTAAAAATAAATCCACGTTTTCTTTTTAAAACACATTTCCCTTATCCTTATAAATTCCCAGCGTGAATTTATACTTTCAAATTTATCCTCTGATAAATATTCACTTTATTTATAAACCCAGTTTATAATTTTCCATTTCTCATTATCCTTTAAATCACAGTTTTCAAAACACTTAATCGATTTCAAACCGATTTCCTGAGTAAAATTCCCCTTAAAATTTATCTCTTGATTTATCCAAAATCAATTCCAAAATCCATTAACACCAAATTCACCCTTTATTATTGTGACAGCCCGCAAATCCGGACCCCTTGAGTCAACACTATTCTACATCAATTAACTCAAGTGGAACAGAAATACGCACCATTAGGGTTAAAGAAGAAGAGATAGAATAAGAAGAAACTAAACAATATCAGAATCTCACAGTCGCAGCGGAATAAACAATAATAGTAAATAATAGATCTTTACACAAAAGGAAACTATATCTGTTTTATACATCATATCATCAGAGTATCTCATACAACAATATTACCAGACAGACAAATCCATACAATCACAGCAGCGGATAAATATACATGTACGTATAATACGTCTCGGACTCCAGCTCCTCTCCTGTTCCATAGTATCATGTCCTGTACATATAATACTCGTTATGACCCAAGCAGAATTAACACCCGAGTCAGTCTGTAATACCAGCTGATAATAATGCATCCAAATTGATTATTAAAGTTTCAAAAATCCTTTTGAAAACAAAAACATATCGTAAGACCATGCCACAAATAACATGTCGGGTTTTTACCTTACGATAGCTAAAACACTTTTTATAGAAATCCTCTGATATTATAATAGGGTCTATATACAAATACTTATAAAATAGCCGAAATTGTTACATCTATTAAATTCCAGCTACTAGCCACAGAGTGGGTAATACAAACAAAACTCGTAAAAGGCTCGTAGGGAGAATGGATTTCCAACAATGACTAGGCACTGGGGTACCACCTGTCACAGTACGTGGTCTAGATCACAGTACCGAGGAGTACGCCCGCTCCCCTGCAACACAAAATGGGAACCATCCCTTACTGCACAGTTCCGAATAAGATCACCCCACGGTTGGGATCAGCAACCGCACCACTAAGCCGAAATAAAAAGGGTCATCTAGATATGGATGACCTTACTCTCAAGTGGGGGATACCCACGAAGCCGTGCTGCATAACCCTTGAATTTCAGTCATTCCCATTTGATGAGGCTTGAGGCTAAGCGTTACCTTTTAGAACGTTTCACTTAGAATGCCCATCGCCCACCTGACGATGTTCCAAAAGCATTCGTCCATACAAGTCCGTCTCGGGTTCGAACGGAACCGAAGGCACTACTCCTACTACATCCATTTTGAAAATATCCTCAGGATTAGTAGCGACTAGCCCTTGCACTTCATTGCTCCATCTTCTATTCCGAACATGTTTTTCGCACGAAACGTACAAACCGGATCGAAGTGGTTTTCGAGAAATAAATCTCGATCCCGGTCTCTTCGAAACGATCAACGCATTTGTCCAATATTGATAGTCGGTGATTTAACTATCAATTAATATTCACAAACATCCATCACACAATAAATAATCCCCATTTTTTTTATTTTCTCAAAATACCTTTACGAGATATAATTCCAATTTCAAAATTCCTTTTGAAACATTTTTCAAACCCAATTTCCTCATGGAGTATATTTTCAAATGTTTATTCCCTCTGAAACATCCAAGTATCCATATTTAAGGTTTAAATAATTTAAATACTTTATCCCTCGAGATACACTAAAACCATTTATATAATCTACTTACATACCTAATTTAAAATATGCATATACTTTTTAAAAATATTTCGAATAAAACTGCTTTATAAAATATAAACAATTAACTTTAAAATAAGTTAAGTCATACTAGTTTTAGGCATAAAGTTATGACTCCTTATACAATTTCAAATAAAACTTTAATTGATTTTCTTCAAAATAGAACCAATTATAAAGTATAAATGATAATAATATTCTTTAAAACATGATTCTAATTACCCCTTTAAAAATAATTACTTCTATAACTACTTTAATATATGTTCACTTCAAAATTCTTACAACTTAAATAATTTTCTTGAAACCATTCTTTAAATAAAACTCAAAACTCCTAACCTTTCAAAAATCAACTTTCAAAACGTACATGGCATCTCAGGGAAATATACTTCCATTTTAGGATAACCCAAGAATTCTCTTTATCAATCCAATCACGATTTACCCAATTCAATTTTACGTTCATCCCGTAAAATTCCTTCCCATATTTTTAAAACAGCTCCTTTCAGTTTAATGACATTGTTATTTCCTGGAAATCAATTTCAAACATACGTTTAAAATATTTAAAATAAGCTTTAAAAATCATTTAATTGAAAATAATACTTAAGGAAATATATAAGGGTTTCCTAAGTATTTTAAAATAAAATTTAACTTTTAAAATAAGGTTATTAAATGAAATATTCATATTAAAATTTTCTTTTGAAAACTTAATACTACAATACTTCTTTTAAAATAATTAAATACCATAATTACTTAATCAATATTTGATTTCACTTAAAAAAACATTTTAAACAGTATTTCTTTCTAAAAAAATTCCAACATATTTAAACTGCAAATTTATAGATTTGAAAACTTTCTTAAAAACAAAACAAAATTTCCAGGAGAAAGCATACTTCTCATTCTTTGAAATAAATCTCGCTAATAATTTCCTTTGAAATCAAATTTTCAAACACTTGAAATTTCCAACCCATTCCTTGGATTTAATCTCTTTTAAAAATCCTTTACTTAGGAATTTCTTTTATATTCTTTAAATCCAATTCATCTATTTATATTTAAAATTTTCAGGTTGTATTCTTTCAATCACAGCACAACACAATTTAAAATTTCAATTTAATTCACCATAGCATGTAATTAAAATGTAGCATACAAGATCGAAACAGATTATCACAGAATATAAACTAATTTCTATTTGTGAGGGATCCAGTTGGATCCCTCCAACCTGTTTTCTCTGCATCCATAGAAATTAGCACAACAATTATATATATCAATCCAAACTGATAACAACATTTATATTCAACCAATCACACAGATATTTAAATATTAACTATTTAAATTAGCTAGCATCCAAATGTGAGTGGGTTTAACTCACCTTGAATTTCGTCGAGCGTTTGAAATTTTAAATTAAACCGAACCGCGTTCGATTTAACCTAAAATTCTCACTTGCTACGATCGTCTCCGGACCTGCTCTAGCACGTAGAACACGCTGCTGCGATCCTGGTGCTTCTTGTTTCATTTAGTTCTGATAAAGTATGCAAAAGTTATATAATTTTAATTTTGCATAAATTTTCAATTTTTATATATTTACCAATGCAATCAAGGTCGTTCCTTTCCAGACCATAGATCCAGACCGGCCCCCCCCCCCCCCCACCTCTTCTTCCTCACGCATACGTTCTACCAGGGTTAACAAACCCATAACCGCTGCGCCTAGGGTTGCCAATCGCGGCCACAAAACTCATCAGAAAATTGATCAACTCCTGTCCATCGAAGCCTTTCTCCGGAGCCTACCTTCAGCCCCAACTTGCCTGAGCTCGGCTTCACCATCACAAGGATAAACGTGATCTAACGTGGAGATTTTGAACGCCATCGCCACCAAACCATCCCACGAAAACACATCACTACCGTTGGATGTGAAGAGCTCGGGGAGCTCTACAATCCCGGTGTTGAAATTTTTTAATGAAAGCTTGAGGATTGAACGAAAGTTTGAAATGAAGTGAGGTTGTTTTCGGCCATCAAAAGCAATAGACGGCGGCTGGAGAAACAAGCTAGGGTTTCTTAGTCTTCACGTGTATATATATATATAGGATATATTAATTTAATAATATATTTTCACAAATACAACCCTTTTCAAACGAACTCCAAATCACAAGTGCAGCCTGGCGTTCCTAGGGTTTTTCCTATGTTTCGAACACAATGGAACGTGTTTCGGAGGTTAATTCGGTCGTATACGCGAGTTACGGAAATAAACGGTCAATTTTAATTTAAATCGATTAAAGTATTTTATATGCGTTTTAAGCTGTCGGGGTTAAACGACAACTCCGATTTCTATGAAAATTGAAATCCGATAATAACTAACTATTGCGGATCCAATGGAATTGGTTTCGTCAAATTCCGAGACTGTGCCCCGGAAGGCTATTTTAACTCGTCGATTAAATCGAGCGATTTTCAAAATCGTCGAAATCATCTAAAATTTCACTTTTAAAATTTTTACTAACTCTATTATAACTCGTATGAGATTTATATTCACATTAGAAATCATTCTGATTCAATTTAAATCAAAATTTGAATATTTGCACTATTGTAATATTAAATTCCATTATTAAATTAATATAAAATTCCAAATTCAATTTATCAACTTCTAATTTCATCCAACAGTCCAATATTACTATTTAAATCAAAATAAACTTAAACAAATTTTTAGAAACCATTTTTATATTTATTTACTCTCAGATTCACCCATTTATCCCAGTTCTAATATTAAACTATTATTATTCAAATTTTCAATTTCATTCCCGTAATTGAAATTTAACTAATTTTATTAATTTAACCAAAATCTTTTATAAATAAAAAATAAAATTATAATCAATATTCAACATTTAAAATGAATTAAATGTTCAAATTTAGCGACCCTAAAGTCCGGGTCGTTACATTCCTCCCTCCTTATAAAAATTTCGTCCCCGAAATTTGCTAGGGTAGAAAATACTTCTAAACCCACTTATTTACCCAATTTACTTGGTTAAAAACTTATATACACTTCCCAAAACCCTTTAACTCAAATCCAAACTCATTTGTTTTATTTACTCTAAAGCTTTTATTTCAACATCATTTCAAAACACTTCGCTAGTTAATAAAATTTTCCAAAATTCCCAAAAAAATTCTAACTCCCAAAATTTCCGAAAATTTTTGGCAGAGTCTCCACTGTACGGAGGAGCTTTCGCGATATCGCGATACAGATAAATATATATACATCGACCCACACGGTCGAAAATCAAAATATATCACAATATATATATCATTTCCCAATTATATTTGCGTAGGCGTGCCTTTTTAGAAAATTTTTAAAGCAAGCGGCTAATATAATGCATGTACACGCTCCAACTCTATCGAACGCCCTCCTTACCTGTACTTACTCAACAAACTCATCAGTTTTCAAAGATATGAACATTTTAACAACATTTCCAATATAAATGTAAGCCAAACATATCCATTTCATAGCCTAACCAAGCTACTTCATAATTTAACAATGTCAACCATATTTTATCAACAATTTAAAGATTTCAATCACCTTTTAATTTCTTATTCAAGTCCAAATTTCATTTTATTTCACAAATGATTTACATACAAGTTTACCATTCTCAATTCATAATTACTACCACCAATTCATATTCACTTCAATATTATGAACATATGCTTCACTATTTTCAATTTGCTTCAATTTAAATTCAAATTGATTCACAATCTAATGTACTTACAATTTGATTTATTTGCATCTCTTTCCCAAATTCAAACTTCATTATATTCCACTCGAATGACTTACATCCGAGTTGCAAATGTTAGATTCACATTCACTCCATTAAGAGTAATATAAGCTTTTGATTCATTTACTTTTCTCTTTAATTAACCTGCATTTACATACAAACCCACTAAATAGATTCCAATCCATTTCCCATTATTCAAATATCAATTTCATTTACTTAAGTTTAAGGACTAATTTCTATGCAGGTTGTGGTTATTCAAACAAATAACCAATTCTTAAGCTTATAACCAGTTAAAATTAATTTCCAACTTAGATTCGTATTAATTTTATTCAAATCTGCATGGCTCACAATCCAAGCATTCTTATCACATTACAATTATTCAATTTCATTAACCAATTCAAGTTTATATTAATATCATTCCATTCTGGATTATTTACAACTCATACAACCTTATTTTATCACAATAATTAATTAAAATTTCTTCCACAATATTTCATTATCTTCTTATATCAATTTTTATTTTATTTTCATTTGATTCTCATCCAAATCAATTCTAATCCATTTACAAATTTAACGCACCTTGTTTATCTATTCAATCCATTTTTAGATTTATTTCATTAACAAAGAGACCATTTTAAATTATTTCACTCATTGGAATTTATTTACAATTCAAACCATCACTATTATAATCTAATTCCATTATTCATTCACACTCTCAACTTTTATTTTCCAAAACTAAATTCCATATCAGGACGGGGTTTCTATTTTTCTTTTCAAAATTTTCTTAACAATCCATTAAAATTCCATCCATGTCTACACAAATTTCATTTACTTTAGTTTACACTAAATTCATCTTCAAGCTTCTCTTTATTTAGTTTAGCTTACGCTAAATTCATTCTCAAATAATTCCTTTAAATTTAGTCGAGTTAAAATTTTATTCAAACAATATCCTTCTTACTTCTTTGAATTAAATTTTCTCAAGTTAATTTCTTTTTCAATTTAATTCAAGTCCAACTAAGTTTCAGTTAGTCAACTTGAATTCATTATATTTCTTTTACTATTTAAATAAGAATTTAATTTTATTCAAAATTATTTGTAACACAACTGAATTTTGATTTTATTTCAATCCAAATTCAACTCCATTCATTTAATCTAAGTTAAATCCAATTTAATCAAATTTTAATTCTCCGTATACAAGTTCAAATTTATTTACTAACTTAAGTTCATCCACATCCTTTATATTTTATACTTTCATCATCTTATTTCAATTCACATTTCATTTGAGGTTAGGTATGAATTCACCATACCATTTAACTATTTCCCATTTGTGATCATCATTTCATTTCTATTTATAAGTTCACCCAATTATTTAGTTCAAAGTTTATATTGCTCATTTTAACTCACTTACATCATATAATCATCCATTTCAAATTTTATATATATGTGTATCACTGAATTCTTCAAGGATACAAATTTTCTTCGATTTAATTCTTTGCACCATTTTAAATTCACAATTTCAAACTATAAGTAAAACACTTAATAGCTCATGGGTACAATTCCTTACATAATGACCCACAATTACAAAGCCATTTTACATTTCAATTTTAACCCGAATCAATTTTATTCTAGGTCCAATTTATTTTACTTATCCCAAGTTAAATTCAAATTTTCTATTTATTTCCATATATTTCATTTACTTCCATGTACTGAAGTTAAACTTTAATTCCAAGATTAAACTTTCATTCCTTCCTTATTAATATCAACTTTACTTAATAAGCTCAATAGTTGATTCATTTTAACTTTTACGTTATCTCAATGGAATTTACCAGAATTCAATTACCCGGTTTTAACCCAAAATCATATTGAAATAGTAAATAATTCATACTCTCTTGGTATATTAAATCAAATTTCCAGATTTCCAAACAACTTGGTTGTACCAAAACAATTTTCCCATTTTGAAATTTCTAAAATCACTTGTATCCCAAACAAGTCCAACAAATATCATAATCACTCACATGGTAGCAATCCATCACTTTAGAAACTCGAAAATGAATTCTGATGATGTGGCCAGCATCATCAGGATTATTTTCCAGCGACTGAAGTGAGTTCAGTGCTTCCTTACTTTCCCAAATTCATTTCAAAACAGTTTTCCATTCAAACATATTACCCAAAATAATATTCCATCATTACCTTCAAGTCTTTTGACAACATTCCCAAACATTTTCAAGATTTTAAATTTCCAAATTTTGTTTCCAATACATTTGAAATCTTTTTCAAAATTCCCGGGATTTACATTCTGGTTTAATTCAAATTCAGTTATTCCTCCTTTGTATTATTTATACTCATGGAATTTATTTGGTTGTAACCATTTCAAAATTTAGGTTAAATTTTAGATTCTTATTTAATTATGGTATTAACAACCAATCAACCAGATATATATTATAATTTCAGAAAATTATTCCTTTTACATCAAAATATAATTTTGTGTAAAATTATTTCATTTACCCACTTTAAAAACAATACTATGTCGGTTTATCTTGTCTAAGAGTTTAGAAACCCCTATCGATACGGTTGTACTTCCCATACCGACCAGAATTCATAAATACTCAACCGATAAGTCAACACGGTATAAAAACAATTTTTATATTCACTAACAAGTACTCTCTCATATCTATTAGTACACTCAACTCATCATAGAGTACTATTGACTCTGTTCAATGAGTAATTTTCCCACCAAAGCCTAGGTTGTCGCCAACCTATGCTCTGATACCACGTGTGACAGCCCGCAAATCCGAACCCCTTGAGTCAACACTATTCTACATCAATTAACTCAAGTGGAACAGAAATACGCACCATTAGGATTAAAGAAAAAGAGATAGAAGAAGAAGAAACTAAACAATATCAGAATCTCACAGTCGCAGCGGAATAAACTACAATAGTAAATAATAGATCTTTACACAAAAGGAAACTATATATGTTTTATACATCATATCATCAGAATATCTCATACAACAATATTACCAGACAGACAAATCCATACAATCACAGTAGCGGATAAATATACATGTATGTATAATACGTCTCGGACTCCAGCTCCTCTCCTGTTCCATAGTATCATGTCCTGTACATATAATACTCGGTCTGACCCGAGCATTATAATGAGATAACACCCGAGTCAGTCTGGAATACCAGCTGATAATAATGCATCCAAATTGATTATTAAAGTTTCAAAAATCCTTTTGAAAACAAAAACATCTCGTAAGACCACGCCACAAATAAACATGTTGGATTTTTACCTCACGATAGCTAAAACACTTTTCACAGAAATCCTCTAATATTATAATAGGGTCTATATACAAATACTTATAAAATAGCCGAAATTGTTACATCTATTAAATTCCAAGTGGGTAATACAAAAAAAAACTCGTAAAAGACTAGTAGGGAGAATGGATTTCCAACAATGACTAGGCACTGGGGTACCACCTGTCACAGTACGTGGTCTAGATCACAGTGCCGAGGAGTACGCCCGCTCCCCTGCAACACAAGACCGGAACCATCCCTTACTGGACAGTTTCGAATAAGATCACCCCACGGTTGGGATCAGCAACCGCACCACTAAGCCGAAATATAAAGGGACATCTAGACAGGGATGGCCTTACTCTCAAGTGGGGGCTACCCATGAAGCCTTGCTGCATAACCCCTGATTTTCAGTCATTCCCATTTGATGAGGCTTGAGGCTAAGCGTTACCTTTTAGAACGTTTCACTTAGAATGCCCATCGCCCACCTGACGATGTTCCGAAAGCATTCGTCCATACAAGTCCGTCCCGGGTTCTAATGGAACCGAAGGCGCTACTCCTACTACATCCATTTTGGAAATATCCTCAGGATTAGTAGCGACTAGCCCTTGCACTTCATTGCTCCATCTTCGACTCCGAACATGTTTTTCGCACGAAACGTACAAACCGGATCGAAGTGGTTTTCGAGAAATAAATCTCGATCACGGTCTTTTCGAAACGATCAGCGCATTTGTCCAATATTGATAGTCGGTGATTTAACTATCAATTAATATTCACAAACATCCATCACACAATAAATAATCTCCAATTTTTTTATTTTCTCAAAATATCTTTACGAGATATAATTCCAATTTCAAAATTCCTTTTGAAACATTTTTCAAACCCAATTTCCTCATGGAGTAGATTTTCAAATCTTTATTCCCTCTGAAACATCCAAGTATCCATATTTAAGGTTTAAATAATTTAAATATTTTATCCCTCAAGATACACTAAAACCATTTATATCAATCTACTTGCACACCTAATTTAAAATATACATATACTTTTTAAAAAAAATTCGAATAGAACTGCTTTATAAAATATAAACAATTAACTATTCGAATAGAACTGCTTTATAAAATATAAACAATTAACTTTAAAATAAGTTAAGTCATACTAGTTTTAGGCATAAAGTTATGAATCCTTATACAATTTCAAATAAAGCTTTAATTGATTTTCTTTAAAATAGAACCAGTTATAAAGTATAAATGATAATAGTATTCTTTAAAACATGATTCTAATTACCCCTTTAAAAATAGTTACTTCTATAACTACTTTAATATATGTTCACTTCAAAATTCTTACAACTTAAATAATTTTCTTGAACCATTCTTTAAATAAAACTCAAAACTCCTAACCTTTCAAAAATCAACTTTAAAAACGGACATGGCATCTCAGGGAAATATACTTCCATTTTAGGATAACGCAAGAATTCTCTTTATCAATCCAATCATGATTTACCCAATTCAATTTTACGTTCATCCCATAAAATTCCTTCCCATATTTTTAAAATAGCTCCTTTTATTTTAAAGACATTGCTATTTCCTGGAAATCACTTTCAAACATACGTTTAAAATATTTAAAATAAGCTTTGAAAATCATTTAATTGAAAATAATACTTAAGGAAATATATAAGGGTTTCCTAAGTATTTTAAAATAAAATTTAACTTTTCAAATAAGGTTATTAAATGAAATATTCATATTAAAATTTTCTTCTGAAAACTTAATACTACTATACTTCTTTTAAAATAATTAAATACCATAATTACTTAATCAATATTTGATTTCACTTAAAAAAACATTTTAAACAGTATTTCTTTCTAAAAATATTCCAACATATTTAAACTGCAAATTTATAGATTTGAAAACTTTCTTAAAAACAAAACAAAATTTCCAAGAGAAAGCACACTTCTCATTCTTTAAAATAAATCTCGCTAATAATTTCCTTTGAAATCAAATTTTCAAACACTTGAAATTTCCAACCCATTCCTTGGATTTAATCTCTTTTAAAAATCCTTTACTTAGGAATTTCTTTTATATTCTTTAAATCAAATTCATCAATTTATATTAAAAAATTTCAGGTTGTATTCTTCCAATCACAGCACAACACAATTTAAAATTTCAATTTAATTCACCATAGCATGTAACTAAAATGTAGCATACAAGATCGAAACAGATTATCACAGAATATAAACTAAAATCTATTTGTGAGGGATCCAGTTGGATCCCTCCAACCTGTTTTCCCTGCATCCACAGAAATTAGCACAACAATTATATATATCAATCCAAACTGATAACAACATTTATATTCAACCAATCACACAGATATTTAAATATTAACTATTTAAATTAGCTAGCATCCAAATGTGAGTGAGTTTAACTTACCTTGAATTTCGTCGAGCGTTTAAAATTTTAAATTAAACCGAACCGCGTTCGATTTAACCTAAAATTCTCACTTTCTCCGATCGTCTCCGGACCTGCTCTAGCACGTAGAACATGCTGCTGCAATCCTTGTGCTTCTTGTTTCATTTAATTGTGATAAAGTATGCAAAAGTTATATAATTTTAAAGTTTGCATAAATTTTCAATTTTTTTTTCCAAAGCAATCAAGGCCGTTCCTTTCCAGACCATAGATCCAGACCGCCCTCCCCCTACCTCTTCTTCCTCACGCATACGTTCTACCAGGGTTAACAAACCCATAACCGCCGCGCCTAGGGTTGCCAATCGCGGCTACAAAACTCATCAGAAAATTGATCAACTCCTGTCCATCGAAGCCTCTCTCCGACGCCTACCTTCAGCCCCAACTTGCCTGAGCTCGGCTTCACCATCGCAAGGATAAACGTGATCTAACGTGGAGTTTTCGAACGCCATCGCCACCGAACCATCCCACGAAAACACATCATTACCGTTGGATGAGAAGAGCTCGGGGAGCTCTGCAATCCCGGTGTCGAAATTTTTTAATGAAAGTTTGAGGATTGAACGAAAGTTTGAAATGAGGTGAGCTTGTTTTCGGCCATCAAAAGCAATAGATGGCGGCTGGAGAAACAAGCTAGGGTTTCTTAGCCTTCACGTATATATATATATATAGGATATATTAATTTAATAATATATTTTCACAAATACAACCCCTTTCAAACGAACTCCAAATCACAAGTGTCGCCTGGCATTCCTTGGGTTTTTCCTACGTTTCGAACACAATGGAACGTGTTTCGGAGGTTAATTCGGTCGTATACGCGAGTTACGGAAATAAACGGTCAATTTTAATTTAAATCGATTAAAGAATTTTATATGCGTTTTAAGCTGTTGGGGTTAAATGACAACTCCGATTTCTACGAAAATTGAAATCCGATAATAACTAACTATTACGGATCCAATGGAACTGGTTTCGTCGAATTCCAAGACTGTGCCCCGGAAGGCTATTTTAACTCGTCGATTAAATCGAGTGATTTTCAAAATCGTCGAAATCATCTAAAATTTCACTTTTAAAATTTTTATTGACTCTATTATAACTCTATGAGATTTATATTCACATTAGAAATCATTCTGATTCAGTTTAAATCAAAATTTGAATATTTGCACTATTATAATATTAAATTCCATTATTAAATTAACATAAAATTCCAAATTCAATTTATCAACTTCTAATTTCATCCAACAGTCCAATATTACTATTTAAATCAAAATAAACTTAAATAAATTTTTAGAAACCATTTTTATATTTATTTACTCTCAGATTCACCTATTTATCCCAGTTCTAATATTAAACTATTATTATTCAAATTTTCAATTTCATTCCCGTAATTGAAATTTAACTAATTTTATTAACTTAACCAAAGTCTTTTATAAATAAAAAACCAAATTATAATCAATATTCAACATTTAAAATGAATTAAATGTTCAAATTTAGTGACCCAAAATTCCGGGTCGTTACAATTATGATTTAAAATCCTTATTTAAATCTGAAACATCAATTTCATTATTTATTCAAAATTCCCCTTTTATTTTTTTTTCAACTCATTTTAAACTTGAATTATTAAAATAAATTCTTTTATATTTAAAAAATATTACTTAAGTCGTCAATTTCTTTTATTTCCACTTATACAAATCTCCATTTTCCCCATGTTCGGAATTTATTTGATACGGTTTCAAAATCAAACTTTTTGTTCTTCTCCAAATTCATTTCTTCAACTTATCCAAATTCACTATAATTATTTTACTTAAAAGTTTTCCTTTTTACTTCCTTTAAAAATCCAAACTTTATATATTTTTCATTTTCTCAAAATACCAATATATATTCAATCAAGCCATAGCATTCAATAATTTCAATTCCCAATATAATCCATTACAAATTATCAAATAAATCACATTGCTGAATATAAAATAAATTCAACATTTTGAGGAATCCAGTTGGATCCCTCCAACCTGTTTCTCTGCATCCACGGACGTTAGCACGATACAATATACCAATCCCACTTCGAGGTGGAATATCGTGGTATATGGGGTCATACGCTATTATGTGGGGCACATAGGGTCTCATCTGCTATATAATGCAGAAATATCAATCACTCCAATACACACACACATATATATATAATATAACATCCAGACAATTCAAACAACCAACCAATAATTTAAATTTAAACTATTTAAATTAAAGGTAATCCAAATGAGTGAGATTAACTCACCTTTGCCTCTTTAATTTGCAATCCGATCCAAATTGGCCACGTCCTTCACGATTTTAGGCCTTGTATAAACATTTGATGATTCTTATTAATATTCGAATAAATCGAACAGTTAAATTCCCATTTGATAAATTTAATTAACCAATGATTTTATTTTAAACTAATAATTAAATTTTAAACTATTTTCCTTTTTAATAAAAAATATTTTTTTGCAACTAAAATAACTAAATAAGTTTATTAAACAAATCTATCTCCATAATATATTATTTTAAAATTAAATTAGCAAGTTAAAATATTTATATATGTATATTTAGTTTATTCATTTTCTTTGAAACTACATATACTAAAAAAATAATCTATATACATGTTTTTAAAAGAAGAACTGTTTTATATATTTCCTTGTATATGTCTTCTTTCTTCTGTAAATCTCAAATCAGTAATTCACTTTACTGTAAATATTTTTTATCTGCATATATGAGTTGATTCTATCACTATACGAGAATGACTCGATTAAACACAGAGATAAATTTAATTAACAAAGTTATACCTCATGAAAGAGTTCGAACACGAGAATGACCTCCATCTCTAATCGCGCAGCCTTATCCCGAACTCGAGCTTCAGGCATCACCCAGCCGACCAACTCGTAAATAACAATGTCCAAATCCCGGGACAGTTACTACTTCCTCCATCACTACCAACACCTGAAACGGCCATGCATGCCCTCTCCCCCAAAATCGCGCAGCCACCTGAGTAGCCGAACCTCGGCAGCATCGTGCTCGACTCGCCCTTCTCCGGTATCGGCCTTGACGCCATCGATCCCATGCCACGCCAAAGACGCTGAACCCAATCGCGACATCTCCCTCTGGTTGCATGCGTTCGAGAATTGCTCCCTATCGGCATTCGATTTGAGGGGAACACGATTTCAAAATCAAGAACCTAGCAAGCGCCGTGAATCCCCACACGGTGGTGCTTCCAAGTCGAGAAATTATACGCGATTAACCTTTTTTTTCTTTTTTATTTGCTGCCCTAATTTTCGTCTGATGCTTTTTTTCGATTTATGGAAAAAGGGAAGAATCGTGTGTTTTTAAAACGAGAAGGAGTAGCTTACAATGGGGAAGGAGATAGGCTGCGTGCAGGGAAATAAAGGGAGACACGATTTGATTGCTAACGTGCTAGAATTTCTCTGCATACAGAACATGCCTTGCTACAGCGATGGAAAAGAAAGCAAAAAGTTTAGATGGGAAAGAAAATATGCTAATGTTGATTTATATTGACTAGTTAATTTAATAAGTATATTATATATTTAAATTTAAATTTTAAATCGTCTCGAAGTCGTAGCTCAAAATCTCAACCTCCTATCACCGCATGCCGCTAGGCGCTTATAATGTTAAACCCCTATTCCGAACGCAACGGAAGATGTTTCGAGTCCTAATTCGATCATATGGAGAAGATAACTTTTGGACTCGGTTATTACATTGAATTTTTGATATAAATTTCAGCGCGTTTATATATCGTACGACCACCTGATAACTCCAAACACTATGAAAATTGAAACCCGATAATAATACACTATTACGGATCCAATGGAACTAGTTTCGTCAAATTCCAAGACTGTGCCCCGAAAGGCTAATTTTAAATGTCAATTTAAACGATATATTTTTAAAACTGAACATATCACCTTTAAATTCAATTTTAAAAGTTCTATTATCTTCAGTATTATCAATATAGATTTTACAAGCTTTCAAATTATTTTTAACATGCTCAAAACTGAAGATTCAATATTTTACCAAATTTCAAATTATTAAATTCAATAGTTTAACTACCCAATAAATGGAGATATTTGAAACTTAAGTTAAAATTAACCTTTTAAATATTTAAAATCGATTAAATATTCCAATTTCAAATGTCCAAAATTCCGAGCCTTCACATTCCTCCCTTCTAAAAGAATTTCGCCACCGAAATTGCTAGTTAAGAAGAATGGTCCACACCCATCACTATTTTCCCAAAACCAAACAGTTTTCAATGACTTCCCTGAACAATCTTTTTATAAAGACACACTATCATCCTTACTAACTTTTCCATACTCATCTATAGTTCCAAACAATATTTCTCATCAATAATTCAATTTATAGTTTAAAACCAAATTTTAAATTATCAAAATTTTCTTCAAAATTTTTCTAACTCCCTAAATTATCGAAAAAATTCGCTAGCATCTCCTTTGCGCGGCTAGATCGGTATTACTACAAAATGCCTCTACAGGCCCCCAAATTCCAAAAGTAAACAAAATGCTAAGTGGCTAGATCAGAAAATCATCAAATTCATATGACAATTTAAATACATACCTTTTGTCGAGCAATTCAATTTATCTTCTGAAATCAAAAATCTCAATTTAACATTTGCCTTTAGATACCTATACCTTATCTACCGATAGTGTTCACTAGTACAGTTCAAATTTATTTTACTCATCTCTTTTCAAAATTTTCAATATTTGCTTTACTTAACCCGTACGATGCACACATATCATCCTTATGCAATATCAAATCCAATCGCTCACTCAATCACACAACTTCACTTCCGAACTAGCTTCGTCCATCCGACTTCCTTGTGTGAACTCAGATCTAGTTTCTTGATCAAAATCCCTCATTCTCCTTGCATAGCCATAACTATGATAGAGAATTTCCAGAATCAATCAAAAATCCATATCCAGGGTTCACCGTCGAAAATCGAGTGAAAAATCCCAACTCGAATCGATATAACTACCTCGAAATTCTGTGCTCGAATCTGGATCAAATCACTATGCGAATAAAATAATATACGTACATCCTACGTATTTATTTCAATTGATTTTCAGCTATATAAATTCTCTTTTCTTTTATTCACATTTATTTTGATTTCTATTCACTTATCCACACTTATCATTTCACAATTTTACTCAATCTTCATTCAAATATTAACTTAGAATATTTTTCCAATACCAAATTTTACTTCAGAATTTCACCATACATTTCTTAAGTTCAATAAAAATATTTTATATACTTCTTATATTTATTTTCACTTCACCACTTAAGCTTTCATATCTATTTCATTCAACTTAAATTTCCATCCCCATTCTGAATTCAATTTAACTTTCATTTTTAAATATTGAATTCTATCAACTATTTTCCATTCATATCTGATCCGTATCATTATTTTAAACTAGTCCCATTTACTAATTTATTACAAATTCCAATAAATTTTAATTCTTAGAACTTTGTTCTTTTAGTCCATTCAACTAAATTTTCCAATTCCACTTTACTCAACATAATTCAAATTGATTCCAATATTCAATTTCAATTCCATTTGCATACAATGTAAATTCATTTGCTCATTCACAAATTTATTTCAACTAATAGATTTTTATTTCAATAACCATTCCATTTAGTTTATTTAGACTTTTCTTCAAATTAACTTTTATTTAAGTTAATTTAGTTATATTCCAATTCAATTCAAATTTTTAACTTCTGTAAGTTTTCCAACTTATCTCCATTCCATTTACTAATTTCCTTAGATTTACTTCATTTAATTGGCTATCTCGGCTTTGCCAAAAGGTGGGATAAAACTTTGCCCCCCAAAACATGCCTTTTGGTAAAAGGTGTGTTTTGAATAGCTTCAAATCGAATGCAGTGAGTTCATGTTTTATTCAAATCTTATAGCGTTGTCAGTCAAGTTTGCGGCTGTTCGAAGCAGAATCATTATTCCTCTTGTGGAAGTTAGGAATGAAATTCTCACTTTTTAACTTATCTCGTTCACACTTATTTTAATTTAACTCTTCTTCAAGTTAGATTTTATTCTAACAATTTCCAAATTCTTATAAGATTTTCAGACTTACTTAAATTCCATAAGCATTTTAAATAAGATTTCAGAGTCTTTTAAACAATTACTCAACATTTCAAAATCATTTTTGAAATCAATTATATAAATAATTCATTTACATATCAAATTTTCTTTTGAACTAAAAATAAAACCCAGTTTTGCAAACAACTCTAATTTAAAACAATTTGGTAGCGGTTCATCTCTTGGAATTCAAAAATGAACATCGATGATGTTGCAGTCATCATCGAAATTATTTTCCAGCGACCGAAAAGAGTTCAATGATTTTATTATTTTTCAAAATATTTCAAATATTTTTAAATTCCAAATCTCACCAGATTTCATATCCAATTCAATAATATTTTCCAAAAGTATCACTATTACTCCTCCAAAACCTTGGAAAATAATTTTCAAACTCAAAGGAATCTAATTTTCAAAATTTTGAATTCCAAATCCTATGATCTATATTCAAACATTACTCTGGAAATTTATCTCCTGTCAATTATAAATCGCATTTATAATTCACATCTCACAACTCATATTTACAAACTCCATCTTGTTACAATTTCAATTTCTTACTCAATTCCCATACACAGTGATAATAATTTAATGTTATCACTTCCCAACAACCAAGCAACCAAATGTACTTTTAATAATTTACAAAAAATTATTCCTTTAATATACAAATATACTTTGGGCAAGATTATTTCATTTACCCTATTTAAAACAACAAAGTGTCGAATTGTTCTGCACAAGTGTTTAGAGATCCCTATCAATAACGTTAATTACTCGTATTGACCAAAATCCATAAGCCACTAAACAAACCAATCAACACAATATAAAACAATTTTATATTCACTAACAAATACGTGCTCATATCTGTTAATACACTCAAACTTATTCTAGAGTACTACGAACTCTATTTCTAATTAGTAATCCCCACCGGAGCCAAAGTTCTCGCTTAACCTTCAGCTTTGATACCAAATGTCATGACCCCATTTTTCGACGTTCGAAAATCGACATCAATACGTCCATTGTATTAAATGCCGAAACAATCGAATGCCGGAAAAACTAGACCATAAGGGAAAGAAGAAGGAGGTAAAAGAAGAGAAGTCAAAATAACATCAGAATCTCACAATCGCAACGGAACAAAATATAATAGATAATGATAGATCTTTATACAAAAAGAACTATATCTGTTAATATACATTACATCATCAAAGTACAACACTATCAATAGGAAAATACTGGACAGTTATATTAACTTGTCCCTACAAAAGCGGACTGCATAACATACCAAACACAGCAGAAATAAGACAGATACGTGTGATAAGTCTCGCCATCTAGCACATCCCCTGAGCTCCATAACAGTCCATCCAGAATCTGTACTCTATAATACTCGGTCAGACCCGAGCATTATAGTGAAATAACACTCGAGTCAGTCTGGAATACCAGCGTGAGAAAACAAACTCAATTGCATTATTAAAGTTTTCAAAATCCTTTGAAACAAAGGTATCTCGTAAGACCATGCCACAAATAAACATGTCTGGCTTTTACCTTACGATAACCAAAACATTTTTTGTCAAATCCGTCTGATATTATAATAGTGTCTATAGAAAGTAAAGTAGAATCTAGCTGCACGTTTCGGCAATAATTGGGAACAATCAAAACCGTACAGGCTCTTAATGGAGATTGGATTCCATACAATGGCAGGGCTACTGGGGTACCGCCAGTCATAGTACCTAGTCTAGATCAGCGTACCGAGGATCCCTCTTGATCCCCTGCAACACAAGACTGGAGTTACCCATTACTGGATAGTCCGAATAAGATCACCGCATAGTTGGGATCAGTAACCGCCCACGCAGTCGAATAAAAAGGGACATCTAGACAGGGATGACCTTACCCTAATTGGTTGCTAGCCATATAGTCTTGCTGCACCTCCCCTATTTTAGCCATTCTCGATTGATGAGGCTTGAGGCTATGCATGACCATTTTAGTACACATACACCTAGAATGCTCATCGTCCCCCTGACGATGTTCTAATAACATTCGTCCATACAAGTCCGTTCACAGTCCGAACGGAACTGAAGGCACTACTCCTACTACATCCATTTTGGAATCACCCTCGGGATTAGTAGCGATTAGCCCTTGGACTTCACTACTCCATCTTCGACTCCAAGCTCTTGTCTTCCTCAAGAAAATTTTCAAACCGGATCGAAATGGTTTTCAAGAAATTAATCCTGATTCCAGTCTCTTCGAAATGATCATCGCATTAGCCAATATTTATAGTCGGTTATTTAACTATCAAATAACATCCATAAACAACCATCAGGCCTTAATAATTTCCTAAATTATTTATTTCAAAATACCTTCACAAGATATTTTTCAACACTTCAACCCTTTGAAAATAGTTTTCAAATCAATTTTTCTCTCGCAGAATAAATTTCCACCCAATTATTTTATTTCCACTGAAAATCACCAAGTTTTATACTTTAGATTTTTTTAATATTTAAAATCACTATATCCAAAAATATATACTTTAAAACACTTAAAATAAAAACTACTTAAAACACTTTATTTAAAATACTAGTTGTGAAATTTTATAATAATTTCTCATGTAAAACTAAAGCCAAAACTAATTTTAAAATAAAAGTTATTTTACAAGGTATAAATATTAAATAATTATCTTATAAATCATAATACTAGTTAAACCTTTAAAATAACTTACTTATATAATTAACTTAATAAATATTTACTTTTACAAATTTAAAAACAACTAAATAATAATTTCTCTAAAACATTCTTTAAAAAAACTTTAAAACCTCTAACTTATACTTAAAATCTGCTTTGAAAACATACTTGGCTTTTTAGGAAAATACACTTTCCATTCCAAAATAGTCCATTAAATCAATTAATAAATCCTCCTCGATTTATCCAAATTCAATTTACGTCTCAAGCCAGTAAATTTCTTCCCCACACCTTTAAAAATAAAACTTTTTATTTTTAAAACACATTTCCCATATCCCAATAAATTCCCACCGTGAATTTATATTTTCAAATTTATCCACTGATAAATATTCACTTTATTTGTAAACCCAATTTATAAATTTCCATTCCTCATTATCCTTTAAATCACAGTTTCCAAAACACTTAATTAGTTTCAAAACGATTTCTTGAGTTAAATTCCCTCTAAAATTTATCTCGTGGTTTATCCAAAATCAAACTCCAAAATCCATTAATACCAAATTCACCCTTTATTATGATTTAAAATCCTTATTTAAATCTAAAACATCAATTTCATTCTTTATTCAAAATTCC
This sequence comes from Allium cepa, assembly GCA_030765085.1. NCBI lineage: Eukaryota > Viridiplantae > Streptophyta > Magnoliopsida > Asparagales > Amaryllidaceae > Allium > Allium cepa. The sequence goes on along the minus strand of CM060938.1, from coordinate 618,209,456 downwards.
ACTTTTATTTTTTTCAACTCATTTTAAACTTGAATTTTTAAATAAATTCTTTTATCTTTAAACAATATCACTTAAGTCGTCAATTTCTTTTATTTCCATTTGTACAGATCTCCATTTTCCCTATGTTCGGAATTTATTTGATAGGGTTTCAAAATCAAACTTTTTATTCTTCTCCAAATTCATTTCTTCAATTTATCCAAATTCACTATAATTATTTTACTTAAAAATTTCCCTTTTTTATTTCCTTTATATATCCAAACTTTATATATTTTTCATTTTCTCAAAAATAACAATATGTATTCAATCAAGCCATAGCATTCAATAATTTTAATTTCTAATGTAATCCATTATAGATTATAACATAAATCACATTACTAAATATAAAATAAATTCAACATTTTAAGGAATCCAATTGGATCCCTCAAACCTATTTTCCTATATCCACAGATGTTAGCACAATATAAAAATACCAATCCCACTTCGAGGTGGAATATCGCGGTATGCAGGGTCAGCCGCTATATAATGCGGGAATATCAATCACTCTAATATATATATACTGTTATATAATATCACATCCAGACAATTCAAACAATCAACCAATAATTTAAATTTAAACTATTTAAATTAACGGTAATCCAAATGAGTGAGATTAATACATCTTTGCCCCTTTAATTTGCAATCCGATCCAAACTAGCTATTTCCTTCATGTTTTTAAACTTTGTGTAAACATTAGATGATTCTTATTAATATTCGAATAAATCTAACAATTAAATTCCCATTTGATAAATTTAATTAACCAATGATTTTATTTTAAACTACTAATTAAATTTTAAACTAATTTCCTTTTTAATAAAATATATATTTTTGCAACTAAAGTAATTAAATAAGTTTATTAAACAAATCTATCTTCATAATATATTATTTTAAAAATAAATTAGTAAGTTAAAATATTTATATATGTATATTAATTTTATTCATTTTTCTTTGAAACTACGTATACTAAGAAAATAACCTATATACATTTTTTAAAAAAAACAGAATAGTTATATATATTTCACGGTATATGTCCTCTTTCTTTTGTAAATCTCAAATCAGTATTCAATTTACTGTAAATATTTTTTTATCTACATATATGAATTGATTCTATTACTATACGAGAATGACTCGATTAAACACAGAGATAAATTTAATTAACAAAGTTATACCTCACGAAAGAGTTCGAACACGAGAATGACCTCCATCTCCAATCGCGCAGCCTTATCCCGAACTCGAGCTTCAGGCATCACCCAGCCGACCAACTTGCAACCAACAACGTTCAAATCTCAGGACAGTTACCGCTTCCTCTATCACTACCAACACCCGAAACATCGATGCATGCTCTCTCCCCCAAAATCGCGCCGCCACCTAAGTAGCCGAACCTCAGCAGCGTCATGCTTGACTAGACCTTCTCTGGTATCGGCCTTGACGCCACCGATCCCATGCCGTGCCGAAGACGCTGAACCCAATCGCGACATCTCCCTCCGGTTGCATGCATTCGAGAATTGCTCCCTATCGGCAATCGATTTGAGGGGAACACAATTCCAAAATCGAGAACCTAGCAAGCGTCATGAATCCCCTCGCAGTGGTGCTTCCAAGTCGAGCAGTTGTACGCATTTAACCCTTTTTCTTTTTTATTTGTTGCCATTTTTTTCGTATGATGTTTTTTTTTATTTCTAGAAAAAAGGGAAGAATCATGTGTTTTTAAAATGAGAAGGGGTAGCTTACAATGGGAAGGAGATAGGCTGCGTACAGGGAAATAAAGGGAGACGTGATTTGATTGCTAACGTGCTAGACTTTCTTTGCGTACAGAACATGCCTTGTTATAGCGATGGAAAAGAAAGCAAAAGGGTTAGATGGGAAAGAAAGTATGCTGATGTTAATTTATATCGACCACTTAATTTAATAACTATATTATATATTTGAATTTAAATTTTAAATCGTCTCGAAATTGTAGCTCAAAATCTCGATCTCCTTTCGCCGCATGCTGCTAGGTGTTTATAATGTTAAGCCCCTATCCCGAACGCAATGGAAAAGGTTTTGATTCCTAATTTGGTCGTATGGAGAAGATAGCTTTTGGACTCAGTTATTACATTGAATTTTCGATATAGATTTCAACGTGTTTATATATCGTACAACCGCACGATAACTCCAAACATTACGAAAATTGAATTCTGATAATAATACACTATTAAGTATCCAATGGATCTGGTTTCGTCAAATTCTGAGACTGTGCCCCAAATGGCTATTTTTAAATGTCAATTTAAACGATATATTTTTAAAACTGAACAAATCACCTTTGAATTTAATTTTAAAAGTTTTATTATCTTCAGTGTTATCAATATAGATTTTACAAGACTTCAAATTATTTTTAACAAGCTCAAAACTAAAGATTCAATATTTTACCCAATTTCAAATTATTAAATTCAATAATTTAACTACCCAATAAATGGATATATTTGAAATTTAAGTTAAAATTAACCTTTTAAATATTTAAAATCAATTAAATATTCCAATTTCAAATGTCCAAAATTTCGGGTCGTCACAGTTTATATATATATATATATATATACATATATATATATATATTCAAAAATCCAATTTTTTTTCCAAAGCCATACTTATTCAAAATGAAAATTTTATTTTTATGTCTCAAAACATGCAATTATCTTAATTAAAATGTTCATTCCATATTAAAACAAAATGCAAGTACCTATATTAACTCATTCATTACATTTTTATGTATGTTTCCTTTTAATTAAAACATTTCAATTAATCTAATTCTGATTCATTTCATTACTAATTTCAAACAAATCTAATTTTAAAATACTGATTTCTTTTCATTTATACCACTTCAAACATGTTTTATAAAATTTCATATATAACAAAATTTGCACACAATTTACAAAGTATATGTTTTATCTTATTGAAAATCAACTTCTCCAAGATGCATTTCAAATAACAACTTATGTTATTCTTTCATTAAAACATTCACTCCACCCTTTATTCAAATTCAACATTTGTTATTCCGATTAGAAACGAACATACAATTTCACCATTTATTACAACATTTGGTTCATTTACTTATTTGGAATTTATAACCAGATTTAACTTTACAATCATTTTAATCGATTGAAATTGCATTAAAATAGTTTTCAATTGCCTTAAATTAAGATTACTAACATTACATTCTAGTTATTTCTATCATTATTAAATCTTAAATTTTCAATTTTTCACAACATTAAATTCCAAAACTTATTAATTAATAAATTCAATTATTGGAAATTTACAGGTCGTTACAGGCACTATTACAATATCATTGGATTTTTCTATAAAATGTTTTGGTTATCGTAAGGTAAAAACCCATCGTGTTTATGTGTGACGCGATTTTACGAGATACCTTTATTTTTCAAAGGATTTAATAACTCTAATAATTCAAGTTGAGTGTGCTTTCTCACGCTGGTTTTCCAGACTGACCCGGGTATTATTTTATTATAATGCTCGGGTCAGATCGAGTATTACAGATTCAGGATAGAATGCTATGGAGCTCGGGAGGAGTAGAGACGTATCCCGTACTTGATTTATATTTCCACTATATAAGGATAAGTTAGTAAACTTTTCAAATTGATGTATTTATTTTTGGTACTCTGATGATTGCAAGTATAAACAGATATAGATCTTTTTGTATAAAAATCTATTATTATATATTATATTTTGTTCCGCTGCGATTATGAGACCCTATGTTGTTGTTTATTTTCATCTATCTCTTTAGACTTCTTTACCCTAGTTATTTGCTCATTCATACAATTTGGGTTGAATATGAGTGATTTATTGTCAACTTAAAGGTTACGAAACTACAGGTCACTACAGTAACGGTGGATTATGGTAGGATATCAAGTTTCGTAGCGATCGGACTTGTCTTTTTGATCATACGGACTTGAAACGCCTAGAAATCGATTTAATTGAAATCAATTTGAAATAAGATGATTTTAAAGCTAACTTCTTCTTACGATTGAATTAGGACTTGAAACCTATTACATTGAGTTTCAAAATATCGAAAACATCTATTTTGATATATGGGATGACCTTCTTTCATTCAAGAAGTAAAACAAGATTTCGAGTCGTTATTGTTGTTCAAATCATTTCGATATGTGTTCATTCTTATTTGTTCGTGTCCATATAAATAGATTTTTTTCTTCTAAACCCCAGTAGCCTTCTTATTTCTGTCTGTACGTACAATTCCATCTCAACTCCTCTTCCAATGGCAGACATACCAAAATGTAAATCCTAATTCAATTTCTAATTTCAAATCAATTTCAAAATTCAAACTTCTCCAAACCCTAACATATTATACACCGTTTCGTGCATAATTCATTGGTGCAAATTGTTTCACAAATCAGATCATCATTTGTCCAAAAATCAATAAATTAGTCTTTGTAATGACACAGATTTTCTAACGTCTATTATTGGGATAATCAACTAATTTTAAATTATTGGAATATAGATTTTATTAGTTAAATAAATAAATTTTCTGACATTTAAAAATCTAAATATATATATATATATGGATTGAAACTATATGAATTCTAAATATATGTTCTGGACAGGATAAATATTATAGAAATGCGTATATAAACCCCCATATTAAAATTGAAGGTAGAATATCCATATATTTGTATACGAAAATATATACAAGTTTTGTGAGGTTTAAAAATGTATGTATATATAAGTATACAAGTATATGAATGCATGCCATATAAAATACTATATAGGAAAGTTTGTATAAATGTGAATATATATATAATGATAAAATTATGCATAAGTATATGTATATATGTAATATGTAATAGTAAGGTGATAAGTGTAAATATATATAGGATGACAAACATTGTAAGTAAACGGTTATGTATATATGTTATGTAAAATAGTACATATAGGATATATATATATATAGATATAGATATGTACGTGTAAAAGCTTCACGATGGAAAATAAAACAAATGTACATACATACATAAGTTAAGATTATATAGTATTTGTAAATATGAAAATGTACAAATATATATATATATATACACACACACACACACATATATATGATGATAAAGATATACATAAGTAGATGTATATGAATATACGGTCAAAACTAGTGTAAATGAAATATATATATATGATGTATACATGTTTGTGTGTAAGAAACATCATCATAGCAAGCATTTAATTCAAAGCTTGCAAAACATTGAATCAATGTCAAAACAAAATCAAAATTAAGCCATAAAAGATCAAATCCATGGAAATAAATCAAATCAAGGAAAAAATCAAAAGTTTTCATATGAAATCAAATCAAGATAATAAAATAAAAATGAAAAAAAAAACCTATAAAAAAAAAATTGCAGCCACCCTATGTATACTAGCCACCCTCTAGACTCCACTATATACCCTTCCATCCTTCTTCTATATATATATAAATACACGCATGCCTATTTGCCTTCACATTTAACATGCTAAAAAGAAAAAAATGCTGCCATTAAAGAACAAAGATCAAAGACAGACAAAATCTTGAAGCAGGAATGTAGAAAAAAAAGCAGCAGTTGTTCATCTTGGTGAAAAAAGTGAGTAAAAACTACTTTACATTGTTATAGGTTATTATTACATATCTATATAACTGTGTTTCGAATGTACTATTAATATGTGTTGAATGTCTATACGATTGCTATGTGTATATGTGTATGTAAATGTGTTTAAAGAAATACTGTACATGAAAGGAATACTGTACTTCTTCCAGGATGCTTCTCTGCTCATATTTCTTGGCAAAAACAGTCATAGTTTTAACTTTAAAAATCAAGATCTCATTAACCATCGAGTTTTAGGGCATGATGCTATAATGAAAATCATCTATTTTTTAGTATAGAACAATTTAAAAATTGTTTCAATGTATTTCATGAAGTCGAGGAAAAGAAAAGCCCCTTTTACAGTAAGAGATAAAGGCAGGGCCAAAATTTAACTTGCATAATTAATTATTTGGATTACATAATCGCGATTGTTGTTGAAATTTGTGATTTTTGGAGGCGGTTATGGAATTTTTATCTGTGTGGGGATGGAGATATGGGAAGTTGAATGGAATTGGGAAATTAGTCGAATGTCGATGTCCGTGTAACGACCCATAAATTTCGATAATTTAAAACTGTTAATTTGATAAGATTTTATGAAGTTATATTGGAAGAAATAAAATATTAATGGTTTATGAATGAAATAATAATTATAATTAAAGGTAATAACGTTAATTCAAGTTGACTATTAACAATTTTGATGAAATTTCAATTAGTTGAAATAATGTAAATTGTTATACTTGGTTATAAATTGATATAAGAAAACAAATACAAACATTAAATTGATAAATGATACAGTATGAAATAAATGACCATTGAATAAAATTTTGGTTATATAAGAAATGTAACATTTGTTTGTGAATAATGAATTCATAAGTGTGATTAAGAGTTATAGTAACGATTGTGGTAGGTTACCTATTTATTTGGTCTATTTGATTGAAATGAGAAATAAACTAAAATTAAATGAAGTTTAATGTTACATTTATGAGATTTAGACAATAATTGCAAAATGGGAATGTAATAGAATGAGTGGGAATGTAAATTTATTCATAAGGTAATAATTGAGTTAATAAAAGAATGAAACTATGATAAATAATTAATTGGGACTTTAAATTTTAATTTATTTGTAAATTTGGAAAAATCCAATATAATGGAAATTTAGCTGTAAATACAAATAAAAGATGGGAACTGGAATATATTAATGTACTGAAATGTAAAACAAGTGTTAACTGTGTACAGAGTAATAGTGGATTTAGTATAAAGATTGAAATCAAATAAAAACAATTTATTGGAATTAAATATTAAATAATTGGATTTAATTACAATTGAAGATAAACACTGTAATTGGTAAATTAATTAACTTTGAATTGATGTCTAATTTTTTTTTAAATTATGTTAATGTCCAATTAATCAAAAATGATAGAAATTGTGATTTATTAACTTTGAATTTAAAAAGTGATTTAATTAATTTAATTAACTGAAATATAGCCCTTTTGGAAACTGTCTCGGATTTCAACGAAACTAGTTTCATCGGATCCGTAACGTTGAATTATTATAGGATTTCAAGTTTCGTAATGATCAGACTTCTCGTTTGATCGTACGGGCTCGAAACGCCTAGAAATTAATTTAATTAAAAATCAATTGAAATCGATTTGGAATAAGCTGATTTCAGCATAACTTCATTATACGATGAAATTTAATTGAAATCGAAAACATTTATTTTGATATATGGGTTGACCCATTTTCGTTCCGGATCGAAACGGGCTTTTCGGGTCGTTTATCGTTCAATCAATCTTGTCCATTCATCCTATTTCTAACCTACCTATAAATACCTCGTTATAAACCCTAAGCGCTCCTTATTCTCATTTTTCTGTAGGTAAAAATTTCTTCCTCAACTCCTCATTTCAATGGCAGACAAACAAATTCCCAATTCAGCTGCAAATTCAATTTCAAAATAAATTCCAAAATCAAACTCCCCAAACTATATCGAACTATATGTCGATTTGAAGCTCTCGTTGAGCGCAAGTCAAATATGCGATTTGTTTTTGGATCTGGGTTTTTGGGTGGCCGAAATTGAAAGATTTAATCTTGGCCGTTCATCGGTGTTTGTTGATCTTCGACGGATAGTCGATTGGAGGGTACCGTATTGGAGAGAGCAGCGAATGAAGTGCATCAGTGTATTTTTTGCGTCAAATCAACGGTAGGATGTTCGGCAACAATTCGATTAGGTCTTGTGATAAAGGCAACGGCTGGGACTTTTACACGCCGATCAGCATGATGAAGAGTGGTCGCGCGGCCTGGGAACGAGCGGTTGGGGGTGAGCTTCGAGGCGGTGAGGTCGGACGTCCGATTGATGGCGGCCGGGGACGTTGATTTGTGGTCAACGTGGTGCTTCAGTGCTGTGTAGTGTTGCATTTCGGTCTGTAGAAGTTCTCCATGTATTGGAGATAATGACGTGGCAGTGAGCCTTTTTTGGTCTTGCTTGTTTTTCTCTTATTTAATTTTTTTAGATTGTTCTAAATTACATAACTTTCACATACGAGGTATGTTTCACGCACGGTTTTCTCAATTGGGATCATATCAAAATTCCAGACATTTTGACGATGTTTTGGACAAATTCAAAGACTGTTTGAATTTGGGCTTAATTTGGATTTAAATTCAAAGGTGAGTGCTTTGACACACTCACAACTTCTAAAATTTCTTATGTTAGTTAAATTAATTTTTGATATGATTAGAAATTTATTTATGGCTCTTTGATATATTTAAATCATCATTCTAGTTAATTTGAGTTTAATTTTAATTAAATTGCCATTTAATTTAACGTTGAATTTAAATTTTCCAGTTAATCACCTAAAATTTATAACCTGTTATTTGTCTATATTTATTGATTTATTTGTGTGATGATTTTATGGATGTTTGATTATTGATATTGGATGAATGGATGTTGTATTTTATATCGTTATAAACTGCAAGTTCACTATGTGTTGAAATGATACATACCCGAACGATCTATAGAATAAGGAAAAATTGTTATGGGTTGAAATGATAGACTTGAGTGATTTTATGGATTTTATATCAAATCATGTAACGACCCTACTTTTCGACGTTCGAAAGTCGACATCAATACGCCCACTGTATCAAATGCCGCACAGTCGAATGCCGAAAAACTGAACCGTTATGGTTTAAGAAGAAGAAGATAGAAGAAGAGATAGAAACAATAACAGAATCTCACATTTCGCAGCGGAACAATATATAATAGATAAATGAATAATCTTTTAAACAAAAGAATAATATCAGTTGTTAAAATACATCACATTATCAAAGTTTACAACAACACAAAACACAACACTGACATTCATTAGAACGTGCTTACACGAAAACTCGACTTGCACCAACCCAAACGCAACGGACGCTACATAATATAAGTGATACGTCTCGCCATTCAGCTTGAACTCCAGATCTCCACAGCACATCTTTTTTGACTTTTCTCTAGAATAATGATAACCTGACTCTAGGCTGCTCGTGTGGAAAATTATAGGCACCTAGAGTTTAGAAAGGAAATAATAAACTCTAGGTCTGTCATGGGACTGGTGTGAGATCTTAAAAAAATAGTTATCCTTAACAAAGAGAAAACAAAAGGGGAATAAAAGAAATTCGCAATGTTTTTTTTTAAATGAAACCACCATAAGGCCTCCCGGCACACACACAATGCAATCGCACACTTGGGAAATATTTCTCCTTATGATAGTCAAATATGCTTGATGTAAAGTCCAATTTTCCCATACTCTTTGAATCGACAATAAACCACACATGTCTAACTCAAATTTCATGAAAAGACGGATCTTTAAGGGTAATTAAGAATAGTAGATAGAACAGAATGTCACACGAATGGAATAACATATATTATTTCAATAATAATCTTTACAGCGAAATTTTTTAAAATATAATATCAGAGTCTAACCTAGATTCAGCTTGGACAGTTATAAAACCTGCCCTTACAAATGCTGACAAACATTAAACAAAATACACTAAGTACAGCGGATAATAGAATATGTCCATTCGTCGATGAATTTCTTCAGCTCTCCTCTGAAAACTCCAGTCATCTTCGACTAAACCCGAAACTACTCGGATCTGACCTGAGTATTGAAAATACCCGGATCAGGCTTGATAAACCAATGTGAGAAAAACTCAATAATAGATGACGGTGTCATATATCAGCCTTTTTGTAAATCCTTTTAACATAAAGAGTATCTCATAAGACCACGCCTACACATAAACACGGATGGGTTTTTACCTTATGATAACTAAATCACTTTTATATCAAAACGTTTGATATTACTTGTCATTTTCCAAATTTCAGCATTCGAAAATCGATACCATACTTCACTCGTACATGAATGCCGCAGATTCAACCGTTAAAATTCGATTCGTGCCGAAGCTTATAACACATCAAGTACAACACAGCGGAAGAAAATGAATAATATCATTTTGATATACAATGCTTGATGCAATATCTGATACAACAATAAATACAATAGGATGATACAACTGAATATCAACATTATCAGAGATACAAGAAATAATAGCAGAAAGAATATCTTCAATAGAATACATCTCTAAAATGCAACTGCAACACCATCTCCAAACTAACGGGAGCTCGAACAACCATCAAGTTGCACCAAGCTAAGCAAGGTCAGCCACGGAAGCTGAAGTGTAGAAAATTCGAACAACCAAACAAAAAGCAAGAACCCCCTATCACGTTTCACCTAGATAAGCAAGGTCAGTCATGGGACTGGTGTGAGTAAACAAAAACAGTTTTATCTTTAAAAAAATCAAAGGGATTTAGATTGCAAACCTCAATGCTTTTTGAAGAATGAAACTACCATAAGACCTCCCACCACACACATAATGCAAACGCAGACTTGGAGGAGATTTCTTCTTATGATAGTAAAAAATGCTTGATACGCGAAAAACATTTTGATATTATTATTAGTGCATAGTGGAAAACATTTCGAAAGTATAATATTAATTTTATCCAGCATAGGCATTTCGCTCTTATGCCTACTATAGCTACCATGTTCAATAGCAGGTTACCGCCACATTCCATGGCAGGTTATATAACAAAAACCAAATAGCGCGCTTATTGTTTCTTTGTATTTTCCAACAAATGGTCGGGCGAAGGAACTTCCTACGTAAAAATGGAACGCCTCTGGGGGGACGCTCCTGAGAACCTAACCGGATCTCTGCTACACAAGGCCGAGTTACCTCTGTAACTAGGTAACAACTGACACGAGTATGCCATCCCCCAGTCGTTACCGACCTTTATCCGAGAGCTCTCAATCCAACAACCACACAGTAAAGTATCTGGGCTCCATACCATGATACCACTTTCATAAAAAATCAACATAAGTAAATATCTGGGCTCCATACCATGATATCACTTTTTTATCCAGAAGGAAATGGTCATACCCTCGGGAGGAGCTACCTCCAAATAACCTTGCTGCCACGATTCCTGTTTTGACCATTACCGGGTTGTGAGGCTCGACAAAGTCTCGTCCACAAAGCTAGCTTTTTCACAAAGCCATGCTTCGATCACAAATGATCAACAAATGATCATCAACACACAGCAGCACTTAGCATGCCACATTACCAAATTGGGAATGTATCACTAGTAACCATCAACTACATAACCTCTAAGCTCGTACGTCTCAGAGATAAGAGAATAAATCTCTGCCACCAACAGATATGTATTTGAAAGAAACCAGCTTTACATCTCAAAGTGTAATGTCAGACACACATCCATACAAGTCTGTTCCGGGTTCGAACAGAACCGAAGGCACTTCTGAAGGAGCCCTTGCAAATCCAGGTATTCACAATCCCGATAGGACTTCCTATCACTTAGGGAATCTCTATACCGGCGCGACTCAGTGCAGAGATAATCGACGGGTTATCCTTTCCTTCTCGAAAATATCTGGTCTTCACCACCGGTCTTCAAACGCCATCCATAACGATGTATCATTATTCGAAATGGGATATATGACACAAAGGTCCTCTCCCGGCTAAACCGAATAATGAGCGTAATATTTAAAAACATATGGATATGGGATTTCAGTTAAGTCCCAACTTAATATCCAAACTTTTCTTTCAAATGGTTTAAACAAATTACCATTTCAAATCTTTTAACAAAAAGATTTATTTCACAAAGTTCATCTAGTTTCACAATGTTCCATTTACGGATTCCAAAACAATTTCCGTTTCAAATTGGATTAACTAATTAAATCTTTAAATCAAAGATTTAACTTATAGCTTTCAAACGGTTTCCATAACTTGGAAATGATTTTCATTTCAAACTAGAATTCCTTTTAACACAAATTGAAAGTTCATTTCTTATGTAAAAGCTTTAATTATTTGAAAACAAACAGTTTTCGTTTCGGAAAAAAATCCAATTATATTTGCACGAGTTAAAGCCCTTTGAATTTAAATTCAAATTCCCAAATCAATACCTTCAAAATGGTTTAACCCATATATAACTTGTATAACATCTTTAATCCCTAGTTTCAAATCATAGAATTCAGTTTCAAATTTAAATTTAAATTTATATCAAATTATTTAAGGTTCAAGGCGTAATCAAGTTATTCAAAAATAAATTTTATCTTTGAAATTCCTTTTCAATAACTTTTTATTTTAAACCCAATCCATTTCCAAAACTATTTGGATTCAAAATTCAAAACTATTTTGAATTAAATTCAAATATCTGTGACTTAACCAATTTCCACGTGCAATCCATATTTGTGTATGTATGGTGTAGTCCAAGGGTTTTACACAATAGTGTAACATCATCAATCATCACAGATTCATAGATATAGTAAATTAATCAATCACAAAGATTTATAATTACGATTCGATGTGGGTTTTGGATAGCCAACTGGAATCCGACTCCCTGTCACATCAAAATTTAAATGCCGTTTTACGCGCAAATAGGGTTTTCACATTCACATAGAAACAAATCACAAATCACAGTTCAGCATAAGGCAATTCACATCACACGGTATCATAATCACAACAGAAATACCAATCCAGTACATAATATTTGACAATTAATTTAAATCAATCAAATTAAACTCAATTAATTTGAAATGAGCAATTAATTTCTTAATTACTTTCATGTAGTAATTACACTTATACAATCTAATAAGTGATTATCATTAATTAATTAATCTAATTAATTGTTAAAATTAATCACATTAATTAATTATTTAAATAATCTTAGTTAATGACCTTCATTAACTAATAAAAATTCTTTAATTACTTTCCTAATTAATCTCTAATTATAAATTAATCTAAATCATTAATTTATAAATTAAATAAATAAATCATTCCTTAATTATCTTATTCATTAAATCATTTTAATACCTTAATTATCTCTAAGGTAATCCATTTCTTTATTAATGACTTCATTAATATTAAAGTGTATTTAAAACATTATTCTTCTAAATTTAAATTCAAATTTCATTTTGAATTTAAGATTAAAAATGATTATATATTTAAACATTAACCAAATTTAATATCGATTTATAAACCTATATAAGAAAAGTTCTAACTAAATTACTTAAATTTTTATTTAAAATTTAAGCTTTAAGACACATTACATTTTAACTTGCAAATTCAAGTTAAAACAAATTATTTACTTTTCATTAAAAATTCTTTTTATAAAAGAACTTAATCAAAATCCAGTTCAAATATTTATTTGAAAACAAATTACTTTAAAAAGCTATTTAATTTAAACTTGTTTAAAACATTCAGATTTAAAAACTGATTTAAATCATAGATTTGAATTCAAGAAACTTGAATCCATATCTAAACGTTTGATTTAAACTTTGATTTAAACTTGCTTTTAAAGCCTTGATTTAAAAATCCCCATTCATTTTAAATTCAAATCAATTAAAAATTTCACTTTATCATTCAAACTGTTTAAAAAAAATTTAAATTTAAGAACTTCCTTTCTTTCAACACAAGAATTCAAATCTGTATTTGAATCCACATTAACTCTTACTTACAAATTTAAATCTTTACATGTTATGTTACATCACGTGCATTAGTTATGTTAGTTGCATCATTCATATAGGTGTACTTTGATTTATAAAGTATATATTGTAGAGCTTATGAAATACACTATAGTTGATGGGAATAGTTCAGACTTTCTTTTAAATATGATTTTGCTCCACTCATATTCAAATTTTTGTGCTGCTTTAACTATCGCTGTTTTGGTTTCATTTGATTCTTCTAAATCTTCCTACATTGCTCAAAATAATTCATGTTTTGTTGTCTTGGCTCATAAAAAAGTATCATAAGCAGTTTTATGTTATCTCCAAATCTTGCGCATTTTCAAATTATTTATTTAGACACTAATCTTAGCATATCTAGATTGCTTAGATTTATTTTGTTTTGCACTGATTTTTTCGAACCTTTCACTTAACTTGCACAATTTAAATTAAATATCATTCCAATATTCAATTTCAATTCATTTGCTTACCCATTTAAATCAGTAAGTTTACTTGCTAATTTTGACCTTTGTTTTGTTTAGTCCAATTATAGAGATACATGTTTTAAACAGTTTGAATAAAATTTTAGTTAGTCATGGGATTATTAACTTGCGCATTTTGACCTTTGTTTTGTTTAGTCCAATTATAGAGATACATGTAATTAAAAAATTTAGTTAGTCATGGGATTATTAACTTATATCATTTTCTTATATTTTATAAAATCATAGGGGGATTAATTCCAAGTATGATATAAGGAACTTATAATAATCCCCATATGTGCCAAATTGATGTTTTAAATAGTATGATATCAATTGAACGATAATACATGAAATTGACATTTCATTTTGGGGGAATATTGGGAATTTTCAATATGATATTTTTGTAATCCAAAACGCCCCAAGGCATATATCAAATCCAACATGCAAGCTGATTTTTTGATTTGTCATGTACTATCTAAATTGTTTCTATTCTACTTTTTTTATGGAATAGCGGGTGCTAAACAAATGTGAATCTTTTGTTTCTATAAAACTATAACTAATTTTACTAATCCTATATTCACTTCATTATCAATGAATAATGTTACGGTTAGTTTAATTTTTAACTTCTTTTTACGTCCCACACTGATTGGTATAGATGATTTTTGTACTCATGCAGTTTAGATAAGATTTAAGCAGTTATCTACCTTTTCAACTATTTGCGTTTTGATCATAAAGCTACAGGTGAATATAAACTGTATTAGACGTTAAGAAGAATAAGTTATTCGAAAAAGACATGATCGAATCTAAATTGAATGTGCATTTATATTAACTACTTTAGGTTCTCTGTCTCATAATGACTTAGATAGAGATTTGTATTTCCCTTCTCATCAGTTGCAATGTCAATCATGTTTATATTAGTCTAGACGAGCATTATACTTTAGCTTCCCATATATTTAAATAGTTGCATTTGATGTTATTTATAAAAAATACAGACTGTATGAATTAAGCAGACTCGCTTAGTTGTTAGTACTGTTTATTAAAGAGTATACACATTCATATAAATACCAACAGCTTGCATTTTGAGTTTGCACCATTTGCTATTATGTTCTACTAAGTTGTGTTCATGTTTACTATATAAGGTTATATAATAGATTATGTGTACTTAATATTTACTGTACTTGGTTATATAATATGTTTATGTGTACACATTCTTTGTGCAATTATTAATATGCTAAGATTTCTTCAATATGCATGATATACGGCATAAGTGTAAAACTTCGACCATCATCAACCTGCTTATTGTTATGATGGCGAATGGTCAGTGCAAATCTATGGTTATTGCACTAAAAATAGTACTTTCAAATGTTCTATGTCTTTTATTGTTTTTGGTGCTTGGCTAGCTGAATGCGTAGGTATTACACGATTGTTAAGGAAATTACTCCGAATAGATAATTTATTGGCTACATTCTAAATTTATTTGTATTTCGCACTACATGTAGTTTACATTCTTATTATGACCACAAATTATTTAATCCAAAACTCAAATTTAATTGAATCAACTACCATTATATATGCTATATAATAATAATTTCACCTTTGAGATGGCTCAAGATGTAACTTAAAATGTAAATGCAAGCAATGCTGAAATTAGCTCAGATGACTTTTTTCACTGTGTCTGAAGGTTTGGTAAATTACATTTGTCCAACTCTAAGCTTAAATCAACAGATAATTGAAATTCAAATCCACAGATCAATGTGTTTAATTCAAAAATCCTTTATTTTCGTTTGACCAGTTTTGGTCTTCATGATTTACGAACATAATATACATGTTTTGGTTACTGGGTCGATTGTTGTTCTTTTCTATCAATTGTTTTAAATTTTTATCAAGCATTAGAGCGCTTCTGAAAGATGGGTTTAAGTAGTGAATTTTCAAAAATAATTTTTTTGTACTTAGAAATTTAAAATGATAATAAGAAGAACTTCAATGGGTGCAAAGTAGATAAGGTAAGAAATTAAAAAATAATATTTTTCCTTACGATCATAGTAGATGATGAAGTTATCTAGAATGTGAAAGGTAATGAATACAAATATTTATGTCTACTTTCTAATTACATGTGTGTGTGTAGATCTATACTTTCACATAGTATTATCGGATTCCCACTACTTTAAATGGATGCCTAATATTTTGATTATATAAGATGTGCAATAGCTCCTCCATACAACATTTATTTTACCAAAGAACAACAACAACGTAACACTTCTTTCAAAGCGTCGATTGTGACGCCCCACCTCTATACCCACACTAGTCAAGGACACTACGGGGTAATGCCGTCAACTAGCATGGAGAATAAGGCTGTTGAGGAGCGACCATCCGCGTAATTGCTTTGTGCGAGCAACGATATGTCAGTTAGTACAACATGCATTTGGTTTAAGGAGGAAATCCGACATACCGATACAAACTCAAAGCTACTACACAGTGGCTATATATATTCTTCGGAAACAAATATAGAAATAAACTTAACAAAAATCAGTCACATACATCCATATCACAAAGGCGGAAATAGATATGAATATATAACACATGAAAATGTACATCAGAGTAGTGGTCAAACAAGATCCACAATGTCACAAAAGAATAGTTACAAGTGCTAGACAAAAGAATATGGATACATCAATGAGTATATATCTCAAATGTATACAACAAAAACTACTAATCTAAGTAGTTAGCCAAAAGTTAGGGTGATAATCCCAGATGTGAAGTCAAGCAGAAGCACCTGTAACATCTCGGTCTGACCCGAGTATTATTTAATAAGAAAATAATAAACAGATCAGTCTAGCTATAAATATCAGATAAAATGATATAGAATAAGAGATATGACATAAATATATGATAACCATAAAGCCATACTATGATAAGTATGCAATTGAAAATCAACTAGGGATTAATCAATATCACAAGAACCTTCTCAAAGATCAAAAGGAATGTCATACTCTTTATTTATATTCACCAAACCAGGAATGTAGACAATAATATCAATGCCAATCACAAAAGTTAATGACACACAAATTCACCAATGCATAAATATTGATAAAACTTATCAATGTAAATCACGAAAATTGGTGAAAACACAAATTCCAGAAATCATCAATGGAAATCTAGAAATCACAAAAAAGAGGAGGCCTATCACAAAATGGGAGCATGAAAAACTCACCAACACGTGTATCACAAAATGGAACGCTATTCCATGGTTGCTAACCATTAATTTTGAGCCGAAGCTCCGCAAAACGTCCCGAAGACCATGGGTCGCTACCCCACCAAATTGAGCCGAAGCTCCACAGAAACGGGGTTTAGTCTCCCTCGTAGACAAAGAGACATCGCACATTTTCTAGTCTAAATCATAAAAATAATGATCAACGATCATCAAGAAGTGTCAACTACAGTAAGCTAGTAAATATATAAGCTTAGCTTTATGTCACATAACCACTAGCTTAACTTAAATATTTACGAAAAAATTGCAGATTTCCACTCGAAAATTGTCACAAGAGATTCAATCGAACAAGTCCAAGAATTAACCGGCGAAGTAAATGCAAGCGTTTCATACCATTTCATGCCATTCGTTTTACTAAGCCATTTAATTAGATTTCTCGTACGAGTGAGATGAAGTGATAAATCACAAAAATGATTGTAGAAACAATAAATCACAAAAATTCACATTCAAAGATGTGAATAAAATCCAAAGAATTCGATTCCAAATTCATCAAAGTGGAAATACCCTTGCGACTTAACAGCCACGACTTACGACTTAACATAAGTCAATACAAGAAACCAGCGGCTCAACGCATGCGACTACACAGCATACGACCTAAGAGATCAGCGACTTAAGAAATAACATGCAGCTTAAAGCAGGTGCGACTTAAAGGGTGGCGCGACCTAACTGCAACCGACCTAAGGAAAGGCGCGACCCAAAGCATGTGCGACCTAACAGTGCAAGCAGGCCGAGCGACCTAAGGCAGGCCGACCTAACAGTAAGGAAAGCGGCCTATGCGGTTGCGACCTAAGAGGTTGTGACTTATGGCATGGCGCGACCTAAGGGGTAGAGAATAGGCCGAGCGACTTAAGATAAAGCGCGACCTAACACACAAGGACAAGCCGTGCGACTTAAAGAGACCAATGGCGCGACCTAAGTGACGCGACCTAGCCGAGCGACCTAACAAATATGGTTTAACATATGGCCGAGCAACATAGGGACGAAATGACCTAAGGGGTAAAAAGGCCGTGCGACTTAATGGGTGTGCGACCTAACGGCCTAAGGGGTAAAGAATGCCGTGCGACTTAATGGGCATGCGACCTACCGACCTAAGGAGTAAAGAAGGCCATGCGACTTAATGGGGATGACCTAGCTTGGCACGACCTATAGGTTGCGACCTAAGGCACAGAACGACCTAAATTGCAGGCCGAGAATCATATGTGCAGGCCGAACGACCTAAGCAACAAAAATGCCAAAAACTCTCTCAATTTGCAACCGATCGAACACGAACGCTAGAGGATTACGCCTATCGGCTACCCGGTCCTATTGGCTCCTCGACGCATCACCAAAATCATGTTCAAACGTCAAAGATTGGATTTTTAAAGATTTGAACCCAAAACACTAAAAATTGAGATTTTCACCAATTCAATCCAAACCAAAAGCAAATGCACAAATAAGTGTTAGGAATTCATACCCAATAATCAAAGATAGTTATAGACAAAGATGTGTGACAAAAATCTCACCTTTACACAAAATCAATGAAGAAGAAGCTTGAAAGCAAAGGAAGAATCAATGGCTTCTCTTTGAATTTAGAGTTAGATGTTGGATTTGCAAATGAACTAGGGCTTGGAGTTTTAATTTCCCATTCCTTCCTCCATTTATGATGAAGCTTGAGTGTTAGAAAATGAAAGTAAAGTTATGAAGAGAAGGGGGTTGAGCTAGAGTTAATAGTTTAGGCTAATGGGTTAACCAAACCCAAAGCCCAAAGTGAAAAAGTGGCAAAATTCCACTAACTCCAAACATATCAAAGTTTATACTCAAAAAGATCGCAAATGATGTTTTGGACCCAATGGAAGTGGTTCCAAGTCCTAATTCGACCGTATGCAAAAAGTAACTATTCGGATTAAAATCCGACTAACGATAAAATATTAAAATATTCAATCGTAAAATATGCGGGTTGTTACAGACTCCCCTCCTTAAAGAAATTGCGTCCTCGTAATATTTAAGAAGAAAATATAAGGTAACCACCATGAAAGCATATCAACACAAAAGAAATTTGAAATAAGAAATTCACCTCATGGAACACGAGAAAGTAAGTCCGGATGTGTTCGCTCGATGAACTCTCTAGACCCAAGAACAATCCTTAGAATTTAAGGACCATTGGACTTTAACAAGCGGAACATCTTTATTTCGAAGGCGCTTGACCTCCGAAGCAATAATACGAATAGGATGTTGCTCATAAGTTAAATTAGGTGAAACTTCAATTTCTTCCACAACACCGGGCTCAAGAATAGAATCGGAATCTCGAAGGCACTACCGTAATTGAGAAACGTGAAACACGTTATGAATAGCAGAAAACTGAGCCGGTAATAAAAGGCGATAAGCCACAGAACCAATACGTTCGGTGATGGGAAATGGACCAATATATCGAGGCGCTAATTTTCCCGATCGACTGAAACGTACAACACCCTTCATAGGTGAAACACGAATAAACACAAGATCTCCCATAGAAAATTCTAATTTCCTTCTCAGGTTATCGGCATAGGATTTTTGTCTACTCTGGGCTTCTTTCATCGTATGACGAATAAGGTTAATCTTCTCTGTGGAATCACGAATAAAATCTGGACCTAAAACCAGCTTCTCACCGGCCTCAAGCCAAAAAGAAGAAGATCGGCATGGCCTTCAATAGAGTGCCTCAAAAGGTGCCATACCAATACTAGATTGGAAGCTATTATTATAGGAAAACTCAACAAAAGAAATATGATCTTCCCAACTTCCACCAAAATCAAGAACACACGCACGAAGAAGATCTTCAAGAGTTTGATTCACATGCTCGGTTTGTCCATTGGACTGGGGATGATAAGCGGTGCTAAAATTAAGCTTCGTTCCCAAAGCTTTTTGAAGACTCTTCCAAATTCCACTAGTAAACAATGGATCACGATCACTAACAATAGAAGTAGGAACTCCATGCAATTTAACAATTTCTTTAATAAAGAGTTTGGCCAAGAGAGGAACGGTTCGATTGGACCGAACGGGAATAAAATGGGCGGATTTAGTAAGTCTATCGACTATCACCCATAAGCTATCATGACACGAACGGGAATGGGGAAGGTCGTCTATAAAATCCATGGAAATTTGGTCCCACTTCCAAATTTGAATTTCTAAAGGTTGCAATAACCCACCGGGCCTTTGGTGTTCGGCCTTAATGAGTTGGCAAGTCATGCAACACTTAACAAAGTTAGCAATATCAGATTTCATTCCCTCTAAATAATAAAGCCGCTTCATGTCCGCGTATATTTTACTACTACCGGGATGAATGGTAAATTTAGAACGATGAGAATCTTCTAAAATGTCTTTACGAAGATTACTAATATTTGGCACGATAAGTCTACCAAATTTTCGAATACCACCATGAGAATTAATAGCAAAGTCCTTCAAACCCTCAATATCAATTTTATCCCTAAAATTTTGGCCAAGAAGAGACAATTCGGGATCTAGCTTTTGAGCTTCAAGAATGCGGTCTAAAAGAGAAGGATGAGCCTCAAGACTACATAAAACAAGAGATGAACACAAATCGGAAACACGATCTCAAATCTCACAAGTGGATAGAATTCTGAAATCATTCCATTCGGATATCATCATAGAAACAACCGCTTGTTGCTTACGACTAAGTGCGTCTGCAACACGATTTCCCTTTCCAGGAGTATAAAGAATATCAAGATCATAAGCTGCAAGAAATTCGAGCCAACGTTGTTGACGCAAATTAAGTTCCTTTTGAGAAAATAGATGCTTCAAAGATTTATGATCAGTGTGAAGAATAAATTTTTATCCCAAAAGATAATGACGCCAAATACGAAGGGCGAAAACAATAGCCGCGAGTTCTAAATCATGAGTGGCATATCTAGTCTCGGCAGGCTTTAATTTCCTAAAAGCATAAGCAATAACACGTTCTCTTTGCATAAGAACGGCACCCAAACCAACGCGACTAGCATCGGTATAAACAATAAAATCTTGATTTCCCCCGGGAATCACAAGAATAGGAGCATCGGAAAGGAGTTCTTTTAATTTCTGAAAAGAAGCTTCACATTTGTCCGACCAAATGTATTTAACTCCCTTCTTTGTCAAACTAGTAAGAGGCACGGAAATTTTGGAGAAGTCCTTTATGAAACGGCGGTAATAACCCGCCAATCCAAGAAAACTACGAATCTCCGTCACACTCTCCGGTCTCTTCCAATTTTGAATTGCTTCAATCTTTGAAGGATCCACAGAAATTCCGGATTCGGAAATAATATGACAGAGGAACTTCATACGAGATTGCCAAAAGTGGCATTTAGAAAATTTTGCTTTTAATTGATTGCACCTAAGAGTTTCCAACATAATCCGAAGATGTTTTTCATGCTCCTCCTCGGTTTTAGAATACACAAGAATATCATCAATAAAGATGAGAACAAACCGATCAAGGAAGTCTTTGAAAACTCTATTCATAAGGTCAATGAAATAAGCCGGAGCATTCGTTAAGCCAAATGGCATAACAAGCCATTCATAAGATCCATAACGAGTACAGAACGATGTCAAAGGAATACTGTCCTCTGCAATACAAATCTGATGAAAACCAGTAGCTAAGTCTAATTGTGAAAAGACTCTAGCACCACCAAGTTGATCGAATAGATCATCAATCCGAGGTAAAGGATATTTATTCTTGATAGTAAGATCATTAAGCTTGCGGTAGTCAACGCAAAGCCTAAGTGTACCATCGGATTTCTTCACAAAAATAGCCGAAGCTCCCCAACGCGAGGAACTAGAGCGAATAAATTGCTTCGTCTCCAATTCGGATAATTGTTTGCGCATCTCCTCATTTTCTTTATTGGACATACGATAAGGAGGACGAGTGATAGGTTGAGCTCCAGGGATGAGATTAATTCTGAACTCAATTGCTTGCTTAGGTGGTAATCCTAAAACGGGCTCAAATATGTCGGAAAATTCACGAACAACGTGAATAAGAGAAATAATATCCTCATCATCATTATCGTCATCATGAGGATTTAAAGAATATAAAGATACAACTAAGATGGAATCCGAATCTTTAAGGTCAATAGAAATCTGCTTAACAGATTGAGGATGTCGAAGATGAATAGTCCGCTCAGGACATAGGATTTGGGCTTCATAGCGGTTAAGCCAATCCATTCCCAAAATCATTCCAAAGCCTATGTAGCGCATAACATGCAAATCGGCTCGGAAAGAAAAATCACACAAAATAATCTCGACATCATTACACAATAAACTAATTGTTGCGGATCCACCAACTGGATTCGCAATTCTTGAAGAAGTCATTAAACACAAAACATCCAAAGAAAAAGTATCAACAAGTTCTTTTGAAATAAAAGAGTGGGAAGCACCCGTATCAAAAAGAACTCGAATGGAGTGATCACGAAATAAAATAATGCTATCAAGGATAGAATGAGAAATACCTTTACCACGAGATGTGTTGCTAGGGCTTAAGCAACATTAAGCTTTCCCTCCTTCTTGCCTTGAAGTTTGGGACAAGAAGATAAATAATGATCCGGGCTTTTACAATAGCGACAAGCTCGGGGCTTTAAACACTTGTTTGCATAATGGTCCTTAGAACCACAATTGTAGCATTGCCCACTACTAGAGGTAGAAGTCTTCGCCACCGAAGTTGTTTGCTTCCCTTTCTTATTGGGATAAGGACCTCTGAACTTATTAGGCATTTTCTTGTTGTTGAAGTTTGGTTTAGCACTCCCAACTTCAACATCACTTACTCTATCAGCCTCTTCAAGTCGAAGAGCGATATCAATAAGCTGATCAAAAGAAACTTCAAATTTTGGAAGTAATGGCTTCTTTAAATTTTTATTCAAGCCATAGACAAATCTTTGGTTCTTCTTCAATGGGACGTTTATGTACTCGACCCCATATTTAGAAAGTGACTCGAATGATGCGACATAGTCTGTCACAGAGGATTCACCTTAAACAAGGTCAATGGAACGGCGAGCCAAAGTCACCTTCTCAACTTCTGGCACAAATTTTAATTCGAAGCGTTCCCAGAATTTCTCCCAAGTAAGATCCGCTTCATTTATTTCAGAAATCAGAAGCTCATACCAATCTAATGCTCTTTCTTGGAGCATACTAGAGGCCACCTAAACACGGTTGAGATCAATAAGATTCATGCGAGATAAGATTCGATCGCACGTTTTCAACCAAGCCCGGACTTCAATAATATTTTCAGAACCTTTGAATGGCTTCCCACCCAAATTGGTATAATCGCTGCACAAACGTGCAAATCCAGACCTAGGGTGAGTAGACTCCGAATTAGATCTGGCTGATTGAGCATTCCTTACTAGATCAAGAAGCTGCTGGGCAGACATAAATACTCCATCTTGGGGAGTAGCACGAGATTGACCGGCGCTGGGACGGCTAGGATTAATCATTTCTTTTCCTTTTTGAAAAAGAGAAAGAAGAAGGATAAGGTTATTCACCAAATGAATATCAGGCAATCTTGATAGATAAACAAGGAATCATAAAGAAAATATGATGAATCTGTACGAAGACTCGAATTAAATCCTAAAGCACGACTCCTAAGATGGACTTAGGACGATGATCCTTGCTAGATTATTCTACATTGTTCCGAAGATTGGCTTTGATGCCAAGCTGTGATGCCCCACCTCTATACCCACACTAGTCAAGGACACTACGGGGTAATGTCGTCAACTAGCATGGAGAATAAGGTTGTTGAGGAGCGACCATCCACGTAATTGCTTTGTGCGAGCAACGATATGTCAGATAGTACAACATGGATTTGGTTTAAGGAGGAAATCTGACATACCGATACAAACTCAAAGCTACTACACAGTGGCTATATATATTCTTCGGAAACAAATATAGAAATAAACATAACACAAATCAGTCACGGACATCCATATCACAAAGGCGGAAATAGATATGAATATATAACACATGAAAGTGTACATCAGAGTAGTGGTCAAACAAGATCCATAATGTCACAAAAGAATTGCTACAAGTTCTAGACAAAAGAATATGGATACATCAATGAGTCTATATCTCAAATGTATAAAACAAAAACTACTAATCTAAGTAGTTAGCCAAAAGTCAGGGTTGTAATCCCAGATGTGAAGTCAAGCAGAAGCATCTGTAACATCTCGGTCTGACCCGAGTATTATTTAATAAGAAAAAAAATAAACAGATCAGTCTAGCTATAAATATCAGATAAAATGATATAGAATAAGAGATATGACATAAATATATGATAACCATAAAGCCATACCGTGATAAGTATGCAATTGAAAATCAACTAGGGATTAATCAATATCACAAGAATCTTCTCAAAGATCAAAAGGAATGTCATACTCTTTATTTATATTCACCAAACCAAAAATATGGACAATAATATCAATGCCAATCACAAAAGTTAATGACACACAAATTCACCAATGCACAAATATTGATAAAACTTATCAATGTAAATAACGAAAATTGGTGAAAACACAAATTCCAAAAATCATCAATGGAAATTCAGAAATCACAAAAAGGGGGAGGCCTATCACAAAAAGGGAGCATGAAGAACTCACCAACACGTGTATCACAAAATGGAACGCTATTCCATGGTTGCTAACCATTAATTTTGAGCCGAAGCTCCATAAAATGGCCCGAAGACCATGGGTCGCTACCCCACCAAATTGAGCCAAAGCTCCACAAAAACGGGGTTTAGTCTCCCTCGTAGACAAAGAGACATCGCACATTTGCTAGTCTAAATCGCAAAAATGATCATCAACGATCATCAAGAAGTGTCAATTACAGTAAGCTAGTAAATATATAAGTATAGCTTCATGTCCCATAACCACTAGCTTAACTTAAATATTTACGAACAAATTGTAGATCTCCACTCGAAAATTGTCACAAGAGATTCAATCGAACAAGTCCAAGAATTAACCGGCGAAGTAAATGCAAGCGTTTCATACCATTTGTTTTACTAAGCCGTTTAATTAGATTTCTCGTACGAGTGAGATGAAGTGACAAATCACAAAAATGATTGTAGAAACAATAAATCACAAAAATTCACATTCGAAGATGTGAATAAAATCCAAAGAATTCGATTCCAAATTCATCAAAGTGGACATACCCATGCGACTTAGCGGCCACGACTTACGACTTAACATAAGTCAACACAAGAAACCAGCGGCTCAACGCATGCGACTACACGGCATACGACCTAAGAGATCAACGACGTACAAAATATCATGCGGCTTAAAGCAGGTGCGACTTAAAGGGTGGCGCGACCTAACTGCAACCGACCTAAGGAATGGCACGACCCAAATCATGTGCGACCTAATAGTGCAAGCAGGCCGAGTGACCTAGGAAGGCCGACCTAACCGTAAGGCAAGTGGCGTATGGCATTGCGACCTAAGAGGTTGCGACTTATGGCATGGCGCGACCTAAGGGGTGGAGAATAGGCCGAGCGAATTAAGGTAAAGCGCGACCTAACACACAGGGACAAGCCGAGCGACTTAAAGAGACCAATGGCGTGACCTAAGTGACGCGACCTAGCCTAGCGACCTAAAAAATACGGTTTAACATATGGCCGAGCGACCTAGGACGAAACGACCTAAGGGGTAAGAAGGCCGTGCGACATAATGGGCGTGCGACCTAACGGCCTAAGGGGTAAAGAATGTCGTGCGACTTAATGGGTGTGCGACCTAACGACCTAAGGAGTAAAGAAGGCCGTGCGACTTAATGGGGATGACCTAGCATGGCGCGACCTATAGGTTGCGACCTAAGGCATAGAACGACCTAAATCGCAGGCCGAGAATCATATGTGCAGGCCGAACGACCTAAGCAACAAAAATGCCAAAAACTCTCTCAATTTGCAATCGATCGAGCACGAACACTAGGGGATTACGCCTATCGGCTACCCGGTCCTATTGGCTCCTCGATGCATCACCAAAATCGTGTTCAAACATCAAAGATTGGATTTTTAAAGATTTGAACCAAAAACACTAAAAATTGGGATTTTCACCAATTCAATCCAAACCAAAAGCAAATGCACATGAATAAGTGTTAGGAATTCATACCCAACAATCAAAGATAGTTATAGACAAAGATGTGAGATAAAAATCTCACCTTTACACAAAATCAATGAAGAAGAAGCTTGAAAGCAGAGGAAGAATCAATGGCTTCTCTTTGAATTTGGAGTTAGATGTTGGATTTGCAAATGAACTAGGGCTTGGAGTTTTAATTTCCCATTCCTTCCTCCATTTTTGATGAAGCTTGAGTGTTAGGAAATGAAAGTAAAGTTATGAAGAGAAGGTGGTTGAGCTAGAGTTAATAGTTTAGGCTAATGGGCTAAACCAAACCCAAAGCCCAAAGTGAAAAGGTGGCAAAATTCCACTAACTCCAAACATATCAAAGTTTATACTCAAAAAATCACAAACGACGTTTTGGACCCAATGGAAGTAGTTCCGAGTCCTAATTGGACCGTATGCAAAAATTAACTTTTCGGACTAAAATCCGACTAACGATAAAATATTAAAATAAAATATTTAAATATTCAATCGTAAAATATGCGGGTTGTTATATCGATGAACCTTAACTTTTTAACTATGAAGCTCTAACTATAGTAAGAATTAAGCTATTATGTAAAAAGATTCACACATATTCATTGGCAACTTTTCTAATATCTACCATAAATAACCTTTTTGGCATGAGGCATTATATCACATGACATTAACAAATAAATATAAATAATATCTTAGTATAAAGGCATTTCATGTGCCACTGTTAATAGATTGCATCAAGCATGATATTTATCGAATAAAGTTCTACCTAATTAATGAAGATTCTGAAGTTATTGTCAAGAAAAGTCATGACATTAATGAGATACACAATCTGGCATTGCTAATAATTTTGTAGGTTTCATAAGACAATTATGAATACATTGATAATACTTAAGACTTCTTCAGTATAATCACGATGATGTCAGATGATATTCATTATCTGAGGCTAATAAAATTCAATTCTATGTTTGGATATAAATCATGCAATAACATGGTAGAAATGTAATATATGTGCTTCTCACAATTAATTTTAGCTTAAACATACTTAATATAATAGTGGAAACGAGTTTGATAAAGAGTTTATTATCAATTTTCCATTTGTTTATCTAATTGTAAGGACTATTTTTTCAGTTTCAAGCTTTAATTAAAAGAATGAGTGATCATTGTACTCTAATTTTTAAGCCATAGCAAAACCAAGAGCAAATGGTGCAACATTGATTACGATAGATAAAATATATAGTCCAATGAATCATAATATTAAATGCCACTTCTATATTATTTATCCAGGTATAAGGTAACGTAATCTTGCTTCTAATAAATTTATCGATTTTATTATTGACTTACATGTTGAGCAAAAGAATGCCTGAATTGTTTTTAGCTAATGAGTTATCCAGAAACACATGGACGATGGTGAGATAGTGAGAAAATTGCGTTTTGGGTTTGGTATCTGTTATCATGTTGGTTATCCTTCTTGACTGAAAATTCTTTCCCACATGTACGTTGCACTACGTCACTGTTACTGATATTATGATGAATTACTAATATTATTAATGATAAATGCAGATGGCGGTCCTGCACCCAGCTATGGAAGGTTGGGACATGAAGGGTCTAATTATGATTGGAAAATCTATTAAATCATTGGAAGAAACAATCAGATTCATTATTTTCCTATTACCAAATCAGAACAATTTTTTTTCTTATACATGTACAATTATAATACTACTTTCCTTTTTTTTGCTTTTATTGGTCACATGATTATGCATAATTTGCCAACATCTTATTTCCATACATAACGTTAGATTTAATATATAAATTCGGTGGTTTTAATTTCTGGCTAATTAATTTAATTGATTACATGTTTTTCATTAACCCTCTTTTATTATTGTACTCCAATTATATGTTTATTACTGACTTTCCATCGACCCCTTGATATGCATATATAAGAAAGGCAGGTAAACTTCAACGCAATCAGTGTTGTGCTTCTTTGCTATCTGCTACTGATAAGATTTACATTCTACACTGAAATCTGAATGAAAGATGTATCCATTCTATAGTGTTTGTATTTTAATGGGCATCTAAGTTAGCTTCAATTGCCAGGTTAACTTATAATTTTCTTTTCCATCTTTTACTTCATTCTACAATAATTAAGCATTTCAACAGTGTATGACATTTCTTATGTTTGCTAAATTTTTTTAGTTAAACATAAATTTTAAACTTAGGCCAAACTTCATTTGCTTTTGGTTCTATCTATCACTTAATCATTATTCATGCAAGTAGAATATCGCAATAATAGCTAAAGTTGCTTGAGTGAAGGTAACCACTTCTTATATCAGGTATATGTTATGAGGTTTTGATCATTGTGCATAAATTTGTAATGATATACAAAAGTCCATAAAGAGAGAGGAGAGATTGAAGAATGTTTATTATCTTTGTAACGGTGAGTTTCGTTCAGGTAATAAATAAGTTGCATCAAAAGGTTTGTGCAACTTACACACAGTTATATTTTAAAAATATTGTAGCAATCCCCTGTGTGAATGTTGGTTTTTACTGTGCAATGGATTTATTATTTTATGATACTCAAGTAGTCCTATTTCATAAGACCCATGCATTTTACTGCTTTCGTATTTCACCATGATACATTTGCTGCTTTTTTTATACTATTGACAAGAACACCCTGCCTTTTTAATTCTTTCACACACATATATGTTTGAGAGCATTCATTTCTATTAGTATGTTAATTCAAATTTATGTAAAATTAGAAAATATATTAGAAAATATATTGCTTCTCCTTTAGAAAATTTATTGCTTCTCCTTTAATTCTTTCACCCACATATACGATTTATTGCTTCTCCTTTAGATTTCAAGCAAATCTGCACCCCACATTGCAAGAGAAAGACGAACCATCTTTCTTTTAATTTAATTTAATATGATCTTAATTTGTTTTTGAGGTTCGAAAAGGGAACCATGGTCAGCCCTAGAATGGAGAAAGAAGACAGAAGTTTTATTATGTAAGAAAAGAACCAAATGAGGAGATTTTGTTTTAACTAGATTAAGGAATCTTTCGAATTCCCCTTTTCAAAACTTCCTTCTTCGGTTCCTTTTCAAATTTTAATTAATTAATTTCCTCCACCTTGCAAGATAATCGACCCTATGCATTCTTCCTCATGTGCAACTTTTCAAAAAAAACCTATATATTTATTTGATTTAAACCTTCATTCAAAAGTGAACCAATATCGTATACTGATATATGAAAATATAATTTTTGCATATATATTTAAATAATTACCAACAAAATTAAATTAAAAATAATTAACATTTCATAAATACTAATTAATTTAATCAATTTATAGCAATTTAAAAATTAATTAAATCATGTGGATTTTGGAGAAATCTCAAATACGATTGTGCGACTTAGAGGTATGAATTCAATCAATGGTTGATATTGAACAATTAAAATACCAATGTTCACACATCACCTTAGATAGTGGTGTGACAGTTTGACCGAATTCATCGCTTACAAATCAGTTTAGTAATCCAGTTTCACAATTACCTAAGTGATACCCTTTAGTAACTATAATTCACATATTCCATTCACCAACAGTATATCAAATTAGGATTTATAAAATTTGGTTTTGGTCAAAATTTCAACATTATCCATATTCAACTCTTTAGTCAATGAAAAAAGGTTTGGTTCAGTAATAGCCTTTATTATTAATCATACCACTCTAGTAAAAGATTGTGACTTTGACTTGGCTACAGTTGACCGTGATTCTAACCTCATACAAGAGAGGAGATGAATTCTCTATTTAATAGTATTTTACCTCTAATGTTTCAACTCAAATGAAACCCAAACACGACAATAGTCATTTGGTGGACACCATGTCATGGTTTAATTATAATAAAAGTGGAGTTTCCACATTGAAGTTTGACGGTACTCTCAAGTCAAGAAAACTATATAATATCATTACTTCGAGATTTCTCATTTGACTCAGTTGTTATTAACCACATGAAACTCTAAAATGAGCCATTCTCTGGTTATCCACTAACCATCAGTACGTAAATTCTTGGTGCCCCCAACAGTCCTGAGTACACTACTTAACATTCAAAGAGCGTTACGTACTCCGGTCTCAATGGATGAATCCATATCCTTTCTCAAAACAAATTCGCAGGGAATATTTAAAATAAAATGATATTTTACTTTGTGATTAATTACTCTCAATTGCACTTGCAGCTACAATCACATAACATTTCATTTAAGGATTTTCTTATTTGTATACTTTAAATCAATTTATTAATCATTACCATATAACATATTTAATAGAAATCAAATATCTTTATTATCAATAAGATCGGTTACAAGTTACATAATTGTCCCTAGGCATATCCTTACTCTACCAATATCCCACTTGCACTAGGCGTCATTAACGAAATCTTATTCCTAATCCCTTAATCAGTTTAAGAACTGCTTTTATCATGTAAAACTCTTTAGAGTATGTTTCTTGACTACTAATTAGTTTTATATTCTTTCCAATAGATTTAAGTGTATGCCCAAGAGGTAATTATGTAATTTATTGTAAATTCTTAAATCTGTAATAAAATCTCATTCGAAAAAGATGTTTTTCCTTCTATTATATATTTATCATACTGTGTTATGTTAGTTAATTATTTAATTTAAGTATATTTAGTTGAGAATCGTTAAATGATATATCATGTTACAGTAATTACAATATGTTGTAATTATGTGAATTTATCACATTAAAATGAAATATATCAATAAAGGACTCAGTTAAGAAATGGGTCCAGTAATAACAACTAAAGAGGCAATCAACCATATAGATACAAGGGCGGAGGTGGTAAATGGAGTAACAATAACAATGGCAGACCAAAATGTCAGATTTTTGTAAGAGATTTGGACACACATCAAACAAGTGCTATTTTGGATTTGATGTTAACTACACACATGGGAAATTTGTAGTCAAAAGCCAAGTGCATATATGGCCAACATATAGCAAGAAACCAAGCACCAAATTGAATTTCCTAAAGACACTTATAATGATACAGCTAAAATAAAAGATATTCAAGATGATACATGGTATCCAGACTCAAAAGCTACAAATCATGTTACCAATAACCCGAGCAATCTAAATTTCGGAAACAAAGAGTATAAAGGTAAACAGTGTATACACATGGGTAATGGTGAATCAACTAAAATTACTCATATTGGTAATGGTTATATTAAAGGTGAAAGGATATTGTATCTTAATAATCTCTTAAGAGTTCCACAAATTAAGAAGAATTTTCTTAGTGTATATCAATTTGCATGTGATAATAATGTATATACTGAATTTTATTCAAGATACCATTTAATAAGAGATATACTAACAAATAAAATTCTTCTACAGGGTAAAATAGTAAAGGGCCTTAACAAATTTACTCTAGATGATTCAAGAAGCATTGGAAACAAAAATCTATACTGTAATGTTTGTCAATTATCTCAAAATAAAAGGAGTATGAGTACTTTTGACATATGACATTGTAAGCTAAGTCATCCACGTGTAGATGTTGTAAAGAAAGTATTGAATAATAATAAAATTTCTTTTGACAATGTATCAATTCCATATGTCTATACATACTGTCAATTAGGAAAAAAAATCATAAACTGCCGTTTTAAAATTTTACAACTAAGTATAATAAACCACTAGAACTTGTTGCTATAGATTTATGGGGACCAGCTCCTATTGATATCGACTATGGTTTTAAATATTACATTTCGTTTATAGATGCATAAACAAGATATGTTTGGATATATTTTTTAAAAGCAAAGTCTTAAACATATTTTCCAGTCTTAAAATTTATGGCACAGGCTGAAAAGTAGATCGACAATGAGTTCAAGATCATACAAACTACTGGTGGTGCAGAGTTCAAAACACTTAAGGAGTATTTTCAAAAGAGAGAGATAATACGCAGAACTACTTGTCCTTACACTTCAGAGCAGAATGGATTAACAGAAAGAAAGCATAGACACATAGTTGAAGCAGGACTTACCATGCCAGCTCAAGCATCTTTTCCACTAAAATTTTGGCCAGAAACATTTGGAATGACAGTATATTTGATCAACAAGTTGTCAACTATGGTTCTTCAAGGAAAAAGTCCAACTGAGATGTTGTTCAATGTGCAACTTTATTACAAAAGTCTTAGAGTATTTGGGTGCTTGTGTTTTCCATGCTTAAGACAATACAATAGCTATAAGCTAAGTTTTGGATTATAACCCTGTACATTTCTAGGATATGCAAACAATATCAAAAGATACAAATGTCTGAACAAAAAAGGAAGAGTCTTCATTTTAAGACATGTTGTCTTCAATGAAGATGTATTTCCATTTAATGAAAATGAGATAAAAACTACTCAAAAGATTTACAATTCAAAATCTCAATACCTCCCTTACCACATGATCAAGAAATGTATGTTGAGGATCAATCCAGTGATTCTGGACCACAACACATAGTACCTAATGATGGGTTAGGTCATGTGTCAAACAAATCACCCATAAGTCCTTATTATGCAACCCATCAAGATATCAGATATCAGTCAGTTGATCAACAAAGAAGTGATCAAGTACAGACATCAAGTTTATAGTTTGAATCTAAGGATATATCAAGTCATTAATCCCTTATATCTACAACAACTGGTCATCATATGATTACTAAGGCAAAGAGTGGAATTTTCAAACCAAAATTATATATTACAAATCTTGATACTAAGGAGCTATATACTTATCAGCTAGCTATATAGAGTGAAAAATGAAAAATAGCTATGGATGAACAACATACAACACTCATAAAAAACAACACATGAAGCCTAGTTACCATACCAAGTCATAAAAATATCATTGGGTGTAAGTGGACCTACAGATTGAAAAGAAATGCAGATGGAACAATATCAAAATATAAAGCCAAACTGGTAACAAAAGGTTACGCACAACAACAATGATTTGACTATAATGAAACTTTCTCACCAGTTTTCAAACAAAAATTTATTAAGAACATTCTTATAGTTCCTTTACATAAAAATTGGAAAATAAACAACTGGATGTCAACAATGCATTTCTAAATGGAATTCTTCAAGAGGATGTATATATGGAGTAGCCCGATGGCTATAAACGAGCTGGAAGTAAAGTGGTCTGCAAACTCAATAAGGCAATTTATGGACTCAAACAAGCACGAAGGGTGTGTTTTGAGAAATTAAAAACAAAACCAATCAAACTTGGCTTCAATCATACAAAGTCAGACAACTCTTTATTTACAAGATATGTTAGAAATACTGTTACGCATGTACTAATATATGTAGATGATTTTATTATTATAGAAAACTGGGACAGTGAAATTAGCAATCTCATTCAACAAATAAACAAAGAGTTTTCCATCAAAGATCTTGGAGATCTACATTACTTTCTGGGAATTAAAGTCAAAAATTTATCAAACTTAGTTATACAATTAAGTCAGAAGAAATACATATCTGAAATTCTGATCAAAACCAAAATGGATCAGGCAAACAGTCTACCTACTCCAATGACAACTAACCTACATTTATCAAAGAACGGAGGAAAACCAATCACTAATGCAAAACAATGCAGAAGTACAGTTGGAACATTGCAATATGTAACAATTACAAGGCTAAAAATTGCTGTGAATAAAGTTAGTCAATTTATGCAAAACACTTTAGATGAGAAACAGAGAGAAGTAAAAAGGATTCTCAAAGATTTAAAGGGTACAATAAATTATGGTTTAACATTAAGAAACTATGCTAATCTAAACTTATTTGGTTTTGCAGATGTTGATTGGGCAACTGACCCAGATGACCGTAGATCAACATCTGGTTACCGCATTACATAGGCTAAAATCTAGTGTCATAATGTTCAAAAACAAACAACCATCTCAAGATCTAGTACAGAAGCAGAGTACAAAAGTGTGGCAAATGCAACATGGAGATAATGCGGATTAAATCATTATCAAGTGAGCTAAAGATCAACATCGGCAACAAAGCTACAATATGGTGTGATAATTTAAGCACCATGTCTCTATCGCAAACCCAATTCTACATTCAAGAACTAAATATATAGAATTGGACTTATATTTCATCAAAGAGCAAGTACTGTAAGGAATTGTTGAAATAAATCATTTACCGAGCATTTACAAAAGGGCAGATATACTCACCAAAGCCTTAATGGCTAAAAACTTCTTACGTCTGAAGCAAGAGTTGAAAATCGAGGACTTCAGCAGTCAACAGCCTGAACCCTAGACTTGAAATTGATTTCAAATCTAAGGCTAGATCTAACTAGAAAAGCTCTTTGCTATGCAGTTACTTGAAGACCCGAGCAATCGCTGGCAAGACGAAGACTTCAGCAATCAAACAATCTAAACCCTAAACTTGAAATTGATTTCAAGTTTAGAACCAGATCTGACCACAAAAGCACTTTATTATGCTTTTACTTGAAGATCTAAGCAATCGCTACAAGAATTAAAGATCCAAGCAACTTCATATCAGATAACTTATCAAACCCTAGCTCAAATCTATTCGTCATAGCTTAAGCAAAGCATAGCAGAAGCAAAGCGTAAACTTTCCTTCGAAAATCTAAAAAGATTTGGAACATTTGAGAAGAGATGAAGAAGAATGAAAACCCTAGCTCAAATTGTGGGGAGATATCAGAAGAAAATGAAGATATATAAGCAGCCAAAGGAAATGAGCAGCCGTGTTAAAGTGATGTAGGGTTTTATCTTACATGTGGATAATGGGTTGTATTATGTATAAGCCGAATAACCTGCATTCATCACTCAGTATTCTTTATAAATAGCAACAAATAGTTTTATGTAACAACAAGCTTTATGTGAATGAATCAAATAATACTATGAATACATAAATATATCGAACTTCATCTTAATATCAAATAAATTTCCGTGGAATTTGGTTACCAACCATCTACATTAATGAAAAAAAAGTCAAAGATCATTAGAGCACTTGCGTGACCACCAACACTCGATTACATTGTCTATTTGTCTTTTTTGAATTATTTTTAGTGCATTAGGCAGTGACTACTTATAGTTTGAAAGAAAATATAATTCAAGTAGCATAAGTACACCACATAGGATGTTCATTCCATATTTAGCTTGGAAACTTTTTTCTTCGTCGTAATTGTTTGTAAACCCTATGGATCAAAGGTTATAATACCATATTTTTTGGCACTGTTACAACATTGATTTCACACCTTTTCAAACATATTGCCATAATCAATGCACATGATTTGTTTCAGATTAAGGGAGTCTATAGGATTGCAGTGTACGTTGAACTAGTTTAGCATATGCCTTTTGGGTGCGGCAGATGTGCTTGTTTTTTTATATAGGTATTCCATTTTTCTGCTTAACTATTTATTGTTTTGCACACTAGATTCTATAGATTATACTTTAAAACTCACCACAATGTATATGTATGTGACTTTCTTAGTAATGAATTTATTTATTGGTTTTCAAACGGGATGCTGAGAAAAAGAGAGTTTTTGACTATAGATTTATTTCGAATTTTTATGATATATCTTATTTATCAAAAATTACTGAAAATTAACATGAATGAGTTTGCGTGAAAATCGTACTTTCATCTACCGTATGTTTATGTTTTTTGGCTGATGTTGTGTGATTTGTCTTTATTAATCACACACACATGCTAAATTTTTTCTTCTTTCAACTACTACTATGATTTTGTAGTATATGGTTAGAAACTTTGAAGAAAATAAGCCGTGTGAGGAATCTAAATGTCGAAACTTTGAAGAAAATAAGCCGTGTTAGAAACTTTAATTTCCTTAGTGATGTCGAAAATCGCCATGTCACATTATTTTTTCCGTTCTGTTGTAATGATTTCCAAATGTGTGTTTGTTAGACCTTTTGGCTTTGTTGCCACTTCACCGAGACTTTTGGTGAGGAGTGCTGGAGGATATGATATAATTTTCTTCCATCTTTGGCGTTTATATTTTATGTTGTTTTGAATGGTGAACTGTAATGTTTAAACTTCATTCTATAATTTGTCATTTTCCCGAATCACTTTGTCGTTTTATGTTATTTGCTTTAAGTTATATCCGAGCCTTTTCTTTCCCACTCCTTGCATTGTGTTTGATGGTTGACATATGTATATTAACATGGACGCCTGACTGATGGCAATAATATTTTCAGTAAAACATGATAGATGAAACTAGTATGTGGAAGGAAGACATATATGACATAGTACGTTGTTCATTCTGATAGATTTTTAAATAATAATAATAATAATAATAATAATAATAATGTTGCTGTTGTGTTGTTGCATAGTACATTATTCTTTTTGATGGAAGTTGGTGTGGGTGTCGTCGTCTATATCGCTACAATGCGACCTTTGCTATAGTGTTTTCATGATCTTGTATATTATATTGAAAATACTAAATAATATGTTATTTTACAAGTCAACCATTCGTCCAACAATAATTTCTGATCAACAAGGCAGTGTAAAAAAAGCTAATAAAAATGCCTCACCACGGTTAGAATGGAAATATGTACATGACTTGAAATGTTAGCTAGATATTATTATTTTCGGACGTTATTATCAACCTTGAGTACATGAGTTCATACATATAAAACATAAATAACTCAACATATAATTAACTTAATGCTTCATTCAAGCTGCAATAAACACAACATTTATAATCAGAAGTAGTCTTCTGAAATCGAAGCAATAATCTTTCTTTATTTAATAATACAACTTATTGCACACTTAATATTTAATATCATAACTTACATAAGTTTGAGGTGGAGAAGAGAAAAGGCGAGCTGAATATGTAATGTCTATTTATAGTCGAGATTTGACATGTAGCTGAAATTCAAATTGATTTATTCCAGACATTAGTCTTCAAATTCAAAAAGCATTCGTTCACTTTATTAAAGTAGGCAGACTAGGTGATCTGATTTTCTTTATTAAAGTATAAGTATTTGCTTACTTTATTAAAGTAGAATGTCATTCTGCTGTTGCTGGCAAGGCTTCTGTACCAGTTGCTCCCGCGGCTTTGCTCTTGCAAACATTCACACTTCAGCGATCCAAATTGTTTAGCAGCCTCTACACGTAATGGCGTCGACAGTTTTGAAGAAGGAGAAAGTATGCCATATGAGGAACTGCAGCTGTACAATGATTTTTTGGGGATGGAGACGATAACGGAGCCTAGGGTTTATGAAGATGCGAAGTTGGTGATTGACGGTTGTGATTTGATGAGGTGTAGTTGGGAAGGCGGTGATTTCTTTGATGATATCAGCGATTTGTTTATGGCTGAAGCAGGAGGACCGGTTTCTCCTTCTTCTATGTAGGTGCGTGAACAAGTCTGTCTAGTTATGTTTGGCATTTGACGCCGGATGTCGATTTATCGGCTGATTTTGTAAGGTTTCTATTACTTAGTACTTATAGCAGTAACTTCTTCTTCTCATTTTAAAATACTGCTCTGTCAGTCGCTTTTTTTTATCACTTACACTAACATGGGCTATCACGTTCTTAACACCCCTCCTACTTCCCTCTCTCTCCACAACTACTCTTCCTCAATCCCCATCTTTGTCTGCAACTGTTCTGCCCTACCGGCGGTAAAACTACATCCCTCCACACTCAACCCCACTGCATCCTAACTAATTTGTGCCGCCCCCAAAATTTTTCTACTGGCTTGATACTCTTCCCTCCACCACTGCTCAAAAATGGTAATATTAGTTTTCCTTTTGCTTCACTTTTTTTCCACTTCGCTTTTACAGTTGACATCCATTTTCATCTTAGACCCATTAGCACGCACAACATAAATCAGTACATCGATGTCCATATGATGTTACTGACTTGATAACCATGTCCTATACCATATACTGCAGTTTAGTGCTGTAGACATATAACAGAAATTGTTGCTTAAACTGAGCATAATTAATTGATAGGTGAAAAAGTTGCCCTTTTTCCACACTTGATAGAACGATGCTGCAAGTGGCTTCCCGATGAATACGTCTCCAGTTTGCTGTTGAGTTCTATAGTGGCAATTGGACGCTGCAAGCATTTGATGTTTAGTCCATAATGAAATATGTTGTTTTTCCTCTCTGTATTCTGCTTTGCTTTTATAACGCGTACCTCTGATACCCAGATGATTTGTAAAAGCCAAATAGCTTAGGTTATAACATGAGTTGTACCCAGTTAAAAAAAATGTGGCTCATGTTTGACCTTCAACTACTGTCACAGTTAGCCCAGTAAAAAAAAATAGTGTTATCAGAAATCAAATGATAGTTCATGTTTCTGTTGCACGTCATTCTTAATTTAATGTGTCTTAACAAATGAGAACTATTCGTTGACGGTAGAGGACGTGATTCAGTACATCACAATGCCTACTGCCCTTTCTATACATTTGGTTCAATCGTTAACACTAACCCAACTACGACTATATAATTTGTACACATATACTGTGCCCACCACTTTTATGCGTTCAGCGGACTGATATTTGGTCCTCTACTAGGTCTTCAACTGTGACCAATGAACACACAAATGCTTAGGCTGATGTGGATATGGATTGCACCTCATGTTCAGGTAAGAGGACAAATAAACGTGCAACTGATTACCGAATTATTTTTGAATTTACCAAATAAAAGAAGTAGCAATCCGGTTGTACAATTAAATTATGTCTATTTCCATGGACATGTTACGATATTGCCATTTTTTTGTCAGTATATCCACTGTTTATATGTCTGTTTAATATAATGGCCCTCATGTATGGACACACCTAACATTGTGTAAGTCCCGAAATGATCTCACAGTTTACGTACATGATACATGTACTTTGGATCGATCATTCTTGCATTTCTTCTACGTTCAAAGATGCATCTGACGGTAAAACGGTCATGCGTAACTAAGTTTGTGGTATAAAAGGTGTAGCCAATCTGTGTGTCTGTGTATCCGTCTTTCCTATTACCGCTGTTGTGGATTTAGTTTGCTAAATGCATGATACATCCCCGAATTGACGGCAATACCTTTGTCATGATTGCAGTAGATCAAAGTCCGTGTTAATTATCTATGTGGAAATTAGGGCTTAATTACAATAAAACTTTTTTTTTGACTATTATTGCATTGTTCTGGATATACATGTTTGTTAATAGTGGAGGATGCGATTCATTACAATGCCTACTGCCCTTTATGTACAAATGATTCGTGTGTTAAGACTAATAAACTATGTATACATATAATTTATACACCTACAAGTTAGTTTGCCTACCACTTTCGAGCGTGTAGAAGACTAACATAAGGTCTACTAACAGGTTGATAAGTGCGAACAAGCAATACAAAACTGCCTAGGCATCTGTGGATAGGGATTGCACCTCAGGTTCGGGCAAGAGGATAAACGAAGTTGAAGGTGAGTACTACCTTATTACGCCTCTTTTTTTTTTTATTTCCTTCGAATTCTAATTTGTGAATTTTAATTTTAGGTTGCATTACCTCCCACAATTTTGCTTATTAATCTTATTTAATAGTCCCAGCTCTTACCCCTACTGTATTTTTTATTTTAGCGTCCTCATATGTAGGTTGAAAATGACAACTGATTACTCATTTTAATTTTTCTCTCTGTGTTTTTGTGGATGTTTTTATTAACTAATAACATCACGTTACTTTTGAACTATCATTCTGATTTTAATTTATTTTGACGAACCTGCATTTTTAACCTCATTACTACCAACTTTATTTGATATATAGTAATTTTATTTATAAAAGCTGTTACGAAATTTTTGATAATATATCTTGAAATAATGTACTAATTTCAGTCAATGACATTGGTCGCCTATAAGAATAAGCAATACTCTACAATGCAGGCTATTTAAACCAGCAATGGCATAGCTGTACCATACATAAAAGTTAATCGGTTTATGTTGCTTCTAATTTAAACACTCTAGGTACTTCTTACTACATTAGTCATGATTCTTTTCCTCAGTATACCTTTTTGCTATTATACGTCAAACCGTTAGACAAATTAAGCGGATATAACTTCGACGTGCTAATAATGTTTTGATTCAAATTGGCGCAACTTTCTTCCTCACGAAATGATGATTTCGTGTCAAGTAATCCTGGTAGAACGATAAATGCCCAAATCCGTTGATCTCTCGAGATACCGGATTCTAGCTATCTTCAATACGTTGATCGCACACGATTCCGCGTTAGAAGATCTACGATTCTTCGACGTTGATCTCGCGCACGAGATTCCGTGAATCGGCTTCAAATTCGTTGATTCGAGCGCACTCGAATATCCGAATATGGAAGAAGAAGGAGATCACACTCAACTTCAACAAAAGTGTCAAAAGCACACAAACAAATTTTATTCAAAATCAACTCCCTTTACAAGTGACACAACACCCCTATTTATAGGGATTACAGCACAACATACACGACCTAACACAGGTGCTCGCGACCTAACACATACAACTGCACGCGACATAACCATAGACGACCTACGACTCAACGACCTACGACTTACACAGTATGTGACTTACAACATAACAACATAACAACATATCATGTATCTCCATACGCGACTTAACAACATCACGCGACCTAGCAACAAACAAGTTACAACATCACGACATACAACTTAACCTATACAAGCGACATAAGAAAATCACAACACAACAGCAATACGACATATCGACTTGAGCGACCTAAGTAGATAACACATCTTCAGGAACGACCTAAGTAGATAACACATCAGCATCAGCGACATAAGGTTGAGCGACATAAGAAAATCAGCGACTCAACAACATATCATAGCTTCAGGTTGCGGCATAAGGAAGGTCAGCTTCAGCGACTAGGTCGCTTATCTTGGTAGGTCGTAGCTCGGTACTTCGTAACGACCTAAGGAAAGCGACATAAAGTGGTTGGGTCGCTGGTCTATCATGTAGCACTGTATCTTCCAACCTTTGTATCTCGTTAGGTCGTAAGTCGCTAGGTCATTCGCGACTTAAGGCACGTGACTTAAGGAAATGTAGCTTGTCTTGAGTCGTTAGCTTATACGGTAGGTCGTTGAGCGACTTATGGACGAGCGACTTAAGGTCGTTGAGCGTCTCTTGAGCCGTTATCTGCAAGGCATGCGACTTATGTTGGTTGCGACTTAAGAAAGTGCGCGACTTAAGGATGGCGAGCGACGTAAGATAGTCATGGTGCGCTGCATCACTTACCTTCTTTTTACCTACTTCATATTTTCACGACCAGGTTTAAGACGTGGGTTGAAGGAAAATATGTGAACGTTTCATTCATCTGATGCATTCCATGTTTGGTGATTAAGGTAGGAAATTCATGAATAAGTTTTTTCTGCTGCAACGCTCATGCAAACATTTTTTAATCCATTATTTGGTTATGAGTTAAATACATACGTACTTTAGTAAGACTATTTACTTTGATTGAAAACAATACTACGTAGTACAGGGTTGAGTATAATAAAATGGTATTAACGTGCATGTTTTTAATCAAATTTGTTCTTGAATACTATATTTTTATTTCATTGAGATTAAATCCATTGTTCAACTGAAATCGACTTTTCAACCTTTTAGCACTGCATAACAAATTCCATACATATTGATACATACACAGATATTGATGACTCGTCTTTTTACTCATTACTATTTATATTTGTATTTTATAATTATATATGTATACTTTATTTGGTCTATCCCATATCTTCGTAACTAGGGTTAAACTGTGAACTGTAGGATTAATTTTGAATTGTTTGTTTGCCTAATTCTGATGCATTTATCACTTACTAATTGTGGTAACAAATACATGAATAGCCCTTTTTTTGGCTCAAACTCACATTTTTTGTATTTATTTTTTAATCTGACTTATACTGTGATTACTTCATCAAAATGATTTATTGCGTTCAAAACTGTATTATGTAGTCTACTGTTGATTACTAGAGATTTCATTATGACTTCTAACTAACTTTTATTTCAGCACTGCTAGCATGTTCAAAGGTAAATACATTTTCATGGAAACACTGTCTGTTGTACATCATTTTTGGATTGTTCAGCCATTTTTTTTCGAAACAAAAAATTGAAATATCAGCTGTATGATCTGGTAGATTAAACCAAAACATTGTTTGTGGAAAGAAAATTATTTTCTCTTTACAAGCAACATTACTAGAGAAAATATATTCCTTTAACAGTTGAGTTTTGACATATGTAGAATTTTATGATAGTGAAAATAAACTGCTTCTGTTTTCTTTATGGAAAAAGTTAAACAACTTACCATCACTTTTTAAGGTTTGGAAAGATAAATTCAAAAACTCAATTGAAAAGGTTCAAATGGGTACTGTCAACTTAGATGTTTGGACTCACAAATCTTATCTTATCCAGGCTTAAAGGATCCTATTGCTTTCTATATATGATTGAGTCATATTAATAATGCGCACATCCACTTCCTCGTTTTTTTAGCTCTTCAGTTATGACTTCATCCACATGAATAAGTCTCAAATCTGATCATCTGTCGGTGTATCAGCTTGAAGTGATGTTTCTGTTTCATTGTACATTTGTTTTTTGTCATTCCCCATTCATCAACCCTGTTAACTTATGCATACCCATTTACTTTAACTTTATAGGTATTTGTAAATAATATATTGAAACCGAACTTCTAACCTGTAGTGTTGGCGATAAAATTGCATGATTTACCTTTGTGTCTGAGAGACCTAGCATGTGATTCAATCCAATTTTTCCTTGTGGTATATGCAAACTCAAAACGCTCTTATCATTTCTACTTCATGATAATTATTACCACCGTCATCAACTGAACCATGCCTGCAGTAGTATACAAGATTTTCCTTTTTAATCATCAATTACACTGATTTTTGTTTTTATACTACATTCATCTTCTATTGACATAAGACAATACACATATATAGCATGAGCATAGTTGAAAACCTAGGTTCAGTTTTGATGACACGTGTATAAATTTTTAGGTCCTTTTTTCCCCTATTCTTTCCCAGTTTTTTGTTATTAAATATACTGTCAACTACTGAACATCAATGTGGTCGGTCACTAACTTCTGAGATGGACGGCATGGTGACTTATTTAACTCATGAAACTAACTTCGAGCAGTTTCTGTTTCTACACGTCAACCTGGAACTGCGCCCTGCCATTGATTTGGCCGTTGCTGTTTCACCCACTGGATTTTGGTCAAGCTATAAATATCACGATCTGAATCTTCATTCTGAGATGGTAATTTTTTTTGTTTTTTTTATATAATTGTACTAGGAGCCTGCTATTAACAACAGCTTATCACTTTTAACTATGTTAAAACTATATATGTCCGAGTCCTTCCAAAATTCAGTTGCTACAGCCGAATTTCAGTTCAGTATTGGGTACATCTAATATAAGTATGTGGTTAAAGCCTATAACTTTTATGTAACTGCATCAATCTGCTTTCTGCATAAAGCTGTCTGCATAAAGCATAACATTGAATATCCAAATTTCTTCTATACTTTGTTGTCCACTATAGTAATCTTTTAACTATTATGCACTCAATCTCCTATCATAGATAAGTATGTACATTTCTTTTGTAAAATGTTGATGTTCTATTTAACCACTATGTGATATCAGTCTGGTTATGTAACAATATTCTCTATTCTACAGTTTTTCCAGCTTCCGGCTTCATATTTGAATGTTAGGACCGTGTTACAGAAGTATATAATTGTCGATTATTTATATCTCTTTGAGCACCGTCGTTTATGGACCAGTGTAATATTGCAATTTATTGTTTCCTCATGCAAATAATAATCAATGTAAGCAGATGTATGCAATAAGCTACAACAAAGTAATATAACATGAATAATTCAAGTAAAACCTTGCTTGTACATCAATCTGCTGTCTGCATAACACTTT
Organism: Allium cepa; assembly: GCA_030765085.1. Classification (NCBI taxonomy): domain Eukaryota; kingdom Viridiplantae; phylum Streptophyta; class Magnoliopsida; order Asparagales; family Amaryllidaceae; genus Allium; species Allium cepa. The sequence goes on along the minus strand of CM060938.1, from coordinate 618,165,021 downwards.
CCTTTTAACTGTCTGCACTATAATTTGTCTACGATACAAAAATATAACTTACCTCATCTTTGTTCATAAAATATATTTATTTTCAACAACTATACCATTCTTCATTTTCTGAATCATTTATCTGCCTTTTCAATTATTCCATTCAAACTCTTAATTTTGTTTATCACACGTTGACTTGTACAACATGTAATTTCATCTTTCTGTATGCAAAACACGGACCTCATACCAGTTACTGCAGAAAGATTGAAACTAATCCTGTAGGCCATTTAACTCTGTATGTGGGCTGATAATTGTCAGTATGCAAGTAGTAGTGTTTTGCTTAGCTTGTTCAGAGACATCACTTCAGTTGATGCTTGAAGGACTGGTACATAATATCAACACTTATTATTATATGGTGTTCCTTCATGAATTTTGCAAGCATAACATTATGCTATTTCTTCATGAATTTTGAAAGTATAACATTATGGAAACAATCCGATTTAAACATTTTTTGTGATAAGAACAATTTTTAGTCCAAATTATTGTCGATTTGTGTGCAATCACATATTTGTACGTTTTTTATTTCGATTATGTCACATTTTTATCTTAAAATAATATTTTATGCATAAAGTTAGCATAAAACTATGAAAAAGTTAAAGCAAATATATGTTGCATTTCCTCTAGTTTTTCAAATTCATATTAAATGGTATCAACGTTAATGTAAAGAAATATATACCAAGTAAGCTGTTTTGACTTTGAATATATAATATCCATCCAATGCAGTCATTTCAATATCTCTAGCTTTATATTAAATGACATTAATATTATTGTAAAGAAATTGATATCAGTTTAGTTTTTTTAACTTCGGATACATAATATTTATCGAACGCATTCATTTCAATATTTGTAGTTTTCCATGTTAATACCAAATAATATTAATGTTAATGTAAAAAAAAGGTATCTGTTCAATTTTTTTAATAAAAAAAAATCAACAATATCTGTTGTATGTTACAGAAGTCAATAATATTACTTTGGTCAAATAGTAAAACAGTCTCAATCACGCACATGAAATATTAATGACTCTCGTATAAATTAACATAACTCAAATTAATTCTTCGAAAACATAAAACAAAGACATGGGTTCATCTGGAATAATATACCATTAATATTTTTCATTTTGTCAGTCTCCGTTTGGTGCGTTAATTCTCTGGGCGCCGTCTTCAAAGTTCAAACAAAGTTTTCGAAAAAACCATACAATATACAAGGACCACATTGTCTATACAACCATGATCGAATGCTTCTAGGTTCTACTCCATCGATATTCCAGTCATAGTCATAGGAGTTCCATGAGGATCATTTCATTTATATTTTTTACAATTTTATCAACACTACTAAAAACAAGTAGAATGGTGCTTATTATTATTGATAACTTTATAGCAATTATATGAATATTCTGGAATGATATTTTTGGTTGAATATCATAGTAATGAATTTATGTTGGAAAAATATCGAAATTTGCAAATCGGAATTTAGACAAACATTCAAAATTTTCAAGACGAGACTGAAACTAAGAAAACCTGCAATTACTAAAACAAAAAGAAAACCGAAACCTTGAACCTTGGGCTAATTCTCTACCATTAATAATTTTAAAGTCTAACCGAAAGAAATAACATATACATTGCAGGATTTACGTGGAAGTGGGGTTATAAACACCACCACAAACACATAAATTGCTTTTTGACAAAGAAAGTGCAGAAATATGGATTAAGTGCGCAGGTCGTGTAAACGGCTTAACCGACCACAAAAGAGTGCACATAACTCCATCTGACCCATCACTCTCCTTCATGGTCAGAATATATAAATTCGCTGAAGAGGATTGCAAAAAAAACATAAATGGCAAATGTAGATTTATGACAATGTACGCAAATAGAAGAATAGTGGAATGATTATTACTGAAGGACAAATTGTTGGTAAAAACCCTTCAATAAGGCAGGCGGTGTTTGCAAACCTCCGATTTAGATGCGTAACCAAACAAAACTACACGGCAGCCAATAATGGTAACGATTTCTTCGACTTGGGAGTCGACGGAATCATGAGGTTTGGAGACTATTACCACTCCATAGTAAAGCAGTTGATCAATAGTACAAATATCATCTCAGGAGCTCGCTCACTGCTTGGACAACATCAACGGAGACTAATTTTGCATCATGGGGCATACGCTGGAGCCCCAAGTCCCGATGGTCAATCGATTCGATAACGGCTACGCCTTCCTTTTGTTAGACATGGTTTTCGAAGGGGCAAATATTACCTTAAACGGAAGCCCACTGGCCGTTTTCGACAGCGGTTCGAACAATCTTTTCGTTCCGGAGTTGACATTTCAAGACATTAATGCGAAGTTCGAAGTTCTTCTGTCTCAAAAGAATACTGCAGTGAAACACGCCGCGGTTTCACTACGGTATTATTTTGAGACAGAAGAATTTCGAACTTCTCATTAATGTCTTGAAATGTTAATTCCGGAACGAAAAGATTGTTCGAACCGCTGTCGAAAACGGCCAGTGGGCTTCCGTTTAAGGTAATATTTTCCCCTTCGAAAACCATGTCTAACAAAAGCAAGACGTAGCCGTTATCGAATCGATTGACCATCGGGACTTGGGGCTCCAGCGCATGTCCCATGGCGCAAAATCAGCCTCCGTTGATGTTGTCCAAACAGTGAGCGAGCTCCTGAGATGATATTTTTTACTATTGATCAACTGCTTTACTATGGAGTGGTAATAGTCTTCAAACCCCATGATTCCGTTGACTCCCAAGTTGAAGAAATCGTTACCATTATTATCTGCCGTGTAGTTTTGTTTGGTTACGCATCCAAATCGGAGGTTTGCAGAGATCGTCTGCCTTATTGAAGGTTTTTTGACCAAGAATTTGTCCTTCAGTAAGAATCCTTCCATTCCTCTTCTATTTGTGTATCTTTTCATGAATCTACATTTGCCATTTATGTTTTTTTTGCGATGGTCTTTAGTGAAGTTGTGTATTCTGATTATGGAGGAGAGTGATTGGCCGTATGGGGCATGTGCACTACGATGCGATCGGTTATGCAATTTACACGGCCTGTGCAATTGATCCATATTTCTGCACTTCCTGTATCGAGGAGCATTTTATGTGTTTGTGGTGGTATTCCTACCTTCACTTTCATGATGTAAATCCTACAACATATATGTTATTTTTTTGGTTAGACTTCAAATTTATTAATACTAAAGAATTTAGCCTAAGGTTTAATGTTCGGCTTTCCTTTTGTTTTGGTGATTGCAAGTTTTCTTAGTTTCAGTTCCGTCTTAGAAATTTCTCCTGTTCCGTCTAAATTCTGATCTGCAAATTTCGATTCTTTTTTCAAAATAAGTTCATTACTATGATATTTAAGCAAAAATTCATTCTAGAATCTTTATATAACTACCAAAAAGCTATCAATAATTATAAGTACATTACCCTTATTTTTAGTTATGTTAATAAAATTCTAAAATTATAAATGAAATGATCCCCACGGAACTCATGTGATTATGACTGGAATGTCGATAAGAGCAGAACCTATAAGAATTCGATAATGGTTGTATAGATAGTGTGGTCCTTATATATGGTATGTTTTTTTTGAAAACTTTGTTTGAACTTTGAAAACATCGCTTAGTGAATTAACGTACAAAACGGAGACTGACAAAATAAAAAATATTAATTGGCATATTATTCTATATGAACTTATGTCTTTGTTTTTATATTTTCAAAGAAATAATTGGAGTTATGTTAATTTATATGAGAGCCATTGCTTACTTCAGGTGCGTGATTGTGATTGTTCTCCTATTTAAGCTATAAGGAATATTATTGGCTTTTGTATCATGCAACAAATATTGTTGATTTTTTTATAAAAAAAGCTAACGCGTATCTGTTTCTTTACATTAATATTGATACCATTTAGTATGAACATAGAAAAATCAAAATATTGAAATGAATGCATTGAGTAAAAATTATGCATTCAAAGTTAAAAAAGTAAACCGATATCAATTTTTTTACGTTAATATTGATGTCATTTAATATAAATTTAGAGATATTGAAATGAATGCATTGAATGAATATTATATATCCAAAGTCAAAATAATTGAATTGTTATCTATTTCTTTATATTAATATTGATACCATTTGATGTGAACATCACCACATACACATAAAGTGCTTTTTGACAGAGAAAGTGCAGAAATATGGATCAAGTGCGCAGGCCGTGTAAACGGCATAACCGACCACAACAGAGTGCACATACCTCCATCTGACCCATCACTCTCCTTCATGGTCAGAATATATAAATTCGCTAAGTGCATTGCAAAAAAAACATAAATGGAAAATGTAAATTTATGACAATGTACGCAAATAGAAGAGGAGTTAAAGGATTCTTACTGAAGGATAAATGTTAGTCAAAAACCCTTTAATAAGGCAGGCGGCGTCTGCAAACCTACGATTTGGATGCGTAACCAAACAAAACTACATGGCAGATAATAATGATAACGATTTCTTCGACTTGGGAGTCGACGGAATCATGGGCTTTGAAGACTATTACCACTCTATAGTAAAGGAGTTGATCAATAGTACAAATATCATCTCAGGAGCTCGCTCACTGCTTGGACAACATCAACGGAGGCTGATTTTGCGCCATGGGGCATGCGCTGGAGCCCCAAGTCCCGATGGTCAATCGATTCGATAACGGCTACGCCTTGCTTTTGTTAGACATGGTTTTCGAAGGGGCAAATATCACCTTAAACGGAAGCCCACTTGCCGTTTTCGAATCTTTTCATTCCGGAGTTGACATTTCATGACATTAATGAGAAGTTCGAAGTTCTTCTGTCTCAAAAGAACGCTGCAGTGAAACACGCCGCGGTTTCACTACGGTATTCTTTTAAGATAGAAGAACTTCGAATTTCTCATTAATGTCTTGAAATGTCAACTCCGGAACGAAAAGATTGTTCGAACCGCTGTCGAAAATGGCCTGTGGACTTCCGTTTAAGGTAATATTTTCCCCTACGAAAACCATGTCTAACAAAAGTAAGGCGTAGCCGTTATCGAATCGATTGACCATCGAGACTTGGGTCTCCAGCGCATGCCCCATGGCGCAAAATCAGCCTCCGTTGATGTTGTCCAAGCAGTGAGCGAGCTGCTGAGATGATATTTTGTACTATTGATCAACTGCTTTACTATGGAGTGGTAATAGTTTTCAAACCTCATGATTCTATCGACTCCCAAGTTGAAGAAATCATTACCATTATTATCTGCCGTGTAGTTCTGTTTGGTTACGCATCCAAATCGGAGGTTTGTAGAGACCGTCTGCCCTATTGAAGGTTTTTTGACCAAGAATTTGTCCTTCAGTAAGAATCCTTCCATTCCTCTTCTATTTGCGTATCTTTTCATGAATCTACATTTGTCATTTATGTTTTTTTTGCAATGGTCTTTAGTGAAGTTGATACCATTTAGTATGAACATAGAAAATCAAAATATTGAAATGAATGTATTGAGTAAATATTATGCATTTAAAGTTAAAAAAGTAAACCGATATCAATTTCTTTACGTTAATATTGATTTCATTTAATATAACTCTAGAGATATTGAAATGAATGCATTGAATGAATATTATATATCCAAAGTCAAAATAATTGGATTGTTATCTATTTCTTTATATTAATATTGATACCATTTGATATGAACATCACCACAAACACATAAAGTGCTTTTTGATAGAGAAAGTGCAGAAATATGGATCAAGTGCGCAGGCCATGTAAACGGCATAACAGACCACAGCGGAGTGCACATACCTCCATCTGACCCATCACTCTCCTTCATGGTCAGAATATGTAAATTCGCTGAAGTGCATTGCAAAAAAAACATAAATGGAAAATGTAGATTTATGACAATGTACGCAAATAGAAGAGGAGTTGAAGGATTCTTACTGAAGGATAAATTGTTGGTCAAAAACCCTTTAATAAGGCAGGCGACGTCTGCAAACCTCCGATTTGGATGCGTAACCAAACAAAACTACACGGCAGATAATAATGATAACGATTTCTTCGACTTGGGAGTCGACGGAATCATGGGCTTTGGAGACTATTACCACTCCATAGTAAAGCAGTTGGTCAATAGTACAAATATCATCTCAGAAGCTCGCTCACTGCTTGGACAACATCAACGGAGGCTGATTTTGCGTCATGGGGCATGCGCTGGAGCCCCAAATCCCGATGGTCAATCGATTCGATAACGGTTACGCGTTGCTTTTCTTAGATATGGTTTTCGAAGGAGCAAATATTACCTTAAACGGAAGCCCACTGGCCGTTTTCGACAGCGGTTCAAACAATCTTTTCGTTCCGGAGTTGACATTTTAAGACATTAATGAGAAGTTCGAAGTTCTTCTGTCTCAAAAGAACACTGTAGTGAAACACGCGCGGTTTCACTACGGTATTCTTTTGATACAGAAGAACTTCGAACTTCTCATTAATGTCTTGAAATGTCAACTCCGGAACGAAAAGATTGTTCGAACCGCTGTCGAAAACGGCCAGTGGGCTTCCGTTTAAGATAATATTTTCCCTTTCGAAAACCATGTCTAACAAAAGCAAGACGTAGCCGTTATCGAATCGATTGACCATCGGGACTTGGGGCTCCAGCGCATGCCTCATGGTGCAAAATCAGCCTCCGTTGATGTTGTCCAAGCAGTGAGCGAGCTGCTGAGATGATATTTTGTACTATTGATCAACTGCTTTACTATGGAGTGTTAATAGTATTCAAACCCATGATTCCGTCGACTTCTAAGTTGAAGAAATCGTTACCATTATTATCTGCCGTGTAGTTCTGTTTGGTTACGTATCCAAATCGGAGGTTTGCAAAGACCGCCTGCCCTATTGAAGGTTTTTTGACCAAGAATTTGTTCTTCATTAAGAATCCTTCCATTTCTCTTCTATTTGCGTATCTTTTCATGAATCTACATTTGCCATTTATGTTTTTTTTGCAATGGTGTTTAGTGAAGTTGTATATTCTGATTATGTAGGAGAGTGATTGGCCGTATGTGGCATGTGCACTCCGTTGCGATCGGTTATGCTATTTACACGGCCTGTGCAATTGATCCATATTTCTGCACTTTCTGTATCGAGAAGCATTTTATGTGTTTGTGGTGGTATTCCTACCTCCACTTTCATGATGTAAATGCTGCAATATATATGTTATTTTTTTGGTTAGACTTCAAATTTATTAATACTAAAGAATTTAGCCTAAGGTTTAATATTCGGATTTCCTTTTGTTTTGGTGATTGCAAGTTTTTTTAGTTTCAGTTCCGTCTTAGAAACTTTGTCTGTTCCGTCTAAATTCTGATCTGCAAATTTCGATTCTTTTTTCAAAATAAGTTCATTACTATGATATTTAAGCAAAAATTCATTCTAGAATCTTTATATAACTACCAAAAAGCTATCAATAATTATAAATACATTGCCCTTATTTTTAGTTGTGTTAATAAAATTCTAAAATTATAAATGAAATGATCCCCACGGAACTCATGTGATTATGACTGGAATGTCGATAAGAGCAGAACCTATAAGCATTCGATAATGGTTGTATAGATAGTGTGGTCCTTATATATGGTATGGTTTTTTCGAAAACTTTGTTTGAACTTTGAAAACATCGCTTAGTGAATTAACGTACAAAACGGAGACTGACAAAATGAAAAATGTTAATTGGCATATTATTCTATATGAACTTATGTCTTTGTTTTTATATTTTCAAAGAAATAATTGGAGTTATGTTAATTTATATGAGAGCCATTGCTTACTTCAGGTGCGCGATTGTGATTGTTCTCCTATTTAAGTAAAAGAATATTATTGGCTTTTGTATCATGCAACAAATATTGTTGATTTTTTTTATAAAAAAAGCTAACGCGTATCTGTTTCTTTACATTAGTATTGATACCATTTAGTATGAACATAGAAAAATCAAAATATTGAAATGAATGCATTGAGTAAATATTATGTATTCAAAGTTAAAAAAGTAAACCGATATCAATTTCTTTACGTTAATATTGATGTTATTTAATATAAATCTAGATATATTGAAATGAATGCATTGAATGAATATTATATATCCAAAGTCAAAATAATTGAATTGTTATCTATTTCTTTATATTAATATTGATACCATTTGATATGAACATCACCACAAACACATAAAGTGCTTTTTGACAGATAAAGTGCAGAAATATGGATCAAGTGCGCAGGCCGTGTAAATGGCATAACCGACCACAACGGAGTGCACATACCTCCATCTGACCCATCACTCTCCTTCATGGTCAGAATATATAAATTCGCTGAAGTGCATTGCAAAATAAACATAAATGGAAAATGTAGATTTATGACAATGTACGCAAATAGAAGAGGAGTTGAAGGATTCTTACTGAAGGATAAATTGTTGGTCAAAAACCCTTTAATAAGGCAGACGGCGTCTGCAAACCTCCGATTTGATGCGTAACCAAACAAAACTACACGACAGATAATAATGATAACGATTTCTTCGACTTGGGAGTCGACGAAATCATGGGCTTTGGAGACTATTACCACTCCATAATAAAGCATTTAATCAATAGTACAAATATCATCTCAGGAGCTCGCTCACTGCTTGGACAACATCAACGGAGGCTGATTTTGCGCCATCGGGCATGCGCTGGAGCCCCAAGTCCCGATGGTCAATCGATTCGATAACGGCTACATCTTGCTTTTGTTAGACATGGTTTTCGAAGGAGCAAATATTACCTTAAACGGAAGCCCACTGGCCGTTTTCGACAGCGGTTCGAACAATATTTTCGTTCCGGAGTTGACATTTCAAGACATTAATGAGAAGTTCGATTTTCTTCTGTCTCAAAAAAACACTGCAGTGAAACACGCCGCGGTTTCACTGCGGTATTCTTTGGAGACAGAAGAACTCGAACTTCTCATTAATGTCTTGAAATGTTAACTCCGGAACGAAAAGATTGTTCGAACCGCTGTCGAAAACGGCCAGTGGGCTTCCGTTTAAGTAATATTTTCCCCTTCGAAAACCATGTCTAACAAAAGTAAGGCGTAGCCGTTATCGAATCGATTGACCTTCGGGACTTGGGGCTCCAGCGCATGCCCCATGGCGCAAAATCAGCCTCCGTTGATGTTGTCCAAGCAGTGAGCGAGCTGCTGAGATAATATTTTGTACTATTGATCAACTGCTTTACTATGGAGTGGTAATAGCATTCAAAACCCATGATTCCGTCGACTCCCAAGTTGAAAAAATCGTTACCATTATTATCTGCCGTGTAGTTCTGTTTGGTTACGCATCCAAATCGGAGGTTTGCAGAGACCGCCTGCCCTATTGAAGGTTTTTTGACCAAGAATTTGTCCTTCAGTAAGAATCCTTCCATTCCTCTTCTATTTACGTATCTTTTCATGAATCTACATTTGCCATTTATATTTTTTTTGCAATGGTCTTTAGTGAAGTTGTATATTCTGATTATGGAGAAGAGTGATTGGCCGTATGGGGCATGTGCACTACGTTGCGATCGGTTATGCAATTTACACGGCCTGTGCAATTGATCCATATTTCTGCACTTACTGTATCGAGGAGCATTTTATGTGTTTGTGGTGGTATTCCTACCTCCACTTTCATGATGTAAATCCTACAACATATGTTATTTTTTTGGTTAGACTTCAAATTTATTAATACTAAAGAATTTAGCCTAAGGTTTAATGTTCGGCTTTCCTTTTGTTTTGGTGATTGCAAGTTTTCTTAGTTTCAGTTCCGTCTTAGAAATTTCTTCTGTTCCGTCTAAATTCTGATCTGCAAATTTCGCTTCTTTTTTCAAAATAAGTTCATTACTATAATATTTAAGCAAAAATTCATTCTAGAATCTTTATATAACTACCAAAAAGCTATCAATAATTATAAGTACATTGCCCTTATTTTTAGTTGTGTTAATAAAATTCTAAAATTATAAATGAAATGATCCCCACGGAACTCATGTAAATATGACTGGAATGTCGATAAGAGCAGAACCTATAAGAATTCGATAATGGTTGTATAGATAGTGTGGTCCTTATATATGGTATGTTTTTTTCGAAAACTTTGTTTGAACTTTGAAAACATCGCTTAGTGAATTAACGTACAAAACGGAGACTGACAAAATAAAAAATATTGATTGGCATATTATTCTATATGAACTTATGTCTTTGTTTTTATATTTTCAAAGAAATAATTGGAGTTATGTTAATTTATATGAGAGCCATTGCTTACTTCAGGTGCGTGATTGTGATTGTTCTCCTATTTAAGCTATAAGGAATATTATTGGCTTTTGTATCATGCAACAAATATTGTTGATATTTTATAAAAAAAGCTAACGCGTATCTGTTTCTTTACATTAATATTGATACCATTTAGTATGAACATAGAAAAATCAAAATATTGAAATGAATGCATTGAGTAAAAATTATGCATTCAAAGTTAAAAAAGTAAACCGATATCAATTTTTTTACGTTAATATTGATGTTATTTAATATAAATTTAGAGATATTGAAATAAATGCATTGAATGAATATTATATATCCAAAGTCAAAATAATTGAATTGTTATCTATTTCTTTATATTAATATTGATACCATTTGATGTGAACATCACCACAAACACATAAAGTGCTTTTTGACAGAGAAAGTGCAGAAATATGGATCAAGTGCGCAAGCCGTGTAAACGGCATAACCGACCACAACAGAGTGCACATACCTCCATCTGACTCATCACTCTCCTTCATGGTCAGAATATATAAATTCGCTGAAGTGCATTGCAAAAAAAAACATAAATGGAAAATGTAGATTTATGACAATGTACGCAAATAGAAGAGGAGTTGAAGGATTCTTACTGAAGGATAAATTGTTAGTCAAAAACCATTTAATAAGGCAGGCGGCGTCTGCAAACCTCCGATTTGGATGCGTAACCAAACAAAACTACACGGCAGATAATAATGATAACGATTTCTTCGACTTGGGAGTCAATGGAATCATGGGCTTTGAAGACTATTACCACTCTATAGTAAAGGAGTTGATCAATAGTACAAATATCATCTCAGGAGCTCGCTCACTGCTTGGACAACATCAACGGAGGCTGATTTTGCGTCATGGGGCATGCGCTGTAGCCCCAAGTCCCGATGGTCAATCGATTCAATAACGGCTACGCCTTGCTTTTGTTAGACATGGTTTTCGAAGGGGCAAATATCATCTTAAACGAAAGCCCACTTGCCGTTTTCGATAGCGGTTCGAACAATCTTTTCATTCCGGAGTTGACATTAATGAGAAGTTCGAAGTTCTTCTGTCTCAAAAGAACGCTGCAGTGAAACACGCCGTGGTTTCACTACGGTATTCTTTTAAGATAGAAGAACTTCGAATTTCTCATTAATGTCTTGAAATGTCAACTCCGGAACGAAAAGATTGTTCCAACCGCTGTCGAAAATGGCCTGTGGGCTTCCGTTTAAGGTAATATTTTCCCCTACGAAAACCATGTCTAACAAAAGCAAGGCGTAGCCGTTATCGAATCGATTGACCATCGGGACTTGGGGCTACAACGCATGCCCCATGGCGCAAAATCAGCCTCCGTTGATGTTGTCCAAGCAGTGAGCGAGTTGCTGAGATGATATTTTGTACTATTGATCAACTGCTTTACTATAGAGTGGTAATAGTCTTCAAACCCCATGATTCTGTCGACTCCCAAGTTGAAGAAATCGTTACCATTATTATCTGCCGTGTAGTTCTGTTTGGTTACGCATCCAAATCAGAGGTTTGCAGAGACCGTCTGCCCTATTGAAGGTTTTTTGACCAAGAATTTGTCCTTCAGTAAGAATCCTTCCATTCCTCTTCTATTTGCGTATCTTTTCATGAATCTACATTTGCCATTTATGTTTTTTTTGCAATGGTCTTTAGTGAAGTTGATACCATTTAGTATGAACATAGAAAAGTCAAAATATTGAAATGAATGTATTGAGTAAATATTATGCATTCAAAGTTAAAAAAGTAAACCGATATCAATTTCTTTACGTTAATATTGATTTCATTTAATATAACTCTAGAGATATTGAAATGAATGCATTGAATGAATATTATATATCCAAAGCCAATATAATTGGATTGTTATCTATTTCTTTATATTAATATTGATACCATTTGATATGAACATCACCACAAACACATAAAGTGCTTTTTGACAGAGAAAGTGCAGAAATATGGATCAAGTGCGCAGGCCGTGTAAACGGCATAACCGACCACAGCGGAGTGCACATACCTCCATCTGACCCATCACTCTCCTTCATGGTCAGAATATGTAAATTCGTTGAAGTGCATTGCAAAAAAAACATAAATGAAAAATGTAGATTTATGACAATGTACGCAAATAGAAGAGGAGTTGAAGGATTCTTACTGAAGGATAAATTGTTGGTCAAAAACCCTTTAATAAGGCAGACGACGTCTGCAAACCTCCGATTTGGATGCGTAACCAAACAAAACTAAACGGCAGATAATAATGATAACGATTTTTTCGACTTGGGAGTCGACGGAATCATGGGCTTTGGAGACTATTACCACTCCATAGTAAAGCAGTTGATCAATAGTACAAATATCATCTCAGGAGCTCGCTCACTGCTTGGACAACATCAACGGAGGCTGATTTTGGCCATGGGGCATGCGCTGGAGCCCCAAGTCCCGATGGTCAATCGATTCGATAACGGCTACGCCTTGCTTTTGTTAGACATGGTTTTCGAAAGAGCAAATATTACCTTAAACGGAAGCCCACTGGCCGTTTTCGATATCGGTTCGAACAATCTTTTCGTTTCGGAGTTGACATTTCAAGACATTAATGAGAAGTTCGAAATTTTTCTGTCTCAAAATAACACTGCAGTGAAACACGCCGCGGTTTCACTACGGTATTCTTTTGAGACAGAAGAACTTCGAACTTCTTATTAATGTCTTGAAATGTCAAATCCGGAACGAAAAGATTGTTCGAACCGCTGTCGAAAACGACCAGTGGGCTTCCGTTTAAGGTAATATTTTCCGCTTCGAAAACCATGTCTAACAAAAGCAAGGTGTAGCCGTTATCGAATCGATTGACCATCGGGACTTGGGGCTCCAGCGCATGTCCCATGGTGCAAAATCAGCCTCCGTTGATGTTGTTCAAGCAGTGAGCGAGTTGCTGAGATGATATTTTGTACTATTGATCAATTGCTTTACTATGGAGTGGTAATAGTTTTCAAACTCCATGATTCCGTCGACTCCCAAATTGAAGAAATCGTTACCATTATTATCTGCCGTGTAGTTCTGTTTGGTTACGCATCCAAATCGGAGGTTTGCAGAGACCGCCTGCCCTATTGAAGGTTTTTTGACCAAGAATTTGTTCTTTAATAAGAATCCTTCCATTCCTCTTCTATTTGCGTATCTTTTCATTAATCTACATTTGCCATTTATGTTTTTTTTGCAATGGTCTTTAGTAAAGTTGTATATTCTGATAATGGAGGAGAGTGATTGGCCGTATGGGGCATGTGCGCTCCGTTGCGATCGGTTATGAAATTTACACGGCCTGTGCAATTGATCCATACTTTTGCACTTCCTGTATCGAGGAGCATTTTATGTGTTTGTGGTGGTATTCCTACCTCTAATTTCATGATGTAAATCCTGCAATATATTTGTTATTTTTTTGGTTAGACTTCAAATTTATGAATACTAAAGAATTTAGCCTAAGGTTTAATGTTCGGCTTTCCTTTTGTTTTGGTGATTGCAAGTTTTCTTAGTTTCAGTTCCGTCTTAGAAATTTCGCCTGTTCCGTCTAAATTCTGTTATGCAAATTTCGATTCTTTTTTCAAAATAAGTTCATTACTATGATATTTAAGCAAAAATTCATTCTAGAATCTTTATATAACTACCAAAAAGCTATCAATAATTATAAGTACATTGCCCTAATTTTTAGTTGTGTTAATAAAATTCTAAAATTATAAATAAAATGATCCCCACGGAACTCATGTGATTATGACTGGAATGTCGATAAGAGCAGAACCTATAAGCATTCGATAATGGTTGTATAGATAGTGTGGTCTTTATATATGGTATGGTTTTTTCGAAAACTTTGTTTGAACTTTGAAAACATCGCTTAGTGAATTAACGTACAAAACAGAGACTGACAAAACGAAAAATGTTAATTGACATATTATTCTATATGAACTTATGTCTTTGTTTTTATATTTTCGAAGAAATAATTTGAGTTATGTTAATTTATATGAGAGCCACTGCTTACTTCAGGTGCGCGATTGTGATTGTTCTCCTATTTAAGCAAAGGAATATTATTGGCTTTTGTATAATGCAACAGATATTGTTGATTTTTTTTATAAAAAAAAGCTAACGCGTATCTGTTTTTTTACATTAGTATTGATACCATTTAGTATGAACATAGAAAAATCAAAATATTGAAATGAATGCATTGAGTAAATATTATGCATTCAAAGTTAAAAAAGTAAGCCGATATCAATTTCTTTACGTTAATATTGATGTCATTTAATATAAATCTAGAGATATTGAAATGAATGCATTGAATAAATATTATATATCCAAAGTCAAAATAATTGAATTGTTATCTATTTCTTTATATTAATATTGATACCATTTGATATGAACATCACCACAAACACATAAAGTGCTTTTTGACAGAGAAAGTGCAGAAATATGGATCAAGTGCGCAGGCCGTGTAAACGGCATAACCGACCACAACGGAGTGCACATACCTCCATCTGACCCATCACTCTCCTTCATGGTCAGAATATATAAATTCGCTGAAGTGCATTGCAAAAAAAACATAAATGGAAAATGTAGATTTATGACAATGTACGCAAATAGAAGAGGAGTTGAAGGATTCTTACTGAAGGATAAATTGTTGGTCAAAACCCTTTAGCAAGGCAGGCGGCGTCTGCAAACCTCCGATTTGGATGCGTAACCAAACAAAACTACACGGCAGATAATGATAATGATTTCTTCGACTTGGGAGTCGACGGAATCATGGGCTTTGGAGACTATTACCATTCCATAGTAAAGCAGTTGATCAATAGTACAAATATCATCTCAGGAGCTCGCTCACTGCTTGGACAACATCAACGGAGGCTGATTTTGACCATGGGGCATGCGCTGGAGCCCCAAGTCCCGATGGTCAATCGATTCGATAACGGCTACGCCTTGCTTTTGTTAAACATGGTTTTCGAAGGAGCAAATATTACCTTAAACGGAATCCCACTGGCCGTTTTCGATATCGGTTCGAACAATCTTTTCGTTTCGGAGTTGACATTTCAAGACATTAATGAGAAGTTCGAATTTCTTCTGTCTCAAAAGAACACTGCAGTGAAACACGCCGCGGTTTTACTACGGTATTCTTTTGAGATAGAAGAACTTCGAACTTCTCATTAATGTCTTGAAATGTCAACTCTGTAACGAAAAGATTGTTCGAACCGCTGTCGAAAACGGCCAGTGTGGTTCCGTTTAAGGTAATATTTTCCCTTTCGAAAACCATGTCTAACAAAAGCAAGGCGTAGCCGTTATCGAATCGATTGACCATCGGGACTTGGGGCTCCAGCGCATGCCACATGGCGCAAAATCAGCCTCCGTTGATGTTGTCCAAGCAGTGAGCGAGCTGCTGAGATGATATTTTGTACTATTGATCAATTGCTTTACTATGGAGTGGTAATTGTCTTCAAACCCCATGATTCCGTCGACTCCCAAATTGAAGAAATCGTTACCATTGTTATCTGCCGTGTAGTTTTGTTTGGTTACGCATTCAAATCGGAGGTTTGCAGTGACCGCCTGCCCTATTGAAGGTTTTTTGACCAAGAATATGTCCTTTAGTAAGAATCCTTCCATTCCTCTTCTATTTGCGTATCTTTTCATTAATCTACATTTTCCATTTATGTTTTTTTTGCAATGGTCTTTAGTGAAGTTGTATATTCTAATTATGGAGGAGAGTGATTGGCCGTATGGGGCATGTGCGCTCCGTTGCGATCGGTTATGCAATTTACACGGCCTGTGCAATTGATCTATACTTTTGCACTTCCTGTATCGAGGAGCATTTTATGTGTTTGTGGTGGTATTCCTACCTCCACTTTCATGATGTAAATCCTGCAATATATTTGTTATTTTTTTGGTTAGACTTCAAATTTATGAATAGTAAAGAATTTAGCCTAAGGTTTAATGTTCGGCTTTCCATTTGTTTTGGTGATTGCAAGTTTTCTTAGTTTCAGTTTCGTCTTAGAAATTTCGCCTGTTCCGTCTAAATTCTGATTTGCAAATTTCGATTCTTTTTTCAAAATAAGTTCATTAATCTGATATTTAAGAAAAAATTCATTCTAGAATCTTTATATAACTACCAAAAAGCTATCAATAATTATAAGTACATTGCCCTAATTTTTAGTTGTGTTAATAAAATTCTAAAATTATAAATGAAATGATCCCCACGGAACTCATGTGATTATGACTGGAATGTCGATAAGAGCAGAACCTATAAGCATTCGATAATGGTTGTATAGATAGTGTGGTCCTTATATATGGTATGGTTTTTTCGAAAACTTTGTTTGAACTTTGAAAACATCGCTTAGTGAATTAACGTATAAAAACGGAGACTGACAAAATGAAAAATGTTAATTGACATATTATTCTATATGAACTTATGTCTTTGTTTTTATATTTTCGAAGAAATAATTTGAGTTATGTTAATTTATATGAGAGTCATTGCTTACTTCAGGTGCGGGATTGTGATTGTTCTCCTATTTAAGCTAAGGAATATTATTGGCTTTTGTATCATGCAACAAATATTGTTGATTTTTTTATAAAAAAAGCTAACGCGTATCTGTTTCTTTACATTAATATTGATACCATTTAGTATGAACATAGAAAAATCAAAATATTGAAATGAATGCATTGAGTAAATATTATGCATTCAAAGTTAAAAAAGTAAACCGATATCAATTTCTTTACGTTAATATTGATGTGATTTAATATAAATTTAGAGATATTGAAATGAATGCATTGAATGAATATTATATATCCAAAGTCAAAATAATTGATTTGTTATCTATTTCTTTATATTAATATTGATACCATTTGATATGAACTTGAAAAATTAGAGGTATTGCAACATATATTTGCTTTAACTTTTTCATATTTTTATGCTAACTCTATGCATATATTTTTAAAATAAAAATGTGACATAATCGAAATGAATAATGTACAAATATGTGTGCATATAAATTGACAATAATTTGAAGTGAGAATTGTTCCTATCACAAAATAATTAAATTGAATTGTTTCCATAACGTTATGCTTGCAAATTTAATAAGAAATACCATTATGTTATGCTTTCAAAATCATGAAGAAATACTATGTAATAATGAGTGTCGATATTATGTTCCAGTCCTCCAAACATCAACTAAAGTGATGTCTCTGAATAAGTTAAGCAAAACACCACTACCTTCAAATTGACATTTATCAGCCTATGCATAGAGTTAAATGATCTATAGGGTTAGTTTCAATCTTTCTGCGGTAACTGGTATCAGGTCCATGCTTCGCACATGTAAAGATGAAAAAACATGTTGTAAGGTTAATGCGTGATAAACAAAATTAATATTTTGAATGACATAACTAAACAGGCCGATAAATGATTCAGGAAATGAAGAATGTTATAAATGTTGAAAATAAATATATTTTATGAACAAAGATGATGTAAGTTATATTTTTATATCATATATGAATTATAGTGCAGACAGTAAAAAAAAGTGTTATGCATTACATATACACACAAGGTTTTACTTGAACTCCTCATGTTATATAACCTTACTGTAGCTTATTGTATACTTTTGGTTAAACTGATTATTACTTGCATGAGAAAATAATAAATTGCAATATTATACAGGTCCATAAACGATAATGCAGTAATCAAGGTGGTGTGAATCAGTATATAATCGATACTTCTGTAACATGGTTCTAATATTCAAATATGAAGTGCGAAGGTTGAAAAATTATAGAATTGAGAATATTGTTACATATCCAGACTGATATCACAGTGGTTGAATAGAACTTTAAATAACAACATTTTACAGAAGAAATGTACATATTTTTTGTGATAGAAGATTGAGGGCATAATAGTTAAAAGATTATTATAATGGACAACAAAGTACAAAAGAAATTTGGATATTCAATGTTATGCTTTATGTAGACAACAGTTTGATTACCTTGTTGTATTACCTGAACTCCTCATGTTATATTGAACTCTTTATGTTATATTGAACTCCTTATGTTATGCAGACAGCATATTGATATACAAGCAAGGTTTTACTTGAACTCCTCATATTATATTACTTTGTTGTCGCTTATTGTATACATCTAGTTACATACTTGCATGAGGAAATAATAAATTGCAATATTACACTGGTCCATAAATGGCAATGCTTAAAGAGGTGTAAATAATCGACAATTATATACTTTTGTAACACGGTCCTAAATTCAAATATGAAGTGGAAAGGTGGAAAAACTGTAGAATAGAGAATATTGTTACATAACCAGACTGATACCACATAATGGTTGAATAGAACATCAAATAACAACGTTTTACAAAAGAAATGTACATACTTATTTGTGATAGGAGATTAAGTGCATAATAGTTAAAAAATTACTATAGTGGGCAACAAAGTACAGAAGAAATTTAGATATTCAACGTTATACTTTATGCAAAGAGAAGATTGATGCAGTTACATGAAAGTTATAGGCTTTAACCGCATAGTTATATTAGAACCCAATACTAAATTGAAATTCGGCTATAACAACTGAATTTTGGAAGGCCTTGGACATATATAATTTTAACATAGTTAAAAGTGGCAAGCTGTTGTTAATAGTAGGCTCCTAGTATAATTATATAAAGAACGAAATTTCTTACCATCTCAGAATGAAGATTCAAATCGTGATATTTATAGCTTGACCAAAATCCAGTGGGTGAAACAACAACAACCAAATCAATGGCAGGGCGTAGTTCCAGATTGACGTGTACAAATATAAACTGCTCAAAGTTGGTTTGATGTTCCTGTCCCAAAGTTAAATCAGTCACTATACCCTCCATCTCAGAAGTTAGTTACCGACCACATTGATGTTCCAAACTATTTGAGGTAGTAGACAATATATTTCATAACAAAAAAACCGGAAAGAATAGGGGAAAAAAGACCTAAAAATTTATGCATGTGTCGTCAAAATTGAACCTAGGTTTCTAGCCATGCTCATGCTACATATGTGTATTATCCCATGTCATTAGAAGATGAATGTTTTCGAAAAACAAAAATCAGTTTATTTGATGATTAAAAAAGAAAATCTTGTATAGTAGCGTAAGACATGGTTCAGTTGATGACATGGTAATAATTATCATGAAGTGGAAATTATAAGAACGTTTTGAGTTTGCATATACTGCATGATAAGACATCGGGTTACCTTGTGTCATTGGTTATTTACGACGTTGTTATCAAAAAATCCACCTTTCGACTAAGTCGAAAGGTCTTTCAGCAAAGACAAAAGAGAAAGAGTTCAGATGAAATATTTCGAAGGGAATGAAGGGTTTCGTTTCTCAACATTTAAAGAGTTCTTACCCTTCGAAAGGTTGGAGAAGCCAAAGCCAGTGCAAACAACTCCATAATAACCTTTTCAAAAGTATGGCAAGCCTATCGAATCGGTTGGAACACATTTAAGATACCTTTCGGCAATGTCGAAATGTTTATGGAGAAAGCGGCACTCATAAGTCAGCAAAGAATGTAAGACAACCTCTCGACAACGTTGAAGGGAAACGTGGCTCTCGACAACAATTAAATAAAGATCAACCTTCCGTCAAGGTCGAAGAGTTCAAAACAACCAAGAAAAGAGCAACCTTCGGACAAGGACGAAATGTCCATAATAATAGATGAACGACAAGTCTTTCGACAAAGTCGAAAGGTTCACAACCGCATATAAAGATCGAGTTTATTGTATCACTTGTGCCTATCACACAAATTATTATCCACAGCAATATAAATAAGCAGAAAAAAAGGAAGGTTATGAAAATGGAACTTTTTAATCATTTTATATCTAATTTGCAATATTTTAAATGCCTAATATGTTTGTTTATGCTTATTCATGACAGTGAAAACAGTGAAGTTTTAAGAGTGTAACATGAAATCCGTAGTTTGGTTATTAGGGATTTCATTATATAACTTTCATGCATAAGACGTTTATATTCATTTGCGCGTGGTATATGTATAAAGCTTTAATAGGTTTCTTTGCTCATGCTTTTCCACTTAAGAATACAATCTCATTAAGTTTATAAATCATATAATTTGATTCTTCCACTATATTATTTATAGTGGTTGACTTAATGAGATTGTTTAATAATCACTAATTTTATTACAATTGATTTTAGAAACGATATGATTTAATTTCTTAGCTATAATTTATGCCCGTTGATCAATAATGCATTTATG
This sequence comes from Allium cepa, assembly GCA_030765085.1. Taxonomy (NCBI): domain Eukaryota; kingdom Viridiplantae; phylum Streptophyta; class Magnoliopsida; order Asparagales; family Amaryllidaceae; genus Allium; species Allium cepa. The sequence goes on along the minus strand of CM060938.1, from coordinate 618,144,467 downwards.
AATCAGGTCTCATGAATCCTAGCAACTCTTTTTCCGTGGGCTTTTCCTTCTACTTAAATGTTAATAACCCAATTAGGTCATTTGATGATTATTTTCGTTGCTTCGGTTTCATATTGTATTTGGGACCAAAATTTTAGAGATCAAAAGTTTCTTGATGTTGTTAACTGATATGATATTTTTTTTTCCGATCGTACTATGAATGTTATGAAACTATTTCTTTATTAATGGAAGAACAAGTTGAGGCAAAGCTGGCGAGCTTTGAATACGCACTTGATTTCTTTTATGTTCATGCTATAAGGTAATTTAAGACGATCGTAACATAACCTTGGATGGTTTAGCAAAATCGATCTTCCAACATCCAAAAAAAGGAAAGGAAAAAAATGAATTGTAATCTAACCATGACAACCTATAAAATTCTTCTCCATATGGAATTGTAAACCATTAATGGCAGTTTAAATGATTGACCAATCAAATGATTTGAAATCAAATGTTATCACTTAATTTAATACTTAATTTGTGAGGGCTTCTGTCAGAAGAGCAAACTATTATTTACAAAGTTAGGCTAAAAGCCTATCAAAAGATTCAAAACACTATTTTTCCAATACATTTTCTTATGGATGTACTCTCGGGTTGCTTTCTCTTCTGATATTTTCAAGAGTATCTGTCTGGTCAATGACTGTGTACATTATTAATTTATTAACCAAATCATCCTTGCGTGAGTTAGCACTGGCCATGAGGACAGTTCGAAAACTAAAACATTTGAAGTTAATTTTAGTTTCTAAATGTTAACGTCTCAGTAATTCTTATTGCTTTGTTTCAAGTAACCTATCAAATTGAAGCAACAAAAAACTACTTCATGAATTCATGCTTTTGGACTCAAAGTAGGATTTAAACACCATGAGTAATTACTTTACTGGTGTCAATTGATTTCAATTGTGAGGTTTGACCATCAGTCTAAGTTCAGGTATAACATGTTTTATTATCTGGTTGTACCCATTCTAATTTGACTCTGTATGTACATAATTTTTGGGCCACTCGGGAGAGGAGAATGAGGAGTGTAGGGGTGACTGAGAGCGTGCCTGTGAATAAGTGTTTGGATATGAACACCGCCGAGGATGACATTGTGGCCATGACTATTGCGGGCATATGGAGATTGCCGACATTGATGGGTCTCCTACAATGGTATCGATTTTGCTTGGTTTATGTGCTTTTTGATCAATTTTTTTTAATCGCTGTAAAATTTTCTAAAATTTGTTTATTTTTACGAATGTTATGATGCTGTTTTGCGAAATTGAATCGTAGAAATTGAACTTGTTCAATATTTTCTAGTAACCAAATTTGTAGGTCATCATTTTAAATTTTTTAAATCAACATACACAGACTATCTGCGTACAATATTTTAATATAAAAAATTTGATACGTGGATAAACGATTATGATTGATTTTGTTTTCTTTGAAAACATAAATTAAACTTAAGCAATTGGATTTCAAGTTTGGTTGTCGACTTTGTTACATCAAGAATCCTTTATTATTCAAAACACCGATAAAAAAACGATAACGTGGGGGAGGTTTTTTTTTTGTGGTGGGATTGGGGGGGGGGGGGTTGTTCAGTTAGTTGGAGCAATGTTGATATCAGAGCAAAATGCGTCGCATTTGGCATCGAAGGCACTGGCAATAAGAGTTATTAGGTCCTAATTTTTTAACTGATCAAGTTCCATTTTCTTGTATCTTGCAAGATCACTATTATAAGTAGACGATTTTATAATTACACCTTTGATTAAGTATAAACTCATTTTTATCTTGCAAAACCTCATTATTATATAATGAATTTAGAAATTTATTTCATAATTTTCAGAATTATAAAACTCTACTTATAAATATCTGGATTTAACCGCTCTTACAGTGACATTTTTGAAAACTGTTTTACTCGTAACTTGAGATTTTCAGATCGAAAACTTAACTTTATGGACAAAATGTTTTCCGTTACAAGTCATTCCGCCTTGAAACGCATTTTGCACTTCCATTCGAAATTACAGGTAGCATAACCGCGAACTGTCATTTCAGAAAATGCTCGATTTTGACTGTTTGAGGAATTGTTACGGGCTCGTCCGAAACACTTCCAAAACACTTCCAGAACACTTATAAATGATTATAAAATAATATAACCATTTATTTTATTTTCTAGCTTATAAAATATCTTTTCCTAATATTTTATCTTTTATAATATATTATATTATTATAATATTATATTTAATTCTTTTTTTCATAATTTATAAAATATTATTCCCTAATATTTTATCTTTATAATATTATATTTAACCTTTTATTAACATATAAGAGGCTCAACCATTTTGGGTTGTACACACATTAATGTCAGTTTAACGTGACCTGAAATTCCATTTTAAAATTGTGATATAAACATGATTATGCAAATATAAATGTAATATCATATATGAACAAGTCATCCAAACATGCATATAACATCCATTGTTATCATCCAATATTAGTAAGTCAACACAACCAAGTTACTAATCTTTTCTAAGTTTGTTTACTAACTTTTTATAACCTGTTAATTAAACACGTTTTACTAACCAAACATGGTTCCAAACTTCGACAAGCTTCCAAAATCCTCCCTAGCACAACATCGCTTTCGCTCATCGACAAGCTTCCAAAATCGTTTTACTAACCTGTTAATTCTCCATCGCTTTCGCTCATCGACAAGCTTCCAAAATCCTCCCTAGCACAACATGGTTCGGCCTCCCCGTATACAAAGCAAAACTCCGACCTTTTGCACTTCCATTTGCTTCCAAACTCCACTGGTGCTTCACGCCTTCACTTCGGCATAACCTACCCTTGTTTCTCCTTCACCGGAGCTTCCAAACTCCACTCCTTCCTCCTTAATATGTCAGCCATGACATGTATGTGGAGTTGGTGAACTCCGGTGACGACGAAACCAAGCTAGTCAGCTCCGAAACGCTTCAAGAAGCTTAGATCCATGGCCAGATCTAAGTTTTAACTAGTTTTTGAACTGTTTCGTTTTATTTTCTTTTGGTGGAAGCCATTAATGGACTTGAGAGAGAGCTTGAGAGAAGAGAGAAAATGAAGAATGAAACAAAGTGTAGTGGAGGAGGGGATGCTCTTCTACTTATAGCCAAAGGCTTAGGAATTTAACATGTGCAAAACATCACATCAATGTCACATCCACTATACCTTCCATACCCTCTCTTAACCACGCTACACTTACACAACCATACCATCCCATCACATCTCATTAAATGCACACAAACCCTCCTTTAAGCCACATCAAGAGTACACAACCCATACCCTCCACTTTATGTCGAATCAAAGCCATACCCTCCACTTTATGTCGAACCAAAGCCATACCCTCCACTTTATGTAGGTGAGACCCATTTGAGGTTTCGTTAACTCATATGCATGTTATACGACATTCTGGTGACGTTTGACGACTTCTACGCGACGTTTTATGCAATGTTTTACAACTTTTTTTGTTATCTTTATCCGTTATGTATTTTATCATATACTCATCTTTATACATTTGTAAACATTGTTTATAAATCATATTTCAATAATCTTATATCAATTTAACTCCCTGGATTAATTATAAAATCCTTTATATTGAATATACAAAAACTGCTGCCGATTTACGCTGTCAAAAGTGAAAAATGTACTAATGATGATGCCATCAATATTTTCATGACCTAAAACATGAAAATATTTTTATTTCTTATCCTTGGTTAATAAACATATTAGTGTAAGCATCCAGACTCGTGCACAATTCTTTTGGTCAAAATCAGTTTTATCAATAAAACAATTTTGGGTTACATAATTGAATTCCCATGCTTTTTAGCTTCGCACGATAAAAGTATAAGTCCGATTGCTATGAAATTTGAAAGCCTATGATAATATACCATTACGGATCCAACGAAACTAGTTTCGTCCAATTCTGAGACAGTGGCTCGAATGACTATTTTTACTATTAAAATAATATCGATAATTTCCAATTTCTGTTCAATTACTTTTAATTCACTTTTAAAAGTTTACTATATTTGTTCCAAATCAAATAGATTTTATATCAACATTAGAAATCATTTTCATTCACGTTAGATTCTAGATTCACTTACTTGGCCAAATCTAATTATTCAGTTAATTTTTCAATATTTAAAATCAATTAAATATTCCAATTCTAAACGGCTAAAATTCTGGGTCATTACATCAACGGAGGCAGAGTTTTCATGATCGAGCATGTGCTAGAGCCCCAAGTTTTGATGGTCGACCGACTAAATACCAACTGTGACTAGCTTTTGTTGGGCATGGATTGCGGAGGGGTAAATGTTACATTAACAAGAAGCTTGGTGACTTGTTTCAACTATGGGTCGGACAAGCTCTTCGCTCTGGAATTGACCTTTCAAGATTTTAATGGGAAGTTTTAAGCTTTTCGCTTTGGAATTGACGTTTCAAGATTTTTATGGGATGTTTTAAGCTCTTCCGACCTTGAAGAACACGGTGGTGAAACAGCGTGTGAACGCTGACAATTGCTTTTAGCTTCTGAGAAAGGTTTTAAACCATGAGTCGGTCGATTAGGAGTTTTCAAATATCACTTTTCATTTTCCAGGGTTGATGTTGTTTAATGTTATTTCACATAATTACATTAGGTTGGAGATCCATGCGGAGGTGATGAGCTTGAGGGTTCGTGAATCATGATTTATTAATGCCGATTCAAGTTGACGGTGATGATGGAAAATCTGTTTCACCCAGTCCTTAAATGGAGGTAATGGTGATGTAGTTGGAAAATGTTTTAAAGTAATTTGAGTGTGCTCCATATATGACGTATGTTTTGAAGGATATTAACATTTGATTGAAGGTGTGATTATTTTTGACAATGGTTCTTATTGATTATTTTCTATATGATTTAACTTTTAAAAATTATGTTGATATATGACACTAATACTGTCTTCAAATATTTAATATGTTTTAACATAAAGTCTAACCAAATATTTGTTAAAACATATTAACTATCTTCAAATATCTGTTAATATTATGTAAATTTGGATATTATTTTTGGTATAATCAGCTGCATTGATGGAATGTCAAAGTGCAAATTTACATCTTACATCGGGGGGAGAATGAGAGAATCCTGTGTATGTACATAAAGATCGAGTTTATTGTATCACTTGTTCCTATCACACAAATTATTATCCACAACAATATAAATAAGTAGAAAAAAGGAATGTTAAGAAAATGGAACTTTTTAATCATTTTATATCTAATTTGCAATATTTTAAATGCCTAATATGTTTGTTTATGCTTATTAATGACTGAAAAAGTGAAGTTTTAAGAGTATAACATGAAATCCGTAGTTTGGTTATTAGGGATTTCATTATATAACTTTTTTGCATTAGACGTTTAGATAAATTTGCGCGTGGTATATATATAAGCTTTAATAGGTTCTTTGCTTATGCTTTTCCACTTAAGAATACAATCTCATTAATTTTATAAATCATATAATTTGATTCTTCTATTATATTATTTATAGAGGTTGACTTAATGAGATTGTTTAATAATCACTAAGTCTATTATCATTGATTTTAGAGACGATATGATTTAATTTCTTAGCTATAATTTATACTGGTTGATCAATGATGCATCTATGAATCAGCTCTCATGAATCATATCAACTCTTTTTCCTTGGGCTTTTCCTTCTACTTAAATGTTAATAACCTAATTAGGTCATTTGATGAATATTTTCGTTGCTTCGGTTTCATGTTGTATTTGGGACCAAAATTTCAGAGATCAAAAGTTTCTTGATGTTGTTAACTGATTTGAATTTTTTTTTTTTTTCTTTTTTTCTTTTTGGGTCATACTATGGATGTTATGAAACTATTTCTTTACTAATGGAAGAACAAGTTGAAGCAAAGCTGGTGAGCTTTGACTATGCACTTGATTTCTTTTTATGTTCATGCTATAAGGTAATTTAAGATGATCGTAAGGTAACCTTAGATGATTTGGCAACATCAATCTTCCGAAATATAAAAAAAGGGAAAAAAAGAAATTGTAATCTAACCGTGACAAGCTATAGCATTCTTCTTCATATGGAATTGTAAACAAATAATGGCAGTTTAAATGATTGACCAATCAAATGATTTGAAATCAAATGTTATCACTTATTTAATACTTAATTTATGTGGGCTTCTGCCAGAAGAGCAAACTATTATTTGTGAAGTTAGGCTAAAAACCTATCAAAAGATTCAAAACACAATTTTTGCAATACATTTTCTTATGGATGTACTCTCGGGTTGCTTTCTCTCCTGATATTTTCAAGAGTATCTGTCTGGTCAAAGACTGTATACATTATTAATTTATTAACCAAATCATCCTTGCGTGAGTTAGCACTGGCCATGAGGACAGTTCGAAAACTAAAACATTTGAAGTTAATTTTAGTTTCTAAATGTTAACGTCTCAGTAATTCTTATTGCTTTGTTTCAAGTAACCTATCAAATTGAAGCAACAAAAAACTACTTCATGAATTCATGCTTTTGGACTCAAAGTAGGATTTAAACATCATGAGTAATTACTTTACTGTTGTCAATTGTTTTCAATTGTGAGGTTTGACCATCAGTCTGTCAATTATAAGTTCAGGTATAACATGTTTTATCATCTGGTTGTACCCTATTCTAATTTGATACTGTATGTACATAATTTTGGGGCTACTGGGGAAAGGAGAATGAGGAGTGTAGGGGTGATTGAGGGGTGATTGAGAGCTTGCCTGTGATGAAGTGTTTGGATATGAACACCGCTGAGGATGACATTGTGGCCATGACTACTGCTGGCATATGGAGGTTGCCGACATTGATGGGTCTCCTAGAATGGTATCGATTTCGCCTGTTTTAAGTGCTTTTTCATCAGTTTTGTTTAATCACTGTAAAATTTTCTAAAATTTGTTTATTTTTACGAATGTTATGATGCTGTTTTGCGAAATTGAATCATAGAAATTGAACTTGTTCAATATTTTCTCGTAACCAAATTTGTAGGTTATCAATTTAAATTTTTTAAATCAACATACGCAGACTATCTGCATACAATAATTTGATAAAAGATTACGATTGATTTTGTTTTCTTTGGAAACATGATTAAACTTAAGCAATTGGATTTCGAGTTTGGTTGTCGACTTTGTTACATCAAGAATCATTTATTATGCAAAACGCTGATAAAAAAAAATGATAACGTGGGGCTGATTGTTGGAGCAATGTTTAGGTCAGAGCAGAAGGCATGACATTTGGTATTGGAGGCCCTGACAATAAGAATTATTCTATGATAAAATGAGTCATAATTTTTAAATTGATCAGTTTCCATTTTCTTGCATCTTGCAGAATCACCATTACAAGTAGCTAGATGATCTTATATATGTCACTGCTTGCTTGATTGTAGCATGAGAAGTGCAACACATGTGACCGCCAAGTGTTTCACACATGTTAGTTTGTAGTTCAATCAGGTATATTACATTTTATCAGTGATTTTTTCCACCGTGTTTAGCAAATTTTGACTTTAGCTCCTTGTCTCATGCTACATGGTTTGTTTTCCATATACAACTTTTATGCTGCTATTTGGTTGCTCACTATATTTTGTGTTATAATTGTACATGTTCTTCTGATCAAAGATGCTTAAGTTAATACATGTAACTTTGAATATGCTAATATGCCTTCAATTAGCTAAATGTCTTTTTTGGAAGCATGTCTCAAAACATTCTCACATCCAGATATGATTAAGTAATTCTGGAAGAATGTAACTTTATCTCGTTCCATGTTTATTTTCAGTGTGCATGATCCTTATCTTTTATTTGAACAATTACTTTATCATAGCATCATTGTCTTATTATACTGGTTTTGATATCAGCATATAATCCGTGTACGTGTCTTCCTTATTTGTGCAAGTAATTCTGGGTACTAGCTCTACTGAGGATAAAGAAACTGACATAAAAACTGCTATTAGCTTAGCTAAACTAACAATTTTTGATGTATAATACAGAAATGTGATATCAATTTCGTATCAATGGGGACAAAGTCTTACAAAATTCAGTTTGCCTGCAGATTGGAAGGTAACTGTATATTTTTGTGTTACTGCTGACTATTCTTGAACTAACCACAACTACTTAAATTATTGGCATGTGTTCAAAAGGAGGCTGAATGTTGCTTACACTAGCACTAGTCAGGGAGTTCGAAGTTGATATATAGTATTACATAATGTCAAATCATATGAAATGTGGTCATATGATTTTCACATGATCATTTCTTTATAATTGCACATAGCAAGTAGCAGCCAATAATTTGTGAAATTTCAGTTTATTAGTCAAAAACAATTATCTAACTTTTATGTATTAGAGGACGAATTAGTATCATTTTTATTGTTATAGACATTTCATGAACCTTCTCTCTCTCTCCCTCCCTCCCGCAGAACGGCAGATAGATTCTCTAGTTTTAGCTCCATTTCATGTATCAGGCTTGGTGTTAATAATACGTGTTTTATGAGATATTTAAAATGCTTCATATTGTTTACAAATTTAGAAATGTATATGATAGAATGTGTGTAGAAGATAAACAAATTAAAGCATATTTTAACGAGATGGTTACATAATACACACACACATGCATATTAAAGAACGAGTCCAACAAAAAAAGGATCGAGGAGAGGTAGGGTTTTATTTAAGTTTTTGAAGGATTTTACAAAATTACAATGAATCCAAATTTTGAAAGCCTGTTGCTCCTTAATTTTCGACGACGTTATATTAGTTCAGATGCAACTGAAACAATAATCATGATTCCAATCTACAAAATGTGGCGAAGTTGATGGAAGTTAAATTCGAAAAATATTGGAGTAGCAAAGTAATTAATAAAGCCATTTTTATACCACTTGCTTTGAATTCTAGGTACGAAATCCAATTTTTGAAGACCAGTTTTACTGATATAGGTTAGAGCGATTTGAAGTGAATAAGTTTCTTGATATTATAAAACATGTTTTAAATGAGTTATATGATGAACATGGAAAGAGTTACGAGTGTGATTTTAATAAATATAACTGGATCTTATAATCTTGTAGGAATCGAAGAGATTTATGAACAATTCGATGATAATCTTATAAGCAAAACGTTAAAAGGGCTTCAACAAACAAGAAGAGAAGAAAATCACTCTAACTAATTGGGTTGATCGATATTTACAAGATTCACTTGAAAATCGTACAAGAGGAGATTTTCATTTGTTAGATTGGTTGAAAGGTAACCAAACAAAATACCCAATGCTTTCGGAAATAGCCGAATTCAACAGCTGGTTGCAAAAGTTTAACATTAATTCTTTTAGGGCTTCATTGTCTCCTAAAATGATCGAAGCATTACTATGCTTTAGCGATTGGTTGTAAGTGGAAAACTTTGATTGTCATGAAATGCAATTTAAAGAGGATGGCCAATTGTTAGTGGATATGCAGGCTATTTGTTATTAATAATGTAGGTTTTCATTTGTTTACATCGTTTATTTTTCATTTATTTAAAATGTATCATTATCGTACAAACATCTATATCGTTTATTTTTTATTTGTTCGGTATTAGAAGCTTAGTTTTGTGTGTGTGTGTGTGTGGGGGGGGGGGGGGTGTAAATTCGCACATGAAAGCCTGTTGCTCCTTAATTTTCGACGACGTTATATTAGTTCAGATGCAACTGAAACAATAATCATGATTCCAATCTACAAAATGTGGCGAAGTTGATGGAAGTTAAATTCGAAAAATATTGGAGTAGCAAAGTAATTAATAAAGCCATTTTTATACCACTTGCTTTGAATTCTAGGTACGAAATCCAATTTTTGAAGACCAGTTTTACTGATATAGGTTAGAGCGATTTGAAGTGAATAAGTTTCTTGATATTATAAAACATGTTTTAAATGAGTTATATGATGAATATGGAAAGAGTTACGAGTGTGATTTTAATAAATATAACTGGATCTTATAATCTTGTAGGAATCGAAGAGATTTATGAACAATTCGATGATAATCTTATAAGCAAAACGTTAAAAGGGCTTCAACAAACAAGAAGAGAAGAAAATCACTCTAACTAATTGGGTTGATCGATATTTACAAGATTCACTTGAAAATCGTACAAGAGGAGATTTTCATTTGTTAGATTGGTTGAAAGGTAACCAAACAAAATACCCAATGCTTTCGGAAATAGCCGAATTCAATAGCTGGTTGCAAAAGTTTAACATTAATTCTTTTAGGGCTTCATTGTCCCTAAAATGATCGAAGCATTACTATGCTTTAGCGATTGGTTGTAAGTGGAAAACTTTGATTGTCATGAAATGCAATTTAAAGAGGATGGCCAATTGTTAATGGATATGCAGGCTATTTGTTATTAATAATGTAGGTTTTCATTTGTTTACATCGTTTATTTTTCATTTATTTAAAATGTATCATTATCGTACAAACATCTATATCGTTTATTTTTTATTTGTTCAGTATTAGAAGTTTAGTTTTGTGTGTGGAGGGGGGAGGGGGTAAATTCGCACATGATTATAAATCAACGAAAGCGCACACGGAAGCATTAAGATCGCGCGGTAGTACGATAAAAAAAACGACGACTAATATCTTAAAAATAGAACAATAGATTATACATACACATGTAAAAGAAGATCATACACACGATTAATAATAGTTACACCATCGTGAAATAGTGTACATCCACTTTAGGTAGAGAAGATTTTGCTACTTTATGACAAAGAAAATTTAAAAGATTGAGAATGGAGGTAAAGAAAAAAAAATATATGAAAAAATCACCAATTGAGAGAATTCTACTAATATCTAAAGGATGACTATTTTCATATAGAGATTAATACTTAAAATTGAAGTAATTGATTTATGGTTATAAATTAACGTCTCATTAATTCTTCTATTCATATGGGAAACACTTATCGATTTGATTTTTTCAGTTTTGTTCTATATGCACGTGTTTGATAAAATGTCTTCTTTAATCAACTTATTAGGGAATTAATTGATTATTTCATTCTCTCAAAAATATTTCTCCTTATAATTCATTATCTTCTTTAGTGCAATAAAAAGGCAATATATTAGAGTCATTATTTCATCTTAACTCAAATATCTTTCTAATCTTCTATAATTGAAAATATTATATCTTCAAAATCAACAATATCTTCTAAATCTTCTTTAATACGGAAATATTATATCACTGAAATCTAACAACCTTCACATCGATACTATATTTCCATGTAAGCGTCTACTAACTCCACCTACATCCTCTTACTTCAAGCAACTTTCGGATAACACACCATGAATACTTTTCCAATAAGGTTCGGCATGGTCGTTACCCATTGCAATTTGTCAACGAACACTAAAAAGGCCACCACCTGCCAAACAAGTATTGAAAGTACCATCTCCATTTTGGACCTATTAATCACCATAGTGAAAACAAACGTCTCCATCTACTACCTCATTCTCTTCATGTGCCACCATGTAGCACCTACAACCTCAGCAAGTAGATTAAGTTCATGCAATGCTCGAACTTAGATGCATCTGCTTTTCTTTATTCATAGAGACAAGGAAAGACCCTGTTACCTCTATGTGCTTTGTACTCATACTAAATGTGGGTTCTCAGCCAGACATATTGCGCTTTAACTGTCGTAAATTACTATTATACTCCCATAAGCAAAGCCTAAATCACACAACAACTACTTCAAGTGAAGTGCCTCCTTAGCCGGTTCAAGGGAAGTGCCTCCTTAGCAGCTTCAACAACAGCTATCAAGTTCGCCTCTATAATAGACAAGGCGACCGTAGTCTACAATCTTTATATATCGATGTTTGGTAGATAAGCTTAACCTAGAACCATTATATTTAGTTACATCCTTAAGAGTTGCAAATCCAACAGGAGAGTATGCGACACTTGGGATGAAGTGTCACCACTTAGAGTTTGACTAGTTAGGTCATACATTTGTTTGCTGTTTGCTTGTGTTTGACTTTGTAGGTTTCGGAATTATATTGGGTATGGATTGGTTAAGTGAGTATGGTGCTAGTATATTTTTCCATGATAGGAAAATATTGCCTAGACACCCTGACTGTAGTGATCGGATATTTATACTATAGAAAACCCTAGTTGTGAGGTAAATGCTTTGTTGGGTGTTGTGAAGTTGGAAGACGAGTTAAATCGATTTTTCATGGTTAGAGAATTCGTGGATGTTTTCGAGCCTATAGTAGGATTGCCACCAAAATGGTCTATTAAGTTATACCTTTATGGCATTCAGGACTCTATATAGATCGTACGAATTATTAGTTATGCCGTTCGGACTAACTAATGCACCGACATTCTTTGTGGATTTGATGAACCGAGTTTACCAAAAGCACTTAGATAGGTTCATGTTGATTTTCATAAATGATATTCTAATATACTCTATGGATGAGAAGGAACATGAATTTCATCTTAGAGTTGTGCTTGAGACGCCGAGGCAGCTTTAGCTGATGGCGAAATTTTCGAAGTGTCATTTCTGGAAGGTGGAAGTGAAGTTTCCTGGTCATGTAGTCTCAGAGAAAGGGTTGTCATTAGATCCGACTAAGATTGAGGTGGTGGATAATTGGAAGAGACCCAAGGCAGTGACCGAGATAAAGAGTTTTCTTGGATTGACTAGATATTATCGAAGGTTTGTATAGGATTTCTCATGGATAGCAACGCCGATGACAAAGCTAAAGCAGAAGGATGAGAAGTTTGTGTGGCCCGATAAAGTGTGGAAGCATCCCAAAGCTTGAAACACTTATTGACCCATGCACTTGTGTTAGTTGTTCCGGAGGGGATTGAGAATTTGGTTATATATACAGATGTGTGTGGAACTGGATTAAGAGCTATGTTGAAGTAGAGAGGTAAAGTGATTGACTATGCTTCTAGACAACTTCGACCGCATGAGGTTAGATATCCAACACATGATTTTGGGTTAGCTACAGTGATTTTTGCTTTGAAGGTATGGAGACATTACCTTATAGGATAGAGGTTTGAGCTTTATGCTGATCATATGTTGTTGAAGTATTTTTTCTCTCAGAAGGAGCTGAACATGAGATAACAAAGATTGTAAGAGTTTATTGCCGCTTATGATTTTGGGATTGAGTACACACCAGGGAAAGGTAATAAGGTGGCAGATGCCTTTAGTAGGAAACATCATAATGCAGTGTTGGTGATGATTGCTAAGTGGTAGGAATTGGAAGCATTGTCAGCTTGTAGAGTTCAGTGGAGATTTGAGGCTAGGTCTGGTGGAGGAAGTGTATGTTGTCTTGTTTAGAAGTTCGACCGGTAATGATCGAAAGGATAGCTTCTAAACAAGAGGCGGATCCAGTTTTAGTTGAACAGATCAGGAAGTTAAGGGATTGAACGAAGAGCGATGACTTAAAGGATTTCAGTCTTTACTAGAATGGATGGTTTAGAAAGAAAAGGAAGTTATATGTTCCTAATGTGGGAGGCATTAGGAAAGACGTTTTGAAAGAATGCCATCGTTCGAAGTTCACTATTCACCCAGGAGGAACCAAGATGTATTAGGATATGAAAAGGAGTTTCTTTTGGAAGGGTACGAAGAAGGATGTTGGCTTATGGGTAAAGTAGTGTTTGAATTACCAACAGGTAAAGACTGAACATCAGAAGCCAAGTGGACTGCTTCAGCCGTTGGATATTGGTATTTGGAAAAAAGAATCTATTTCTACGGATTTTATTGACGGGTTGCCAAGATCTAGGAGAGGAAATGAAAGTGTATGGTCATAACGGATAGATTGACCAATAGTGCCCATTTCATTCCAATTAAGTCAACTAAGACGGCACCTGTTTTAGCGAAGTTGTTTATGAAGAATGTGGTTAGACTGCATGGAATTCCTAGTAGTAATGTTAGTGAGAGATTTCTTGTTTATTAGTGAGTTCTAGAAAAGTTTACAGGATATTTTAAGAACCAAGCTCGAGATGAGTACCGCTATTGTAGGATATCCGGAAGCAATCAAGGCTTATATAAGCTATGCTAATTACGGAAAAGTTCATGAGGGAAAGTTTGCTATCTTTAGCGACTTCTCTACATATGAAATCAATAATCTTCTTGAAGAGATACATATTCTTAGTCTTTTTGATAATTCTGAAAATGATTTTGTTTGCTATACAAATCTTGTTAAAATGTTTTATGCAAATTTGAATTGCGGTTTTCATAAAGGAAATAAAAATGAAATTTGAAGTAGTGTTAAAGGCACTAAAATTGTTTTAAATTGTGAAATTTTGGACAACATTCTCAATTGCACGAATTCGGAAATGGATCTTTCTACTTTTAATATTAATGAACATGATCGTGAGATTTTTGAAGGAGATGACAAATTTGAAATTAAAAATCGTAACTTTCGTCCGAAAGCACGTATTGTTAATCTTCTTTTGCAACATACTATCACTCCTAGATTGAGAAATTTCAATAACCCGACTTTGAAAGTTTGTAAAGCTTTTTTTGCTATTTTTGGTCATTATGACGTTACTTGGACGCAAGTGATTATAGATGAACTTCGTCCTAAGAATTTGAAAATGGGTGAGAATACTTTGTATCATGGAATCTATCTCACTCGGAGTTTTAATTATTTTGGTGTTGACTATAAAAGGGAAGAAATTGTTTCAAAAAAAGTGTTTAATCATGCCAATATTTATCTTATGAAAATTCCTTTCATATTTCAACAATATGAATCTCTTGCCGAAAAGGATGAATGGTTGGCAAATGAAGAGATGGAAGAAGAAAATGAGGATGATAAGTCAAATGCAGATCAAAGGCACTTAGAACTAAGTCAAATGCAGATGATAAAAGAACAAGAGAAGCATTTCGATGCCCTCCATTGGATGATTTCTGCCCTAAACAAAGATGATTTGAATGCAAATCCTGAAGGAACTTTGATTCAAGATAATGAAGATTGAGAAGATATTAAAAATGACCATTGGAGAAGAAGGATGGGTTGAAGTTCCTAAAATTATTTGATCTCCTTATGGTTTGAATTGTTTGTTTTTGAATTGTTTAATTTTAATTGTTTGATTTGATTTGAATTGTTTGATTTGATTTTCTTTGATTTGATTTGATTTGGTTTGAATGGAATGTATAAAATCACATGAAACATAATATATTGTTATTGGATTTAAACTATCATATTTGTTATGTTTAAGTAACTCATGGTATTATATATATATTCCATCTTAATTTGTCATAGGTACTCCAGTACTGGATTAAGGGGGGGTTATATTAGTATAAGATTAGTTTTTATTGATGACAAAGGGGGAGAATTATAAAATAGAGTATTTAGAGTAGTTAGACTTAGATTAAGGGGGAGGTTTTAAGGGGAGTTATTAGTTTTAGAGGGAGTTATAGTAAATGTGAAGTATATTTTATAAACATAGGTTGTCATCATAAAAAAGGAAGAGATTGTTAGTCCTTGAGAATGATGGATTTGATGACAACAACCTTAGGAATTATTATAAAATATAAATACTAACATTATAGTTTAGATATATATGTATATACAAGATATAAACATACAGGTATCAAGAATGAAGACTGTACAGTATAAAGATACCAGGCTGATGAATTTAAAGATCGAAGATATCAAAATTGAAGACTCATGAATATCAAAATATCAAGAGTTCAAAATTCCAAAGTACAAGATAAGTATTGAGTCTAGAATTATGTTAAAACTTCTTGAAAGCACTTACATCTTTATTCGAAATTTATTCGTGGAATGGAATCCACTTCGAGCCTGTTAAAGGGATAGAACCCTAATGGGATAGAACCCATGACAATATCTAGTGGAACATATAGTGGTCCTATTTTGACATCCACTAATTTTATAAAAATGTTTTCAAAACTTTCTTTTCAAAAAGACATCTCTCTTGGTTTAAAATATTTTAGCCTCAAAACTATTTTTATCATTTTTAATATTTTGATTTTAAAATTGTCCTTGATTTTAAACTATCTCTTGTTTTAAATATTTAGCTTTAAAAATATTTATATACTCAGATTTTAAATCACTTTATAGATTAAGATTATATATATTAAAAATTACTTTCTAAACTCTTTTATGTGTTTAAACTATATTCAAATATATTTACAAAGTTTAGAAATTATTTTGAAAAATTATAAAAACCAATTTTAATAAGAAAATCAAAATCACCATTTTTGCCTAGAGCATGTCGACATACTCTTACCCCATGTTGACATGATGCCCGTTAATTTTCAAATTTCAAATTTTCAAAAGAAGTGTCTATTCGTCGTATTCTTTCACGAATAGATATGGCTATTGTTCTCTATAAATACCAGTAAGTTCTAAATGAATTTTAACCAGATTTTCATTCATTTTCTCTCCTCTTCATCTTCCACGTTCATTCTAAAGAATCCCAAACCATACTCTGTTGAAATACCAAGTGAATCGAACTTGATTATCTCTTGTTTGATTCTCTGCCACTCTCTCCATAAGATCTTAGTGCTATTCAGAGTTATAGGATTATTTGTAAATCAAACTATTGAGTAAAAGGTGTATTTGAGCCTTGAAATAAATTGGGTGTGATTATTGCCCCGGAAATTGATTAGGTGATTTTGTGGCCTGGTAAATCAAGAGAGTTTGCCTCAAACACGAATACAGGAGGGTGTACCTTGTGGTCTTAAAATCGAGGGTGTAATCTGAGAGATTATTTTGAAAAGAAATCCGTACAATTGTGTGGGACTGGATGTAGGGTAACTGTGAACCAGTATAAAATTCTGGTGTGTTCTTTCCTTTACTTCTTTTATTTATTATTTGCATCTGTGTCTGATTCTGTGATTATATTTGTGTCTGTGTATTGCATTTATTGGTGATTAAATTATATAAGTTTCAAAAAGATTTAGTAAATCCACAAAACTCTATTCACCCCTCTAGTGTTATTCTAGCCTTAACATCCATAATCCGCATTCCTAACAGTTGACACTGAGATTTGTAGGACCTTTTCCTATTATAGAGAGGATTGGAAAACTCGCATATAGAGTAGAGTTACCGAGTATTTTGGCAGGTGCCCATGATTTTTTTCATGTTTCTCATCTTAGAAAGTGTGTTAGAGACCCGAAGACTACTATAGCGCCGGCTGTGTTAGACTATTATTTGGGTTAAAAATTATTTACAACTAAAAAATTATTATTCGGGTCTGAAATTAATATATGTTTTAAGAGACATATTAAAAGCGTTTTTATGGAATTTTTGTAGAATTTTTGTAAGTGTTTTAATAGGTATGTAAAATTATTTAAGGTATGAGAATTAAATGTTTTAAATATCTATAAAAGGAGAAAGGACATTTTGTAAAATAAAATAAATTGTTTATTTCTGAAATCTTGGTAGCACTTGTAGAAAAGAGAATTTTCAACCATAAGAATTTGATAAACATAGCAGGTTAGTTGAAAAGTATTTCACTTTTAAGTTGAAAATAAATTTTACATGCTTTTAACATGTTTCACCGCTTTCAGCACCAGGGGTTCTGACCTAGATGTTTCGCTACCATCAGTTTCAAAACCAATGTGCATGGTATGCAGCGAATTGGACAAAGGCGGAGGACTGTTGTCGAAGCATTGGGTTCCGATAGGGTCGAAGCATTTTGCTTTCGAGGGAAGTGCTTTCGACTTGGTTAGTTTTTGACCAGGTTAAATGGTTTTAAAGGAAAGGTTTCGTATGGGTTGCGCCTTTGGTTTTAAATAATTGCTTTCGAAGGGGTCGAAACTCCTAGCTGCCGCTTTTCTACCTTTTGAAGTCAATTTTTTTGAAGGCGTACCTTTCTTTTAAAACTTGGCCACTTCTCCAATGATTTCGGAAGAGTGGTTTTGACACCATCTCTTCTTTACTTAGGAATTGTTTTCAAAAGAAAGGCTTTCGACTTAAATGGTTTTAATCACCATTTTGCTCTGTTGAAGTATAACCCAAGTGGTTTCGAAAGAGTTGATTTCAAATGGGTTCAAAAGGTGTTTTCCAGATGATCTAAATCGAACCAAAATGCTTTCGAAAGGTCTGAGTTGCAAAGGTTTTGATGCTTTCGAATGGTTTTAAAGTAAGGTTTCTAAAGGGTGGTTCCCTAATGGTTTCGAACGGGTTGAAAAGGAATGTTTCTAATTGTTTCGAAAGGTTTGAAAGGAAAGGTTTTCTAAAGGTAATGCTTAAAGGTATTATAGAAGGACGTCTGAGGTTTTAAAGCTTCCGAATGGAATGTTTTACAATGCATTCGAAAGGAAGATTTTTGAATGGTTTCGAAAGGTAGGTATTTGCCTCTCGTCCTAGGTTAGAAAAAAGGTTTTATTTAGTTTAGAAAGAGGCACTTTTTGTGGTTTCGAAAGGGGTACTTTTAATGGATTCGAAATGTGTACTTTCGAAAATTTAAATGTTTTCATCAATAAAGATCCGAGTAAAATATATATAACATGGCAAGGTGATTTTGAGTAAAGCATAGAGTATATGTATTTTACTTGTGTGAGTTTGATTTAAAAGTTTTAAATCAGTTCAAAAGGGTTTTCAAGGAAGTTTAAGGGAAGGTTTTCCTAAGTAAAATGACTCGGATATTAGAATACTAGATGAGACTGATAAAAGGTCGCACCTTATACAATAGCTATTAGCCCCGACTAATTTAGTCCAAAAATTCAGCGTGCAGGGCTTTATCGTAGGTAAGACTGTGAATAAATACAGAAGGGAATATATATTTGTTTACATATAGGTTATAGGTGATCCCGCAAAACCATTATGATCAGACGACCATGGGCGGTGTTAAATTAGGGACAGACCGTCCACAAGAGAAGTATTTAACAGACAATTAAGGAAAGACCATCAGAAGAGGAGAGTCTAATAGGTATTATATTTTGTTTATATTATTTGGTAAGCCCGAGCCATCCAAAGGTTAGTAGTTAGGCAAACAAAACTATAATGTTCGAGTAAATATGTAACGTTTGCGATTTTTCGACGCTCGAAAACCGACATCAATACGTCCACTGTATCAAATGCCGAGCAATCGAATGCCGGAAAACCGTACCGTTATGATTAAAGAAGAAGAAAAAGGTAGAAGAAGAGAGAAAAACATAGAACAAAATAGAAAGAAACAACAGAACAATATCAAAATCTCACAATCGCAGCGGAACAACATATAATAGATAAATGAATAATCTTAAACAAAGAACTATATCAGTTATTACATTACATCATATTATATTACATTACATTACATCATCAGAGTGTACAACAACAAACAACAACAAACAGCGGAAAAGAAATACTATATACTAGTGAATACGCCATGCCATCCAGCTTGCCTCCAGCAACTCCTGCATTCCAGAATATCGTAATAACCTAACTCTAGACTGCCCGTGTGGAAATTGGTGGGCACCCAGAGTTTAGGAAGGAAAACAAAAAACTCCAGCTCAGTCATGGGACTGGTGTGAGAACTTAAAATAGTTTATCTTTAAAAACAAACAACAGGATAATTTTAAAATAGATTCGCAATGCTTTTTGGAAAATGAAACTACCATAAGGCCTTCCGCATACACACACAATGCAAACGCAGAATCGGAGGAGATTTCTCCTTATGATAGTCAAAGATGCTTGATACGCATTAAAAAGAACATTTGATATTATTACTAGTGCATAGTGTAGAAAAAATCATTTCGGAAGTAAAGATATAAATTTTAGCCAGCATAGGCATTTCGCACTTATGCCTACTATAGCTACCATGTTCAATAGTAGGTTACCGCCACATTCCATGGAAGGTTATACAACTAAAACCGTACAAGATCGCATTGTTTCTTTGGATTTCCAACAAATGGTCAGGCCAAGGAACTTCCCATTGCCACATGGGTACGCCTCTGGAAAGACGACCCGAGAACCTAACCGGATCTCTTCCAACACAAGGTCGGGTTACCCTTCAAACTGGATAACTACTGACACGAATATGTCATTCCCCGATCGTAACCGATCTATATCCGTGGATCCTCGATTCCAACAACCACAAAGTAATAAATTTGCAGCAACAACATACGTTAGGTATCTGGACTCCATACCATGATACCACCTCTATCCAGAAGGAATGACATACACTAAAGGGGTGCTACCCCCTAATAACCTTGCCGCATCCTTCCTGTTTTGACCATTTCCGGGGTGGAGGTCCGACGAAGTCTCGTCCACAAAGCAACGCTTTATACAAAAGTTGTGCTTTATTCAACAAATGCTCAACAGCACTTCGTATGCCACATTACCAATTTGAGAATGTATCACTAGTAACCATCAACTACATAACCTCTAAAGGTGTTAAACTAAGAGAATAAATTCTCCGCCACCAACGGAAATATATTTGATAGAAACCATCTTTACATCTCAAATTATAACGTCAGACACACATCCATACAAGTCTGTTCCGGGATCGAACGGAACCGAAGGAACTTCCAAAGAAGTCCTTGCAATCTGGATATTCACTAATCACGACCGGACTTCCCATCACAAAGGGTAATAAATTTCTATATCGGAGATCAGCCGATGCAGAAACATTCGATGGTAATCCTTCCGTTTTCACAAATATCCGGTCTTCAACACCGGTCATCAAATGCAATCCATAACGACGTATCACATATTCGGAATGGGTTATACGACCCCAAGGTCCTTTCCCGGCTAACCCGAATAGTGAGCGCTTATTTTGAAAATAAGTGTGGCATTCAAATTCAAGCAAATCACAACAAATACCTATTTAAAGGTAAATATTGATAGTCGGTTAATTAACTATTAATAGACATGCACAACATCACCAAATTCCAAATAATTTCCCAAATAATTTATTTACCAAAATATCTTTACTAGATATATAATTTCCACACTTCAACCATTTGAAAACAAATTTTCAAATCACTTTTCACCTTTACCACTTTTGAAAACAAATTTCAATCATTTTCCTTACGCGGAAATACTTTCATTTCAAAATGGTTCATTTAAACCAATTAAATAAATCCTTTCCGATTTACTTTATATTTACGTTCCAAATCCGTAAATTTATTCCCACACTTCAAAAATAAATCAACGTTTATTTTTAAACAAATTTCCCTTTATTTTCATAAATTCCATAGTGAATTTACAATTCCAAAATATCTATGAATATACGATTTCCAAATCGATTTCTAATATTCATTTTCAATTTATCTTTAAAAGATAAAATCTCAAAATGTTCACTTCATATTGGAAAACATTTCCATACTTATTTAATAATAAGTAATTCACAAATCCATTTATTTTCAACACTTGGAAAATATTTAATGTACTTAATCGAAATTAAGTATATGTTTTATTTTTTAAAGAAAACGTGCACTTAAACACATTTATTTGAGTCAACACGAATGTTGCGTAAAACATCGTTACGACGACCCAAAATCACTAGTATAGGGATTCGAAATTAAGATAGATATATAAATCCCAATACTATATAAAACATTTCCTTTCGGAAATCATTTACTATAACAACAGCGTTATAGTCCACTATTTCCTTCTATTTCTCGAAAACGTCTATTTCAACAATGAATGTTGAAATATATGGTTTCGACACTTAATACATTTTAAAACAACTTCAAACCATTTGAATTCTATTTAAAACATCACTTCCTCAAAACACTTTAATATATTATTCACTGTCCCAAAATCGTGAATATACTCCTTTAATAAGCTATAAAAATTTACTTATCAAATTCAATCAATCTTGAATTTATAAATCAATGTTTATAAATTCACATTTATATATTATAAAACCTTCAAGTTATAAAATCACTTTATTCACAAATTTTATCCATATCCCATTTACACGCCCAAATCCATATTATAAGTAAATTTAACTATAAATCTTTTATTTTACAAAATCTATTCATTTTATAACTTCTCAATTTATAAATCTATAAATTTCATTACTTACTAATCCATCCATTTACTATTTCATTTTAACACAAAAAAACTCGTTTTATAATTCTATTATTTTTAATTTATAAATATCAATTTTATAAATCTTTTATATAAACCGTTTATAAAAATCCAAAAATCTCAATTTAAACTATTTTATAAAATTCATTAACTCCATATTTCAAAAATCACATTTTAACTATATTTCTCAAAAATCATAAATTTTATAATATTAAAATTTTAACGTTTATTTATTTGAAATCAATCAATTCGAAAAATTTATATAAAATGTATACTTTCAAAAATTACTTTAAAATTCTTTTAAATTTTGAAAATCATTCCTTTAACATTTTTAAAACTCCAAAATAGGCCCAATGATGCAACATCACCCAATAATCAATCACAGCATCCAAACATCATATATCAATATGATAATCAACAAATATCACAATATCTGTAATCAAATAAATACTGGTGAGGAATCCAGTTGGATCCCTCCAACCTGCTTCCCTACATCCACAGATGTTAGCACAATACCAATTTCGTTCCAATACGGAATATCGCGGTATATGGGATTCATAAAATATTATCCGCTATTATGCCGCGCAGTAGGGTCTCATCCACTATATAATGCGGGAAATCAACTCCAAGTACATAAATAATACCAATTCCACTTCAAGATGAAATATCGCGGTATATGTTTTTAATAAATAACCTCCGCTTAATAGACGGCGTATAATGTCTATTTCAATCAATAACAGATAATAATCATCATTCAAACATACATTCAAGCAAATTTTAAATCTAACTATTTAAAATTTAAATCGAACGATTCGATTGAGTGAGAAGTTCTCACCTTGAGTTTCCAATATCAGTTCTAGCGTTTTATTTCAAATAAAATTAAACACGCGTTTAATTTTACCCGAAATTTTCATTAGCTCCAAACGACTCCAAACCAGTTCCATTGCGTAGTGCTCGTCCATACGATTCCAACGCAACTTGTTTCGTAATTTTTCGACCTCATATGAATAAGTTATCGCATTTCAAAGATTGTACACATTATAATATAAAATAATTCATAATTTATTTTAATTTTTTATACCCAGATTTCACATCTGCCGTTGGATCTTGCTTCCATCTCATCAGGCCGTGCACGCAAAGCTTCTTTCCCAGGCAATCAAAATCGCGACCGAACCCAACATCCATTCGAAACCCTAATTGTCGCTCCAAGCTCGAGCCTTTTCACTCCGATCAAACACTTCCACTTCGAAGCCACGGCCAAGTCCCATACTCGACTACAACATCAGCCAACTCGGCTGCATCACTGCGTAGGAATTAACGCACGAACGCACGAACTTTGCATCGAGATTCCCATCGATCCTGAGTTCGAAATTCAATCATAGCCGTTCACATCGTAGAGCTCGCGAAGCTCTTCAACCTTCATTTAGGAATCGTAAGCTAAAAGGGTCTGGATCGAGAGATAATCGAGGAAGAAGTTAGGAAGTTTCTGGCCATTGAAGATAATAGAAATGGCGGCCTGCTCCTGAAACTCTAGGTTTATTTTCTTTTGCAATTTGTGAAATTAGAGGTGCTTATATAGAAAAATTTCCAAAACACTATTCACCCAAAATTTTCCGAACTCCAAACGAAGCGTGCCGGTTGGCGTTTCTAAGGTTTACCCTGCGTTCCGGACACAATGGAACGTATTTCGAAGGCCAATTCGATCATCTGTGCGAGTTACGGAAATAAACGATCGATTTTAAATTAAATCGATTTAAACCAATTTCTATGCGTTTTGGCTTGCCCCGGACAAACGGTAAATCCGATTGACACGAAATTTGAAACCTTACAATAATATCATATTACGGATCCGATGAAACTAGTTTCTTCGAAATCCAAGACTGTTTGAAAAATGGTTATTTTAAATCATCAATTAAATATTAAAATATTCAATTTTCACAAATCAACTTTAAATTAAATTTTAAAAGTTCTATAACATTGTTCTAACTCCAATATGATTAAATAAAATTTTACAAATCGTTTTCAACCATATTTAACCCAATTTCCAATTATTTCTGTAATTTTCAACAATTAAATTATCGATTTAATTATCCAATTAAATTCAGATATTCGAAAAATAAACTATTCAACTTACAAATCTTACTTGTTAATATTTAAATTCAATTAAATATACAAATTTTAATTAATAGAAATTCTGGGTCATTACAAAATAGTTCATTTATTACCTGATATGTATGTTTACATAATGATGCTTTATAGATTTTAACCATTTTTGGTTGCAGGAAAAATTTGCAAAAGATACGTTTTAAAAGGATGTTAGTGAGGGGAAACACGTTTGGCTAAGCGGCATGGTCTCACTTAATGTCGAATAACCAAGATTTATTGTATTATTCACAACATGCTTTATGTCTGACTCGAAGTTTACATTTTTTATTTTAAACTCTCGGGTGCTCAAGATTGATTTGAGTAGGCTGAAGGTTGAGGTTTTTAGGCTTTAGTAGGATGACGAATAAAGCTACCAAAGATGAGCAGGTGGCTGATGGATAGCTATTTAGGAGTTGCAATTCTTTTTTTTTTTATTTCCACTGTGTTGTATATGCCAGTTATGACAATATAGTACTCGGATCAACCAAATGGGTATCATCATATGTCGCTCTTGGCGTATTTGTATAGTAATTATATTTGGTCTTTACCTGGAAAATGTTTTGGAATTATGTAATTTAAAAATTGAATATGTATTCTGAAATGTAATGGACAATACTGTTTTGAAATTTGTGATATGTTTCATATTCAAGTGCTTCTGATATCATAAATACCATTAACATAGCCGTATTTAGTCGCCAAAAGTTAATACTATAGATGACCGCAACATATGTAGCACTTAGCTTTGGGCCTCGGATACGGGATGTTACATAATGTAGATTTATTGTGAATTTTCTAATGAAGAAATTGGTAAATTGGGTTTAAAATTAATTATGCTTATTGTATGTTTGTAGTGGACCAGAAATTTATATATGTCTGAAAACATATTAAAAGCGATTTATGTGACTTATTGTAGAATTTTCCTAAGTATTTTAATACAAAATTATTATGATATCGGACATAAATGTTTTATATATTTATAAAAGGAGAAGGGGCAATTTGTAAATGTTTTACACTGTTTAATTCTGAATTTTCACGGCACTTTTAGAAAGGATTTTGAAAAGAAATTGACAACCAATCATATGTTGATAAACAAAGAAGGTTAGTTGGAAAGAAATTATTTACTAAAGTCAAAAATCAGATTTTCTAAGGTTTCGCTGTTTCGCCACTTTCGCCAGCTACCTTTCGAATACATACTTATGCCTCCAACCGGTTTGAAACTAATGCACATGGTATCAAAGACTTGTTATGTGATGTATTGGAAATAGGTGGAATGTATAGAGCCGAAACAGGGATTTTGTGTAACGATCCGATATTTTCAACCATTCGCATCCGCACATGTCGGACTTGAATTGTTCAAAATACCACATTGTAAATAAAATTTGGCAAATCTCAGAATATACAGTAAATAAGTAATCACAGAATCACAGACACAGAATCAGAATACTCGCAGCGGAATTTAAAAATAACTTAGTGGTTCATGAAGCCACTATCAATAGTCTCAAAATAAGTATAAAGTACATAGTATTAAACCAAATATAGTTTGAAATCTCCATAGACTAATAAGAACTGAACAGAAACTTGACGACAGCTTGAAAAGAGATGATCAGCAGAAGTCCAAGCTTCGGAGGTGAAGTCTGAACTGAAACTCAGGCTGACCCGAACGTAAAATAAAACATAAACACTCGAGTCAGGACATACATACTTATACAGTGTAAGCTAATTCAAGTGTACTGTAATATAAAGCAGATAACTTAAAGGATGCTTGGGACATCCCATCCTCTAAGGATCCCTTAAACTATTTACTATATAGAAATAATTTCGCTATTATAATAGTGTCTAATAGTAAAATAAACTTACTTTTAAATAGCGTTAAGGAGTAACCTAATATTCCCCTTAACACAAAATAATGCCAATAGTCTGTACAGTACCGTAATACCTCCTGATCGGGAGGCTACCAGAAGATACTCCATAGGTACGACACAAATAGAAACTTATACAAGGCGCGCTAGGGTAGGTGACACGGCACAACTAGGCAATGCCAGGGTAGATATACCAATTACGCTTCCGGGTCGGTGGTAACGCGTAGCTACTACTACCGCCCACCTCGAACAACACCCCCTAATCAAAAATATCAAGAGTGGCTACCGAATCAATCCAAAAGTCAAGTATAATATCGAAGGGATGTGTCCGGTCAAAGGTGCTACCTCAATTAACTCGTCGATCGCTCCTGTTTTAGCCACCTTATGCCAACTCACGGGAGTTGGGTCCACATATTTACCTTAAAGGAAACGCCGCCACCATCCTACTTCATTCCGGAATCTCCACCGCGTACACCGTTGTCAAAATGGTTTTCGGTATCCACAGAGAGTATGCCCATATCCGATCCCGGTCTCTTTGCCAACCAATCGTTATTATTACCCGTGGTTATAAATTTCAAAAATAGTTTATATCAAAATACTTCATTTTAACTTTCAAAACTGAAGTTATTATATTTTCAAATCAAATATTCAAAAATCTCATTTCAGCCAACGACAACACTTAACAAATGCTATTGTAGCCCTTTTATTTATTTGGGTTTAGTTTTAAATTTCACAACCACATCACTTACCAAGTACTACAGTAACCTTTAATTAATTTTAGCCTTTAGTTCATTTGCATCAACTACGACACTTACAAAGTGCAGTAATATCCTTTACAACAATATTTAAGTAAATTAAATTTTTGACTTAAATATAAATTTATCAATAATTTAACTTAAATTTAACCAATTTAACTTATAAAATAATATTTCCACTTTTAAAATAGTCATTTAAATTTCTCAAAATTTATGATTTATATAAGGTAAATTTCACAAATAAATATTAATTTCTTAAGGCTTCACTTATTAAAGTCAAATCAAATTGTCGATTCTTTGCATTCAAAATTTACTTAATAATTAAATTTGATTTATTATTCCAAAATATAACTATTTTTCAATTTATTCCTTAACTTACCCATTTCCTTAAACTAAACTCCACTTCTCCTAAGTTTAGTTATATTCAAAATTTTATCTTATGTATTTATTTTATTAGCCATTTAATATAATTTTTTTAAATAATACCTTATTTATCCATTTAAATTCAATTAAATCAAATGTATTATACTTTATTTACTTAACTTGAATTTCATTCCTTTACAGAAATCAATTTCCAAAACAAATTTATATTCCACATTCCAACTTATCCATTTATTTCTTTATATATGTATAACTTGTATAAATCACTAAAAATCGTTTTAATTCATTTCAAATCAAAATAATACTATACCAATTTAAATTACTTCAATTTTTCCAGAAATATATATATATATATATATATATATATATATATATATATATATATATATATATATATATAACCACGGGTCTGTATAATGTTTTCTACCTAGGTCAAGTGGTACGGATAATATATTATTTCAATCCGTAATTTACAAAGAAAAATTCGGGTTCTATCGTTTCAAACTCGCAATCCCAAGTTAAATAAATAAATAAATAAATAAATAGATATCGTTCAGGCCTATCATTTCAGCCCGTAACGATTTAATTCTACAGGGAACTTGCAGTTATAAACAGTAAATAGTATAACAACTTAAATATATTAGTATAAAATATGGCTGATGATGTGTCAAATTAATAACAGGGTTTTTAACATCATAAATTTATATCGCAGGCAAGAAATATAAATATTCTATAATTACACTTGTTATTAATTTACAGATCTATAAGTACGTTTGTCTGGTGAGAATACTCACCTCTATGTTGCTGAAGATTTGATTCAAAACTACGATAACCATACCTAAACAGCATAGAAAGCACGATCAAATATTGGAAGATGAGACAAACTGATTTCGATCTTGAAATAAGATAAATAAATCTGAGTACGCGAATTCCAATTACGGACAAAGATTTTTTTTAAATAAAACAAAATTGGAACGAGCTAAAATAAAATGAAAATTGACTCAAATTGCTCGACCACTCCACCGCACGACTTGACCCATTAAAACAAAAGCTTAGCCTGCTCATTTATTTTTTCCAAATCAAAATTTACAAAATAAGTTTATACTCTATTTTTTTTTAACCCTTTTTACAAATATTATGACGTGTTAATAAAAAGGTGGCAAATCTTATGTGGGCAACATGCAATTCACGGCAGTGATACATAAAGGTAGTGCATGTAATATTTATTTATTATATATATATATATATATATATATATATATATTCTCTGTTAGGAAACAAGTAAAATATCAAAATCTCTAAATCAAAACAACTTTATACCGTTCTTACATATTTCATATATCCTTATACGTAATATTTCTAAATTTTAAAACACATGTGACCAAAAAAAAGCGTACGGTCTGGAAATACTTCTTCCCTGAACAATCGCGAAGCAGTGGAATTATCTGAAAATTTTTAGGCCGGGCTAACCTTAGGTGGCGTATGTCTTTTATATTATATTTTTTTTTCTTCAAACTGAAGTGCGCCTATACTCAAACAAGTATGCAGTTAATCCTTAATTACATGATTAATTAACCTTGATTATAACTTATTGCTTAATTAATAAATCTTTAATCATTAATTAATAATCTTTAATTATCTAATTTATGATCTTAAATTTCAAATTGATTAACCCTTAATCAATTATTTATTAATCCCTAATCATTAATTAAATTAAACTAATTATTCCTTAATTACCTTATTAATTTAATTAATTTCAAATCATTAAATCTTAATTTAACTTTAAGATAAAAACATTTCTTAATTATGACTAAATTGTTATTGACAAAAACATTTGAAAACAATTTACTTTTGAATTTGCTTTAAAAATTTCATTTCAAAAATGAGATGTAAAATGAATACAATTTAACTTAAACAAAGTTTAAACAATTCAAAAACCCTTTTAAATTGCATGGTAAAGAAATATTTGTCTTATAAAAGGATAACAATATACAGGTGACGATAAAATAAATATTCAAGTGCTATGCGAAAACTGCATCAGAGATGCTCGGCAATGCACGACCAGATCGGAGAGGAGGGGAAGGAAGTTAGGCGTTTGTCATGCGGTGGAGTAGTTTGAACAGAACAATGGAAAGAAAACAAAAGGAAATAAAGTTGTAGCCAGTACCTAATGCTACTGATTCTCACGCACGCAAGGAGGAAGAAGAGAAACCAAATGCAGTGAATGATGGAATTTTTCGTTCACTCGATTTATATATATAACATAGGGTGCGCAAATCAAGGGAGGAAAATATTTTTTTTATTGGTAAACATTTGTACGTATTAAATTGAGGAAGAAAATGTGTTGATTTGATTAGAGCAATATTTGTAGTGGACATAAATTTAATTAGTGGAGATTGCGTGAATTAAGGGGAAAGAAACAACAAGCACAAATATGTTTAAACGGTAAGGAACATGAAATTTTGAACGTGTATAATTTAAAAGATGGAAACTTGCGGTGATTGAGGTAAAACAATAGGCAAGCAAGGATTTTGCGTCGATTGAAAACAAGAAAAGGCAAGAATTTATTTGGCAAGAATTTGTACTCGTTTGAAATTATTAAGAAGAGAATGCGTTGATTAATAAAAAGAAACGGCAAGAATTTATTGGAGCAAATAATTGCAGTGGGTATGAATTAATCAGCGAAAGAATACGGCAAGCAATTATATTTTCTTTGAAACGGATAAGGAAATTTGAAAAAATGTTGCGCGTTTAATAATTTAGCAGAAAATTATGCGTTTGATATCTGTGGGAGAGGGAAAACGGCAAGTAATAAATTTTATTTCGGTAGGCTTTGCAATTTCATATATTTTATATATGAACTTCAGGTTGCTAAAGCGGGAAAGCACAAATTAATGGGTGCGTAATTTAAGGCAAACACGGATTAAAAATTTTTGAACGCTAAAGGAAAAATGATTTCTTTCATTATCAAAGGGGTGCGTGGGTTAATATTTAAATAGGGAAGTTTTGCATATGTTTGCGGGAATGTAGGTGAAATAAAATAGCAAAGAATAATTTATAAATCGTCAGAGGAAATTTCGAAGATTTTACTCCATAGTTACACGCGAATCAAAGGAAATACGTGAATTTTTTTTGAACGCGTTTTATAAATAAAAACTTCCGTTGATTTGGGAACAATGGCAAGGAAAATAAGTTGATTTTCAGAACGTTAAAGTAAATGATCTCTTTATTATCAACGGGTGTGTCGTTTTATTCAAAGAAGAAATTTTGCATTGCAAGAAATATTTGATAAAGTGTAATGCGAAAATAAAGGAGGAAGTAAATTTGCGTTTTTACGAAAATTTGCCTTGATTAAATGAGGCATGACCAGCGGTAATTAATTTTGAATGATTGAATTTGGAAGGCTATTGCTAAAACAAAGATTCCATACCACATTTAAATGATTTATGAAAAAGAAACGTGTTATATAAAAAAATTCTTATTAAAGAAACTTGCGTTGATTTATACAAAGAAATGGCTAGGACTACTAGGCAAACATTTGTACTTGCTTAAAAAATTTGGAAGTAAATGCGTTGATAAACTTTTCTTTCCTTTTTGAAAACGCAAAAATAAGATAAAGGGGGAAGGCGTTCATAAAGGAGGCAAGAATTTATTTGAAACAAAATGGGACGCAATATAATTTTGAACGTGAGTTTTGAATTCTAGGGAAGTTGCGTGATTTAAGCCAAAGAAAATATGGCTAGAAATAATATTCATTTACCACTTAGAATTTTACGTCTACTGTTTAATTTATCCATTTATAGCTAAGGTAAAAATTAAGAAGGCGTACTACAGAAGCAACATTTTATGCCCAAATTTAGAACGAAAATAATACTTTTTAGATTTATACGTTTAAAGAGTATCCATTAAGTACATACTATTTATACCACCAAATTAATCGAAACGGGTATAAATGTGCAAATTAAAACGCGCCTTTTTATAAAGCTTATTTACACACTATATTTTTTTCCAAGTTTTATTGCTTAAATAAAACATGGTTTTGCTTAAAATTTAGTTATTTACCATTTCAACAAAATAAACCAAATTTCCAATTAAAGTAAATCCTTAACCAAAGTCAAAATTTCAGAAATCTTATCCTTAAAATAAAAATTTAGGCTATGTTTTAATCAATTTTAAAAATTTAGATTTTTATATAATAAACCCCAAAGTTTTATAATTAAAATAATGAAATATTTGTTAAAATTTTGGGTTGTTACATTTTGAAGGGGTCGAGACCTTACTTTGCTTTTAAAGGAAATGCGCTTGGTTTGCTTTTGAAAGGAATGCTTTCGAATAAGATAGCTTTCGACTTAGCCAATTATTTTAAAGAAAGGTTTCGAAAGAGATTGCCATCTTTTGGTTTTAAATAGAGCTTTCGAAGGGGTCAAAACCCCTGCTGTCACATTCAACCTTTTGAACCAATGCCTTCGAATGTGTGCTTTTGCTTCAAACCCTGAACTGCTTCTCCAATGCCTTCAAAGGGATTGGTTTCGACTCCATCCACTTTTAGTTAGGAAATTGCTTTCGAAAGAGTTCCTTTCGAATTAGTTCTTTTAAGTCCCTTTTGATATTTTGAAAGTTAAACCCGAAGGCTACGAAAGAAATGGTTTTAAATGGTTTCCAAATGTTGTTCCACATGTTTTACTTGAACCTAATGCTTTCGACATGTTTGATTTATGTAAAGACTTAATGCTTTCGAAAGGTATACGATAAAGGTTTCGAAGGGGTGGTTCCCTAATGTTTTCGGAAGATTTACCTTACTGTTTAAACAGAATATTTTCAATGTTTTTGGAAGGCATGTTTAAAGTGTCTTGAAAAGAGGACGCCTAAGATTTTATAAAGCTTTCGTAAGGAAACTTTTAATGTTTTCGAAAGGTCTAATGTAAATGGTTTTGAAAGGTATGTTTTAGCCTTTCAGCCTAAGGTCATAAAGTAAAGTAGTTTACATGCATTGAAATGGGTACTTTTAATAGTTTCGCAAGTCGTACTTTCAAAGGTTTCGAAAGGGGTTGTTTAAAGCTTTTGAACAAGGGTTTTGAATGTTTTCGTCAACAATGTTTTGTGTAAACTATATATAACATGGAAAAGTGATTTGAGTAAAGCATAAAGTATTTTTTTCCTTATTTAACTATGATTTAAATGGTTAAATCAATTTGAAGGAAATGTTTTTAAGGAAAATTTGATGGGGTTGTTAACCTAAGTAAATGACTCAAATATTAGAATACCAGATGAGACTGGTATGGGGTCGCACCCTTTGTTTAGCTAGTAGCCCCTAGCTAATATAAGTCCGAAATTCCAATGTGTAGGGCATTGAAACAGGTAAGACTAAAATGATGTTACACATAGAAAGGAATATACAGAGTAAAGGTAGGTTATTGGTGAGCTCACAAAACCAGTATGATAAATTGACCCTAGGAAAAGTAAATTAGGGATAAACCGTCTAGAAGAGTATTTATAACAGAAGTTAGGTTATTTGTTTATTTTGTCCGGTAGGCCTAAGTCAGCTAAAGGTTAGTAGTTAGCCAAACAAAACTATAATGTTCAGACAGATAGTCCAATTACTTAATTTGTATGCATATATGATATTGCTATTATTTCTTTATCCGGTTTGGTTGCAGGATTTTGATTTGTAAAAGACATGTTATAAAAAGGGATATTAATGAGGGGAAATCATATCCACTAAGTGGCATGGTCTCACTTAATATCAGATAACCGAAATGTATAGTATTATTCACACAAGACTTTATATCTAACTCGAAGTATATGTTTTTCCCCTTAAATTCTCGGGTGCTCGAATGTAACGACCCGCTATTTTGGACTATTCGCATCCGCACATGTCGGACTTTAATAATTCAAAATACCGAATTGTTAATTTAAATTTGGCAAAACTGAACATATACATTAAATAAATAATCACAGAATCACAGACACAGAGTAATAATATGCAGCGGAAGTAAAAGATAGTAGTTCATGAAGCTACTATATATATAACAGAGTTAAATAAGTACAACAGAAGGGTCGAATACAATAGTCAAATACAAGAATCAAAATACATCACTGGAATCAACTGAATCTCCGAAAGCTGGATAGATAGCTGGATCTCCAGGCGAAGCTCCAACTCCAAAGGTGGGTCTCAAAAGCTGAATCACTCAGTCTGATCCGAGCCTAAAACAAAACACAAAACACTCGAGTCAGGATTAACAATCTTATATCAATAAATCCAACTTAACTGAAATAACAATTGAAATACAATAACTCAAAGGAGTTGGAATGGCCATCCTTTAAGGATCCGTTAAACTATCTACTATGTAGTAATATACGCTAAATAGATAATGTCTATCAGTAATATAACTATCAAAATAGTGTTAAGGCGTTACCATTATCCCCCTTAACACATTTTATATAAGCATTATAGTCTATACAGCACTGTAAACTCCACCGTAAACTAGTGGGATATCAGGGAGTACTCCATAGGTATAACACAAAACAAATTCGTAGTGGTCGCGTATATAGGGATACAAGTATGACAAGGCACATGAGGCAATACCCAAGGTAGTGAAACTACCGTTTGCCTGATCCGGACTGGTGAAAACGCATCGCCGCAATGATCGCAACACCATGAAACAACACTCCCAAAGTACGAGGGTACACCAATCAATAACAAGTAATGAGTAGCATCGAAGAAGTGTGTTCGCTCGAGGTGGCTAACCCCATTTGGCCCGGCATGGCTCCTGTTTTAGTCATTTCCAATTTGACACAAGTGTCAAGGCTATCCATTATCGTTCTCTTTCTTCAGTCGTCACGTACATCATTCCAACCACTTCATTCTGGATCACACTATGCGTATAGTTATTAAAGTGGTTTTCGGTTTAGATAGAGAGTATATCCATAACCGATTCCGGTCTCTTTAATAACTTTCGTAATTATTAAACTGATTGGTCGTTTAATAAATTTCAAACCAAATCAAATTCAATTGCAACTAGAATTTGTAGATCAACATTTCATTTGTCTTTCTAAATCAATTTCCAAAATTTACGTTTCGAAACTTCTAACTTTCCGTTTCAAAATCTTTTAATTCAATTTCAATTTTAATTTCACACAATTCAAGTATTGATTCCAATTCGTATATATGTTTCATTCCGAAATCATTTAAATTGATTTAATTTTACATTCAAATCAATTCAAATTCATTTATCGATTTCATTCAATATTTGTTAAGTTAATTATCATTCAAAACAATTCCTATTGATTTCAATTCATTAAATCCATTGCTTAAGTTCAACTTCGTTATATCAAAACTTAAAAATTGAATTAAATTAGATTCGTTAAATCAACTCTTTAATTACAAGTCTTACATTAATTTCAATAAATCGCATTTTTATTTCTTGTTAAAGAAATTCAATTTCACTTATTCATCTACTTAGTTACAAATTTCAAAACTCAATTTATAAAGAACTTAATTTCATTTATTAACGAAGTTCAAATTCACTTATTCCGAAGTTCAATTTCTCTTAGCAAATGTAACGACCTGGAAATTTAGACGATTTAATTTAGTTATTTATTAGAATTTTGTAATATAAATTTTGTAGTAATGATAAAGAGTGATAAATTTATATGGAAATGAACGCTAATTTACCAATGGTAATTTAAGCCTTTGATTTGAATATGAATAAATCTTTCGAATATAATAGTGTAGGTATTGTACCTGAAATCAAATTAGTATACATTTGCAATAATAAGTGAATAAATAAATAACCATAAGGGATAACATTAATATATATTTGGTTAGAACAAATTTGAACGTGGAGGAATAAATGTGAAGTATTTAATATTAATAACGTTATTTGGGGGATTTGAGGAATAAGTTGAAATTTGGTAATTAAGATATTTATACGCAAAGTATATAAAGAAAGATATATTGATTCCATTAAAATAAATTGGAGATCTAGTATTAAATATTTTCTTAATGTAAATTTAGGTAAATTTTGATATTTAATGCTAACTCCATTCAGAATATGACCATGGGTGTAGTATTTTGAATGGTAAGCAATAGTTATAAGTTACATGTTTAATTGGTTGATGGAATTTAAATTGAAATAAATGTTAATACACTAAATAAAAGTTACATTTAATACGAGAAGTAATACCATGTTAGAAGTGTCAAATTTAGGGTATTAAGACTTATAAATGGAAACTAAGAGGCAGTTAAAATTTAGTGGACTTTAATGTGTATTTATGAGAAATTTACGCTATAACTAAAGAGGTGAATGGAATAAATACAAACCAATGTGTATTGTATACATGAGATGACAATTTTTGGGGATAACGGGATTTAAACCTAAATAAATAAATTCCTTGAAAACTTAAGTTTCAATCTTTGCATAAATTGGAATTGTACGTTAACATTGTAAATTTTGAATTATTCTATAATAAATTAATGTAGGAAGTTGTTTAAAGGATTCTAAAGTTACCAAGTAATCCAAACTGACATAAATTGCAATTAGTTAAAGTTGAATTGTAAAACTGATTCAATTAACCTATTATTAATTTGTTTATTTGGAATATGAAAAGTAATGATAGAGTTAATTGAAAATTTAAGGTAGTTTAATTTGTATGTTATTTGGGATTAAGTCAAGATGGGTAGATATTATAAGGTATATACTTAGCTCATTCAATTAATGTAATTTAATGTACATTTACGTGGAATATAATACCATGTTTAATAGATTGCTAAATTGAATATATTAAAGGAAAAAAACCTTAATTAAGATGGTGGATAAATTTATTGAATTAGAATCTTAATCAAATGCAACATTCATTGTTATTTGTAGCTTATAGGTGGAGATTTTTATAAATAAGATTTGGAGTCTATGTTATGATTTCAAAATTTAGTTGATTTTGAAATAAGGTAAACATTTGAACTTATGAATCTATCAACTAAAAATTTATTTGTTAAACCATTGTAATTGGTTGAGAAAAAATAAAGAGGTATAATTAGTTTAAGTGTAAATGAAAGTATGTATAGGAAAATGAATTATTTGCAGGAGAAATATTTGGTAAAAAGGGTGGAACTAAGGAAAGAAGTAAAGATTTAAAATTTATAATGAAGCATATGTTGAAAAGGAAATGAAACCATAGGAATTTAAGCTAAGTATTATCGGTTGATATAAAATGACGAATAAATTTGAAGTAATGTAAATGGTTATACTAGGATAAGAAGAGAATATAGGGAAACAAGGGTAAGTTGTGAATTTATTTAAATGAATTAATATTATTAGATAGCAAATTGAATTAGATCAATGTCCTGTATGGTTGAGTAAAGAAAGCTTTTAAAGGAAAACCTTTAATTTGTAAATGAAAATCAATGCATTAAATTAGGTGTAACTGAATGTATGCAAATAATTTTGTAAGAATAAGTTAATAAACAATTTATTTGCACATGCCCGATTTAAATTGGAATAACAAAAAGGACAAGAACTTGATTTCCCTAGGCATTTATATTTATAAACTATAACTAAATAGAAAGTTTGGTAGTAAATAGGATATAAGAAGACAAAGGCAACTAGTAAATTAATAAATGAATTCATAATAATAAGTAGTAATTAATGCATATATATTTGGCATTAGTGATAATTACAAAACTTTACCCATTTATCTAATTTATTTAATTAAATCTAAATCTATGGCAACATTGTTGTAATGATGGTTGTAAGTGAATTCGAATGTAAAAGGGTAACAATTATTTAGGTTAACCATTTTGTGTATGTTAAGTTAAGAATGGCAATCGATTGAAATAAATCTAAATTTTGTTTTGGTTAATGTGTTCTAGTTAATAAAGGGGAGTTTATAAGAAATGAAGCATGCACTAATGACATGTGTTATAATTCAAATGTTATTTATACCCATAAAATGTCTATTTACTGAATAGAATGATTTTAAATCAATAAGCGAATTTATTGAGGTTCCAATGTATAATTTATAACATTTAATGTAGACTCAATTACAATTAATTGACTTAAATCGTGCAGTTAGCGTAGATTTGTTTTGTAATTGGAGTAGTTAATCCTATAAGATGAAGTTAATGCTAATTCTATTTATAATTGGACCATTTGTTGATATAGATTATAGAAAGCAAGATGTATAAATTTAATTAAAGTATCAACATTCAACAATTGTAATTGTTGAAAATTAAAATGGAATTTGAGGATAATAAGGTGAAACCATGAACAAATGTTAATGCATCCTTATTACTGGTAAAAGATGAGTATGTAAAAGTTTGAAAATCAAAAATAGGTTTTTGAAAACTTAATTTATAATTTCTAAATATAAGGAAGTGGATAAATTAACACTGCAATGGATAGACTTATCAGCTTTTAATTTACATCTAAATTTGTTTAGATCAATTTGGAAATTAATAAAATTGTGGATATATTTTGAAACGTAAACGAAACGTCTAGATTTACATTTGTAAATACGTTTAAAATAAAATGTAAATGATAAGGAATTTATTTATTTCCTAAATCCGTAACGTGTGTAATTAATATTATTTATCTTTTGGGACCACTTCCGTTTGCACGTTAAAATTCGTGCACACATATTCTTTTGCGATCTATCTATAAATAGACGATCAAAAACCCTAGCCTCCATCTTCTATCATTTGTCTGTACGTTCTTTTCTTCAACTCCTTTTCCTCGTCAAATGGATGCAAACCTAGATCTATTTCTATTCAAATTTCAAATGAAAATTCAAACATCTCAGAAAAATTCCAAAAAAATATATGTTGTAGATTTCATCCATACGAATCTACGCGCAGTCTCTGTTTTCGAAATCGATACTCGAGTCAGCGGCAAATCATGGTCAAAATCAGGAAATTCGAAACCTAAGTCAATTTGGGCGTTTTGATTTGGAGCGACTATTTGCAAATTGGTTTCTGGGTATTGGAGAGCTCGGCTAGGGAAGTCGTAATGGTGGAGGCGCGTCACCATCTGGTGGCCTGGGGCGGTCTAAAGGCACGGTCAAAGATGGGGAGGGCGTGCGTTGAAATGGATTCATTCTATGGACGAGCATACGTGAGTTGAGAAGAAGCTTTTTGACGTGGCAAGCTTTAATTAGGATCGAAATTAAATTCCGGATCTGATGACGCTGGTTTGGACAGATTCGGAGACCGTTGGAATTTTGGGTTTAAATCGGATGTAAATTCGATTTAAATTCAAAAGGTGAGTGTTTTAACCCACTCACAATTTCTAAAATTTCTTGTGTTTGTTAAATTAATTTTAGATATGAGTAGAAATTTATTTATAACTGTTTGGCATGTTTTATTCATTATCTCTTATAAATCGCATTCATTTAATATAACTGTTAATTAATTTTATTTATTGCATAAATTTGACAGTTAGAATTTATTTAATTGCATATTAACTGCCAGTCATAGTTATGTTAAATTTTCATATTAACTGCCAGTTAAATTTACGTTTATTTTTGCATATAAACTGCCAATTAACAGTTATTAAATTTATTTTGAGTATAAACTGATAATTGATACCACTATTTATCACCTGTTATGTATTGATGATTGTTTGAAATTGGATGATGACTATGATAAATGGATGTATGATTTGATGGATGAATGGATGATTAATTTTATTAATTGCAAGTTGCTATGCATTTCATTCATTCGGGATTGCGGTTTGAAATGATATACAACCGCATTTTTTTTATATTTTAAATTGCAGATTGAAATGATAAACATCCGTATCACTTGACTATAGGATAGAAAATTATATACAGGCACCGCGGTAAATATATAAAATTATTTTTGAAATGTTTTTCTATGGCTTTGTAAAGTTATATATATATATATATATATATATATATATATATATATGGTTTATGAGATATTGATTTGGTTATTGATAAAGGCTATTATATATATATATATATATATATATATATATATATATAAAGTAATTTCCGGTTTTTAAGCTTTGTATAAATTTGATTTGAAGTTTAAATAAGTTTGATTTTAAGATCAAATAAGATTAAACATTTATTTAAAATTTAATTTCTGGAGTTTTATGACTTAAATGAGAATATATTTGGAAGATGAATATTAAGTTAAATTGAAATTTAATAAAAATTAGAATTTTTAAAGGATATGATTTTTATAACTTGATTTTTGTGTAAACTGATTTTAATGAATATCAGGTTGATTAAATGAATATATAATAAATTGAAAGACGATCCAGTTATATGAAGTTAAAGGTTTTCTTAAATTATATTGAATTCATTAAGCAAACATTTCAAGTCTAAATAATAAGTAACTGAATTTGATATATATATGGAATTGTCAAATGAGTCTGTTTGAAATGGTGAAATATTTAAAGCCTTGAAACATAAGAATTGAAATGGTATTTGGAAGTTTAAATCGATATTTGAAATTGATTTGTGAAATCTAAAGAAGCTATTTTGTTTATAAAAGTAATTTAATATTTAACCATTTAAGAGATGGAAATTTTGTTTCAAAGCTATGTTTTCAAGGTAGTATAATTTGGAAATATTATATTCAAGAGTTTTGATTTCTAAATATTTTACTTTGGAAACCCTATGATTTTGGAAAGAATATATATTGGAAAATAAATGATATCGTATTGATTTGGGGTTTTAAGAATAAATGATATCGGGTTTATATGGGTTTTAAATGGATATTTTATTATGGTTTTAAAAGTATAATTTTTTTTAATAACCGCGGTGTTATAATAACGATTGGTTGGCAAAGAGACCGGGATCGGATATGGACATACTCTCTGTCGATACCGAAAACCACTTTGACTAACCGTGTGCGCGGTGGAGATTCCAGAATGAAGTAGGTTGGTGGCGACGTTTCCTGTAAGGTAAATACGTGGACCCAACTCCCGTGAGTTGGCATAAGGTAGCTAAAACAGGAGCGATTGACGGGTTAATGAGGTAGCACCTCTGATCGGACACATCCCTTCGATATTATACTTTGACTCTTGGATTGATTCGGTGGCCACTTTTGATTTCTTTGATTTGGGGGTGTGGCTCGAGGTGGGCGGTAGCTGCGGCTATGCGTTTCCATCGGCCCGGAAGCGTAATTGGTATATCTACCCTGGCATCGCCTAGTTGTGTCGTGTCACCTACCCTAGCGCGCCTTATACGATTTTGGTTTTGTACCATACCTATGGAGTGCCCTCTGACGACGCCCAGTACGGGGGAGACTACGGTACTGTATAGACTATGGGAATATATTCTGTGTTAAGGGCTATATGGGTAACCCCTTAACGCTAATAAAAAGTAAGTTTATTCTACAAATAGACACTATTATAATAGCGCAATATACTACATAGTAAATAGTTTAACGGATCCTTAGGGTTGTAAATCCCGAGCATCTCTTGAGTTACTGCACTCATATTTATTTCTGTTAATTTAACTCACATAAGATCTTTTAGTTCTGACTCGAGTGTTTTGTCTTTTCAAATTCGCTCGGGTCAGTCCGAGCATTTCAGGATTTGAAGTTTTAGCTCTGGAGGACGAAGACAAAGATTTGTAGTATTACTATTATTATTTATCTAGTGCACTACACACTGTTCCGCTGCATTGTTATTGGTATGTGTAACTCTGATATGTATTATATAAATGTTTGTAAACAGTTTTATAAACTGTATATTTTATTATTATATTTTATCCTTCCGCTGTGAGATTCTATTTTTTTTTATTTCTTTCTTGTTTTTTTATTTACCCCATAACAATCCGCCCTTCCGTATGGTTTGAATCGGTATGTGTGTCGATTTTAAATCGTGCGAAAAGGCGGGATGTTACAGCAAAGAATTCAATTTTTAATTAATTATCAAATAATTCAATCTTATTCAATTATTAAATAATTTCAAAAATTAATTATTAAATAATTTCGAAACTTAATTACTAAATAATTTCAAAACCTAATAGTTCCAAACTTAATTATTGAATAATTTCAACTTAATTATTAGATAATTTCAAACTTAATTCAATGAATAATTCCAAATTTTATTGTCAAATAATTGGTTATAAAACAACTTTCTTTCAAAAACTACTATGTTAATATTTTGTTTCAAATATTAAATATTAACATTTTCCTTTCATTAAATTCAAATTCCAACTTCTTTTCAAAACCTTATTATTTATTCGAATAAAATCTTTATTTTATTTTTAAATCAAATTATTGGCCAATCGGGTTTTATTTAATTCTCTATCCTAGGTCAAAGTTTAATTTGGGTATTTATCATTTCAATCCGATTCCATTTCGATTAAAATCAAAGCATAGCAAAGGGAACTTGCAGTGTGATAACTGGGATGGTGTCGAAGTAAATAAACAAGCAATAACAACAATCGATAACAATCCAATAATTAATTCAAATAATCCTAAAATAATCGTATTAATTCACATTGTTGTTTGTGCAAATTAACATAATTATTTCTAGAATCTACACTATCATTTCATGTAGATTAAGGATTATTACACTAAGTATTCTATGAAATTCTACACTTGACATCAATTATTAAATTTCATACTTCATCAATTTATACAACATAAATTCAAATGGTTCAAGGGTAATTAAACATTCTACGTCGAATAATTAAACATTTAAGGGGTCATATTATACAAATTTAACTAATCATATTTAACACATATGTTGATTCAAATTTTTAATTATCCTACGTCCAATTCAATCGCATAATATTAATCACTTATATATTACAATTTAACATCCAATATAAACAACAACAACAATCAATCAATTATCAACCAAACTGCATTATTGTCGCATAAATAATTAATAGATAATGGTGTCAGATGTAATAAGTGAACATATACAAGTAATAACAATGTATGTAACTAACAACAGCATATTTCAAGTGTCGTTTCAATTGAAATTAAATTTAATAAATGAAAGAACATTAATCGTGAGTGATTGCTCACCTTTCGTGGCTAGAGAGAATAGAAAATGGAATGGGTTACAGATCCAAGCGCGAGTTCCAAAGCAAAGCTAGATGGACACGATTCGACGATCAAAGCTGATAAATAGGAATTTGACAAAATCAAGTTAAGACTGGATCGTAGAGGTTGGGTATAAAACTAAGTTGACATAGATATAACATATAAAATTTATATATATAATTACAAAATCAAATCCAAATCTCAACACATGTTAAATTAATAAATATGTATCCCCAAAATCCGTTGTTTCAAATTTAAACGTATATATTAAAATCAACATACATACATAATATATGAAATCATAAACAAATATATAGCTAATGTTTAATATCTGTATACATTTCAAAATCAACACCTTTAGCTATTATGTACAAAACCTATCATGCAGACACATGCTATACATACTAACAGCTTATACCTATACTTTATATACTAACATATTACATAAAGTAATATACATATAAAACCTGATGGGTTTGTAAACTATACATACAACATTATATTTGTATATACATTAAACTGACATACTGCAACTTTATATATATCTATAGACACACACACACTAGCATAGATGTAACTTGTGTAACATATATATTAGATGTTGCTAAAATCTAATCAAAATATTAGTATAAATTTGTAGACATTTAAAGCATACTTTCATATGGCAAAGAAGGTTAACAAATATGCTGGCTACATATATATAACTATAATATATACAATTTACAGAACAAAAGGTAAATTTGTTGCCAAACAAAGTTGATAAATTTTTA
The DNA here is from genome assembly GCA_030765085.1 of Allium cepa. Taxonomy (NCBI): domain Eukaryota; kingdom Viridiplantae; phylum Streptophyta; class Magnoliopsida; order Asparagales; family Amaryllidaceae; genus Allium; species Allium cepa. The sequence goes on along the minus strand of CM060938.1, from coordinate 618,101,532 downwards.
CTCATAAACCATATGTATATAACTTAACCTATCAATTAATAATTGGTTTGATTATATATATATAACTGTGATAAAATATTTTTTTTTTTTATAAACTAACATATGCAGGCTTCTTCATGGACCAATATATACATGCAGCAGCTAAAAAATAATATAAACACACACACACACACACACACACACACACACACATATATATATATAACACAACACATAAACACATACATATATTTCGAAATTTTGCATACATATATAAAACAGATTATACACCAGTTTTTTTTTTAAATACACATAACAGCAATGTATACATATACTATGCTATACCAACCTACAGAAATATATATATATATATAACAGTTTGACATATGTATAACTAATATATTAACATATAATATATATCATACCTTATATAAACATGCAGCTGAAGAGAGAAAGGGAAGAAGTGACGGCTCGACCGAGATGTAGTTAGAATGGAGGAAGCGGAGGTGAGTGAGTTGTTCGGCTGAAGTTTCTCATGATGGAGGTGGGTTACGTCGGTGGCAAGAGGTGGTTCGAGCTGCGTAGGTTCAGAGGCTCGGTCGGTGTAGAAGGCGGTTGAAGTGGAACGGAGATGAGTTGCAGTGAGGTCGGAGGTCGCTCAGGCCAAGAGTGGCTGGTGGTCTCGTGGTTGATGCGGCTGACGTGGCAGGCGTAGTGCTTGACGGAGGGCAGGATGAGGGTTTGAGGTGAATGTTCGACAAAGCTTGCGGCCTCATGCGGTGATAGGCACTGCGCGAGTGAGATTTGTTGTGTGAAAAGGAGGAGGGTGGCTTTAGTATTGTATATATATTTTTTCTTTGGAGGCAGAGAACAAAAGAAGGAGAGGAGGGTGAGAGAGGAGGGGAGATGAAGAAGCCTTTGGAAAGGAATGAGGCTACAGAAAAATAATAATATAAAATAGAATGAAGGCGTAAGTAAGTGGGAATGGAAGAAAGTGGAGTTGTGGTGGAACAGAATGCAATGGCAGAGAGAATAATGGAACAGAGAGATAGTGTGAAGTCCCAAAAAAAATACTTGAAAAGGAAAATAAAATTTAATGGTGGTAAAGCGAAAGCATGAATTCAAGGCTATCAATAATCACAAAAGCGGATGACCGTTGAATTTGAGAGTTCAAATGGTCATGGAACATAAAGAGATTCGAACGGATATCGATACGGATAACATTTCGCAGATCTCGCTGCGTATCGAACGTCAAAACACAGAACTGAATATACCGCAGTGATTGGCACGACGAGACGATCAAAACGGTATACAAATATTTGTGGTACGATTGAATTATAAAAATTCGAATTTTTATACTAGCGGAAAATGCATGAAAAACACAGAAAAATAAGATTGACGGAGCTAAAGATGTCCGAATTTGAAAAAACGAAAAATAGCGTTTGCTCAGAAAATGGTTTAGAATTTTTCTATGTAAAAATATTTAGGTTCTGAAAATATTTTACTTTCATCGCTTTTTAACTGATTAAATTGAAGTGAGTTTACGCACGAAATAAATTTTCATATTTTCGGGCGAAAATTTACCAGTTGCTATGTTTAACTAGACGCATTTCAAATATCAAATTTGTATTCCAAAATTTTATCGTTTAAATTCCCAAAAAATTTCAATTAATACGTTATTAAAACCGGTTAAATCTATGGGTTGTTACATTCTCCCCCACACAAAACTTTTCGTCCTCGAAAAGGAAGGAAGAAGGGGAATAGAACCAACCAAAAGAAAATAGACTTGAACTACATAATAAACAATTAATTTAAACCATAAAAATTTCAATTTAAGTAAATTTATATTCAACAATTTTTTTTAAATTCAAGATTTTCATTAAATTGATTTGATTTCACATTTATTATTGTTAGTTACAAAAGGTTTTTTTTTCAAATGAAATTCAATTTAAATTCAATTAATTCAAGATACCTCATTAAGTTGATTTAATTTCAATTTATTAACTTTCAAAACAATTTTTATTTATTTTATTGATCACATCTATTATTCAATTAACGTATTATTCTATTTTTCTTTCCATTAACCTTATATAATTAAAATTTAAGTGTATAACATTTACTATACGCACTTAAATTTTATTTATAAAGACATTTTATATTATATATTATCAAATTTTCCTATATTTAAAATTTCTAAAATCATAAATTTGAATAATAATTTATTATAATCATATTTTATTTAACAAATTTAATTCTTCTTTATTCTAATTATTATTAAATTTATTCCACTTAATATCTTATCACATATATATATTAAGTATATTTACACTAATTATACTGCTCAAATTTATTTAAAAATTACTTTGATATCATTTATATTGTATAATATTCAATTACATAGTTAACTTTTGAAAATTTAGGAAAGTTATATATAATGCAATTGAGCATTATACAAGTAAAATTTCTAATTTAATTATTCAGGCTTAAACTTTATTCAAAATTTTGATTTCATTTTAAAATTTAAATTATCCCTTAACATAAATTTAAGAATTTAATTTTCGAGTAACTTCAAATTTATTTAGAGATAAATAAATATATATATATATATAATATGTCAAATCAGATTTAAATCATATCAATATACATTACAAATCAAATCATACTTTATGAAATTCAAATCAATTTATTTTTCAAAACAAACCGTAGCAAAGCTATAGAATAGTTTCTCCCCTTCGAAATTTGAAAATGAATGTCGATGATGCGACTGTCATCACCGAAATTATTTTCCAGCGACAAAAGAGAAAAGCTCTGATTTAAACATTTAAAATTCCTCGAAACAGTTTCTATTTGAAAATATTTTAAATACTATACGCTTTAAAACTTGTAAAATCAAAGTTTGAAATCACCGGAAATCAAATTCTCAAATTCTAATTTAAATACATTTCAAATTCCAAATCAAATTATAACCAAATTTTTATAAATTCATTTATTTATTTTATGAAATAGTCAATGATTTATAAAACAATAATTGAAAATTAAATATTATCATTTCGGACAACAACTCATTAGCAATTTAATTCCAGAAAACCTAAATTTAAATATAAAATAATCATACAAAAAATTTCATTTACCAATTTTTAAAAAAATATAGTGTCAGCTTGCTCTGTTAAAGTGTTTTGGAAATCCTATCGATAGCGGTGATCAAACGAATCGATCGAAAATCCAAATCAACATCAACAACTCAAACAACACAATATATATAAAACATTTTTAATATTAATTTTCAAATACACATCCTCGCTTGACGATACAAGAATGGATTTCAAAATAAGTATAGAGATTTAAATTTGATGGAAACTAAATCAAGGAGAATTTTGATTCGATAATAAGTTCAAAACAGAAGATAAGATAATTCAATTACAGAATCGGGAGATGGATAAGCTTATTTAATTCACGGGCAACCTTAACCGGATCGACCGTAACTTCAAGAATAAGATCGATGCTGAATTCTGAGGTAAATCAACATTCAATCTCAAGAAATAGAATTCAGACATAGCAGGGAATAGATAGCATCGAAAACCGAGGATATAGAAATCTTCAGTAAATCAATGCCTATTGTAAAGGAGTTTCACCTTTTACAAATCATTCGAAGTTTGGCGAGACCGCCGATTAATTATAAGGATCATTCGAAGTGGAGTTATGGAATGCTACAGAATTGAAAGAAGACAAGTAGTGAGGGATATGAATGAATTTTGGGACCGTATGGAATGTTCCCAAAATTCAAAGGAATCGAGTCAAAAGGAAGAGATTGAAACTCGAATGAGAGTGATTCTGTAAATACATTTACCCTATATGTTGAGTTTTGCCTAGAGCTACCAAAGCTCTGATACCAACTGTAACGACCCGCTATTTTGGACTATTCGCATCCGCACATGTCGGACTTTAATAATTCAAAATACCGAATTGTTAATTTAAATTTGACAAAACTGAACATATACATTAAATAAATAATCACAGAATCACAGACACAGAGTAATAATATGCAGAGGAAGCAAAAGATAGTAGTTTATGAAGCTACTATATATATAACAGAGTTAAATAAGTACAACAGAAGTCTCGAATACAATAGTCAAATACAAGAATCAAAATACATCACTGGAATCAACTGAATCTCCGAAAGCTGGATAGGTAGGTGGATCTCCAGGCGAAGCTCCAAATCCAAAGGTGGGTCTCAAAAGCTGAATCACTCAGTCTGATCCGAGCGTAAAGCAAAACACAAAACACTCGAGTCAGGATTAACATTCTTATATCAATAAATCCAACTCAAGTGAAATAACAATTGAAATACAATAACTCAAAGGACGTTGGAATGACCATCCTTTAAGGATCCGTTAAACTATCTATTATGTAGTAATATACGCTAAACAGATAATGTCTATCAGTAATATAACTATCAAAATAGTGTTAAGGCGTTACCATTATCCCCCTTAACACATTTTATATAAGCATTATAGTCTATAAAACACTGTAAACTCCACCGTAAACTAGTGGGATATCAGGGAGTACTCCATAGGTATAACACAAAACAAATTCGTAGTGGTCGCGTATATAGGGATACAAGTATGACAAGGCACATGAGGCAATACCCAAGGTAGTGAAACTACCGTTTGCCTGATCCGGACTGGTGAAAATGCATCGCCACAACGATCGCAACACCACGAAACAACACTCCCAAAAGTACGAGGGTACACCAATCAATAACAAGTAAAGAGTAGTATCGAAGAAGTGTGTTCGCTCGAGGTGGCTAACCCCACTTGGCCCGGCATGGCTCCTGTTTTAGTCATTTCCAATTTGACACAAGTGTCAAGGTTATCCATTATCGTTCTCTTTCTTCAGTCATCACGTACATCATTCCAACCACTTCATTCTGGATCACATTCCGCGTATAGTTATTAAAGTGGTTTTCGGTTTAGATAGAGAGTATATCTATAACCGATTCCAATCTCTTTAATAACTTTCGTAATTATTAAACTGATTGGTCGTTTAATAAATTTCAAACCAAATCAAATTCAATTTCAACTAGAATTTGTAGATCAACATTTCATTTGTCTTTCTAAATCAATTTCCAAAATTTCCGTTTCGAAACTTCTAACTTTCCATTTCAAAATCTTATAATTCAATTTCAATTTTAATTTCACACAATTCAAGTATTGATTCCAGTTCGTATATAAGTTTCATTCCGCAATCATTTAAATTGATTTAATTTTACATTCAAATCAATTCAAATTCATTTATCGATTTCATTCAATATTTGTTAAGTTAATTATCATTAAAACAATTCCTATTGATTTCAATTCATTAAATCAATTACTTAAGTTCAACTTCGTTATATCAAAACTTAAAAATTGAATTAAATTAGATGCGTCAAATCAACTCTTTAAATTACAAGTCTTACATTAATTTCAATAAATCGCATTTTTATTTCTTGTTAAAGAAATTCAATTTCACTTATTCATCTACTTAGTTACAAATTTCAAAACTCAATTTATAAAGAACTTAATTTCATTTATTAACGAAGTTCAAATTCAATTATTCCGAAGTTCAAATTCTCTTATCAAAGAATTCAATTTTTATTTAATTATCAAATAATTCAATCTTATTCAATTATTAAATAATTTCAAAACTTAATTATTAAATAATTTCAAAACTTAATTATTAAATAATTTCAAAACCTAATAGTTCCAAACTTAATTATTGAATAATTTCAACTTAATTATTAGATAATTTCAAACTTAATTCAATGAATAATTCCAAATTTTATTGCCAAATAATTTATTATAAAACAACATTCTTTCAACAACTACTATGTAAATATTTTGTTTCAAATATTAAATATTAACATTTTCCTTTCATTAAATTCAAATTCCAACTTCTTTTCAAAACCTTAATATTTATTCAAATAAAATCTTTATTTTATTTTTAAATCAAATTATTGTCAGTCGGGTTTTATTTAATTCTCTATCCTAGGTTAAAGTTTAATTTGGCTATTTATCATTTCAACCCGATTCCATTTCAATTAAAATCAAAGCATAGCAAAGGGAACTTGCAGTGTGATAACTGGGATGGTGTCAAAGTAAATAAACAAGCAATAACAACAATCGATAACAATCCAATAATTAATTCAAATAATCCCGAAATAATCATATTAATTCACATTTTTGTTTGTGCAAATTAATATAATTATTTCTAGAATCTACACTATCATTTCATGTAGATTAAAGATTATTACACTAATTATTCTATGAAATTCTACACTTGACATCAATTATTAAATTTCATACTTCATCAATTTGTACAACATAAATTCAAATGGTTCAAGGGTAATTAAACATTTTCTACGTCGAATAATTAAACATTTAAGGGGTCATATTATACAAATTTAACTAATCAAATTTAACACATATGTCGATTCAAATTTTTAACTATCCTATGTCCAATTCAATCGCATAATATTAATCACTTATATATTACAATTTAACATCCAATATAAACAACAACAATCAATTATCAACCAAACTACATTATTGTCGCATAAGTAATTGACAGATAATGGTGTCAGATGTAATAAGTGAACAGATACAGGTAATAAAGTGTACATAACTAACAACAACATATTTCAGTTGTCTTTTCAATTGGAATTAAATTTAATAAATCAAAGAACATTAATCGTGAGTGATTGCTCACCTTTCGAGGCTAGAGAGAATCGAAAATGGAATGGGTCACAGATCCAAGCGCGAGTTCCAAAGCAAAGCTAGATGGATACGATTTGACGATCAAAGCTGATAAATAGGAATTTGACGAAATCAAGTCAAGACTGGATCGTAGAGGTTGGGTATAAATGTATATTGACATCGATATAACATATAAAATTTATATATATAGTTACAAAATCATATCCAAATCTCAACACATGTTAAATTAATAAATATGTATCCCCAAAATCCATTGTTTCAAATTTAAACGTATATATTAAAATCAACATACATACATAATATATGAAATCATAAACAAATATATAGCTTATTGCGATGACCCGACTTCCTATCTCCAGGAAATCGCATCATCTTGAAGAAAGAAAGGGATAGAAGAAGAAAAGAAAGAGAAAGAAGAAACAGAACAACATCAGAGAACTCACAGCGGAACGAATGAAATGTAATATACCTCATAAAATATTACATAGTATCTTATTACATCAGAGTACACTACTTAAACAACAGATAATAGACAGTTATAAACACCTGTCTAACTATACAACTCAAGTACAACAGAAACAGATACTAAACAAACACAACGGAATCAATATATATATCTACACGTCGAAGCCTCCTGCTTCATATCTCCTCCAGAATTCGTCAAGCTAACCTGATCCACTTGACTACTCATACATAATATGAGTACCCAAGAGTTTAATAAAACAGAAAATAAACACTCAGGTCAGACAGGGGTCTGGTGTGAGTAAACGGGTTAAAATTGCTTAACTTTGGAAAAACCTTTGAAAAGAAAAGGTATCACGTAAAACTTCCCACACATAAACATGGAAAAGGTTTTACCTTACGCTAACCTAAACATTTGATAGGAAATTCAGTGATATTGTAATAGTGTCTAGGGTTTTCAAGTAAATAAGAAATAGCCGAAATGGTTACATCTATTAAATTCCAGCTACTAGCCACAAAAGTGGGTAATACAATCAAAACCGTAGGGTCTCGTAGGAAGAATGGGTTTCCAACAATGGCAGGGCTACTGGGGTACCGCCCGTCACAGTACGTGGCCTAGATCACAGTACCGAGGAGTACGCCCACTCCCCTGCAACACAAGGCCGGAACCATTCCTTACTGAACAGTCCCGAACAAGACTACCCCGTAGTTGGCGCGACCAACCACACACTAAGCCGAAATAGAAAGGGACCTCTAGACAGGGGTAAATATCACTCTCAAGTGGGGGCTACCCACGAAGCCTTGCTGCACCTTCCCTGTTTTAGCCATTCCCGATTGATGAGGCTTAAGGTTACGATTACCTTTATAGAACACATCTATCTTAGAATGCTCATCGTCCACCTGACGATGTTCTGAAAGCATTCAATCCATACAAGTTCGTTCTGGGTTCGAACGAAACCAAAGGCACTATTTCGTTGCACTTATTATTGGAATCACCCTCAGAGTCAACGACCATAGCCCTTGCACTCTGATTCACCATCTCGAATCTATAAGCACTATTCCGTCAACTCATTACAGAATCACCCACAGAGTTATACTGACGTATAGCCCTTACACCTCGAGTCTTCACTTGCTCCACTTGGATTCACGTCCTAACGTTTAATTGGAATCGATGTGGTTTTCGGATTCCAAATGTGGAAATCTGATCCCGGTCTCACCGAAACCAAACGCCATTTTAATGTCCAAGTTGTACTTAAGGGTTTAAACAGTTAAACTTATATTCAGGATGATATATAAACAGATAGATGAATCATATTATCACAAGAGATAATTCATATCAATATTCATCTTCACAAAGCAGCATATCACATAACAGATATATCCAAATCATCCAGTATCAAACCAATATCAAACATCCAATATCAACCAATCATCCCATATCAATCTCCAAATATTGATCATCCAATATCAATCAATTAACCAATATTTATCAACCAACCCATATTAATCAATCATCCAAAACAGAATTGATTATCTCTTAATCAACTTGATTACTATAACCCTTCTTCATTAATTATTATTCCAAATAAAATATATAATCATCTCAAATGATTTTCCTTAATTAATCTTCCTTGATTAATTATATTTAATTACATTCAAGTAATTATCCTTAACCATATTCAGTAATTAAATCCTTAATTACTATCATTAATTACAATAATTAATGATCATTCATTTACTTATATTAATTAACTATATTTAATTGCATTATATCTCAATTAATTACAATAATTAATCACCCTTAAATTAATTATTTATATTAACCAACCTTGATTAATATCATTAATCACATTAATTAATGATCCTAATTAATTTAATAATTACTTTAATTAATTAATATAATTAACTTATAATTAATCAACTCATTAATCATAATTAGTAATTAACAATTTGTAATTACTTATCTTAATTAATTAACTTCTTAATTAATTTCTAATTTAATTATAATAATCCTTGATTAATTACTCGAATTAATTAATCTTTGATTACTTCATTAAGTAATTATTAAACAATTAAATTAATAAATAAATCCTTAATTAGTTACTTTATTAATTAATTACAATTTTAATTAATTACACTTAGTAATTAATCCTAAATTAACCACATTCATTAATAATTAATCACATTAATTAATTAACTAAATAATTAAGTAATTGACTCTTAATTACTTACATAAGTAATTATCTCTAATCACTTTCATAAATAAATCTTAATTACTTTCTTAATTAATTACCTTACAAATAATTAATCCTATTATTAAATAATCCTTAATCCTTTAATTAATTATTTCATAATTAATTATCTTTAAAACAATTATATTAATCAATTAATATCATTAAGTGATTAACCAATAATCACTTCAACTAATTACTCCATGAGTAATTACCATTAATTACTTTCATAATTAATTAGCTTCCTTAATTACATTCAACGATTAACCATTAATTACTCTATTAAGTATTTATACTTAACTAATCTATAATTAAGTGATTTTATAAGTTAAATAAATAATTAACTAATTATTTAAAATTAATTAAACAATTAATTAATTAACAACTTATATTTAAAAATCCTTAATTAATTAAGAAAACATCCTTCTTAATTAAACTAATCAAATCATATTAAACAAGTATTCTTAAGTTCATATAAATAATAATTTAATCATATTCATCTTCATAAATAAATTATTTGAAATTAATCAAATTTTATTAACCTTAAAGACAAATTTTATTCAATTTGGTTTACATAATTATAACTTAAACTTTATTTGAAAATAAGGTATTCAGAAACAAATTTCAAATTTTAAAACACTTAAATCATCTAATTTTTAAACCTATTTATTTCAATATAAATTGAACTTGTTTTTTAAACATTACTTAAAAATTTATCTTAAACTTTGATTTAATATTTAAATTCAAAACACTCTTTTTATTGAATTTTAAATTTAAGATAATCACTTTCAAAAACCCAACATCTTAACAACTTAATATTTAAATAAAATTCAATTAATATTTTTTTTAAAAGTTTGATTTATTCTTTTATTTCAAACCAACAACTTTCAACTTTGAAAATTGTATATTTTATAAATCTTGTTTATAATTTTAAACCTGATCCTAAATTATTCAACTTCAAGTTATCTGCATTTATATTATACAGAACCAAATCACCCAAAACTCGAGACAACCCCAAACATTCCCGACATTTGCTCCAAGACAAACCCTCCATCTCATTTACTTCGAGTCGACCCTGGATCTAACGCGATATTGCTTCGAGTTCTTCAACTCGTCTTCCCCAAATTGTTTTCCCCAGCCCCAAACTGTGCACGAAAGACATGGTGCATATGCACCCCCGCCGCCGACCATCCACGTCCAACGCGACGATCCTCCACAGTCCCAAACCCACTCGCGAGCACGTCGGTGAACCCAGATCCAACAGAATAAACGCGAATCAAAATGACCCAATTTGCTCGAAAATGCAGAAGCAACACGAACCCAAACATCCAATCACCGCCGCAATTGCTGACGCCACTACACCTCGCCGTCCTCACCCTAGAATCCCACATCCATGAACTTCGTCATCACAAAAAATGAACGAACTCGAAGCATCATGCATGTCGCAAATGACATTACAGTCAAGCCGAACACAAACTTACCTAAAACCCTAGTTTGTTCTAATTCACACAATTCACTTTATGGAATAATTAAATTGTATTTTTCCTATAATCTATGGCCTACAAGCTAGCTATGAATCAAAAATCAAACCAAATTAATGAACATATCATCAGAAATCTACAAAATCCCCAATATTGCTCATTACTGCAAAACCCAACAATCACTTCACCAAAAATCCTGATTTTACTTCCTAAAATCATCATCTTCAATTACTAATATGTTCGTGAATTCAAATTACTGAATTGTGATGATTTATTTTGACATATATATTGTATTTACTGTAAAAAAAAGAAATTCAAATTTGAAATAGTGTCTTAATATAATTCTTTGAAATTATTTTTAAGAATAAGTTTATAATCCTTCAATCGTCTTTAATTTAAAGATCGAAGCATAAATTCGATCACAGGAAGAGATTTGGACATTATTATTATTTTCTCTATAGTCTGTAAATAGACAGAGGAGTATATTTTATACAGACATTTAATAAATACAATCATGCATTCACATATTTAAATATTCATTATCAAAACAAGGATTCATTTGCATGCAATATTATTTAACCATCAATTGAACAAAATCTGTTTTTAAATTGATTACTCACCTGATATTAAAAGCAGAGCAGATTAGTATAAATTTCCAGGCCTTTAAATCTTTAGATCTGAAAATGCTTCGATTGCTGCTTCAATTGATTGTTAAAAATGTTGAAACTTCAGAGTTGAACTCCATGCAGGTTGAAACTTTACTTTGAAATGCAGATTCATTTTACAGATTTGAGGTTGAAGATCTATTTGCATTGGCAGGTTTGAATTTGAATTCTTACATTACAGGTTTGCAGGTTTTTATTTCAGGTTAGATAAAATTCTGGTTGCCATTATTTTGTTGAGAAGTGAAAATAAAGAAATGAAAGTCTTGAGAAAATTAGTTTTCTTCTCTAAAACATTTATTAAAAAAAATTAAAATGAATATGCCACTTGTAAAAATTTGAAAAAATGTCATTTAAGTATTTAATTGTTTTACAAATGTCACTAATATGTTAATATGTTTACACATGTTATTAAGTATTTTAATTAATTTTTTATTTAATTTTAAATGTAAATATAACCTTACGTTCTTAATTTACTTTATTATTAAATACTTATATGTGTAAATATAAATTTACTTTAAAGAAAGTATTATAAAACTAATTACAATACAAATAAATCTTATATATGTAATTTAAAATCTAAACATCTATATTTACACAACCATTTTAAATTTAAAACACTTTAAAGAAAACAAAAAGAAATTTTGATTAAATCCTTTATAAATTATCATATTTAAAAAAATAAACAATTACCTTACATTTTGAAAACAAATGAATTAATCTTTAATTAACTTTTGAAAAATACTAATTTTAAAACAAAGCTTCAATCTATAATATTCATACATTATAAATTATTAATTGATTTAATTAAATTTCAAAACAATTTCAAATTATAACATTTACAAACATATATATTACAATTTTCAAAACTCAATCTTTAATTTGAAACAAAAGATCTCCTATTCAAAATATATATCAAATGTATATATTATAAATAGAATAAAATCTGATTAACTTAACAAAAATAATTCCTATCAATTTAAATTGTAAAAAGATATTGATCACAATTATCAGATTAAATATTTGTTATCCTTAAAATAAATTTATCAGTTTAAATTAAAATTATAAAGAAAATTATCAAACCAATTAAATTATTAATGCAGATTATTAAATTTATATTGCCCAAAATTCCGGGTCGTTACGCTTATATTTAATATCTGTATACATTTCAAAATCAACACCTTTAGCTATTATGTATAAAACCTATCATGCAGACACATGCTATACATACTAACAGCCTATACCTATACTTTATATACTAACATATTACATAAAGTAATATACATATAAAACTTGATGGGTTTGTAAACTATACATATAACATTATATTTGTATATACATTAAACTGACATACTACAACTTTATATATATATATATAGACACACACACACTAGCATAGATGTAACTTGTGTAACATATATATTAGCTGTTGCTAAAATCTAATCAAAATATTAGTATAAATTTGTAGACATTTAAAGCATACTTTCATATGGCACAGCAGGTTAACAAATATGCTGGCTACATATATATAACTATAATATATACAATTTACAGAACAAAAGGTAAATTTGTTGCCAAACAAAGTGGATAAATTTTTACTCATAAACCATATGTATATAACTTAACCTATCAATTAATAATCGGTTTGATTATATATATAACTGTGATAAAATAATATTTTTTTTTATAAACTAACATATGCAGGCTTCTTCACGGACCAATATATACATGCAGCAGCTAAAAAAATATAAACGTATATATATAACACAACACATAAACACATACATATATTACGAAATTCTGCATACATATATAAAACAAAATATACACCAGTTTTTTTTTTAAATACACATAACAACAATATATACATATACTATGCTATACCAACCTACAGAAATATATATATATATATATATATATATATATATATATAACAGTTTGACATATGTATAACTAATATATTAACATATAATATATATCATACCTTATATAAACATGCAGCTGAAGAGAGAAAGGGAAGAAGCGACGGCTCGACCGAGATGTAGTTAGAATGGAGGAAGCGGAGGTGAGTGAGTTGTTCGGCCGTAGTTTCTCATGATGGAGGTGGGTTGCGTTGGTGGCAAGAGGTGGTTCGAGTTGCGTAGGTTTGGAGGCTCGGTCGGTGTAGAAGGCGGTTGAAGTGGAACGGAGATTAGTTGCAGTGAGGTTGGAGGTCGCTCAGGCCAAGAGTGGCTGGTGGTCTCGTGGTTGATGCGGCTGACGTGGCAGGCGTAGTGCTTGGCGGAGGGGAGGATGAGGGTTTGAGGTGAATGTTTGGCAAAGCTTGCGGCCCCATGCAGTGATAGGCACTGCGCGAGTGAGATTTGTTGTGTGAAAAGGAGGAGGGTGGGTTTAGTATTGTATACATATTTTTTCTTTGGAGGCATAGAACAAAAGAGGGAGAGGAGGGTGAGAGAGGAGGGGAGATGAAGAAGCCTTTGGAAAGGAATGAGGCTACAGAGAAAATAATATATAAAATAGAATGAAGGCGTAAGTAAGTGGGAATGGAAGAAAGTGGAGTTGTGGTGGAACAGAATGCAATGGCAGAGAGAATAATGGAACAGAGAGATAGTGTGAAGTCCCAAAAAAAATACTTGAAAAGGAAAATAAAATTTAATGGTGGTAAAGCGAAAGCATGAATTCAAGGCTATCAATAATCACAAAAGCGGATGACCGTTGAATTTGAGAGTTCAAATGGTCATGGAACACAAAGAGATTCGAACGGATACCGATACAGATAACATTTCGCAGATCTCGCTGCGTATCGAACGTCAAAACACAGAACTGAATATACCGCAGGGATCGGCACGACGAGACGATCAAAACGGGTTACAAATATTTGTGGTACTATTGAATTATAAAAATTCGAATTTTTATACTAGCGGAAAATGTACGAAAAACACAGAAAAATAAGATCGACGGAGCTAAAGATGTCCGAATTTGGAAAAACGAAAAATAGCATTTGCTCAGAAAATGGTTTAAAATTTTTCTATGCAAAAATATTTAGGTTCCAAAAACATTTTATTTTCATTGCTTTTTAACTGATTAAATTGAAGTGAATTTACGCACGAAATAAACTTTCATATTTTCGGACGAAAATTTACTAGTTGCTATGTTTAACTAGGCGCATTTCAAATATCAAATTTGTATTTTAAAATTTTATCGTTTAAATTCCCACAAAATTTCAATTAATACGTTACTAAAACCGGTTAAATCTACGGGTTGTTACGTCGAAATTGATTTGAATAAGTTGAGGGTTGAGGGTTTACAGGTTTTAATAGGTAGACGAATTAAGCTTCCGAAGATGTGTAGGAGGCATGGATAGCTATATTTAGGAGTTATTTGGTTCTATTTCTGCTGTGATGTATTAAGATAATTTTTGTCTATTTAGTGCTCTGATCAACCAATGGGGAATCTTCACATGTCGCTCTTGGGGTATTTTATTATAATTATATTTGATCAAAACCTTTGAAATGTTTGGGATTATGTATTGGAATATTAAACTTGTTTTTGAAACGTAATCAGTATAGCTGTTATTTTTGAAATTTGTGATTCGTTTTATATTAATGTGCTTCGGATATTAGAGATACCATTAACATTATTCTATCACCGGAAGTTAATACTATAGATGACTGCAACATTTGTAGCATCTAGCTTTAGGCCTCAAGATAGGGGATGTTATAACTTGATATCAGAGCATATGTTTATGATTTTTTTTTATCTAAAATGATTTTTGAAAACATAATCCTAAGAAATAGAGAAAATATTGGGGTATGAGATAACGATATAGTAACGTACTTTTATTTGCTACATATAAGTATATGTTATATCTCTATTCTCCCATCTTTCTTAGGCTATTCTTCCAGTTCTTACGGAGACTTGAATGCCGATATGGTTGCTAGAAGCAGAAGAGTTAACCTTGGTGGGGGAAGCACCAAAACTAATGGGAATGCCAGACCAAATATGAGGTGGAATCAAGGTCAAGCACAATATACAAATGTGGGTGCTAGAGTCCCGCAAGTCGACATGGGGGCAATGTATCAGTTCTTTGTGAATATGATGCATGCAGAAGCTGCTGTGGGGTTAGTTGGAGGAAATCAAGAAGCTTCAGTGGTTAATAATTATGCTATTTTGAGTAGAGATTATGCTCGGCTGGGAGGAAGGCCGTTTATTGAACTAAAGACGCAATCGAAGTAGAGAATTGGTTACATCGTTGCGAGAGGATTTTTGCTCAATGATGAGGAGAAGAAAAGGCTTGCTTTTAGATAATTACAAGGAGCAGCGTTGTACTGGTGGAACAGTATTACGATCAGAGTCAATGGGGAGACTATGACTTGGGCTGAGTTCAAAAGGAGATCCGAGGAGAGGATTATGTCGGAGATTGCGAAGTCTACTCTACTCAAAAAGCTTGCTGAGTTGGAGCAGGGAGACATAACTGTGCTTGAGTATTCAATGAGGTTTGAAGAGCTAGCGAGATATTGCTATACTACTGTAATGACCCGGAATTTTGGGTCGCTAGATTTGAACATTTAATTCATTTTAAATGATGAACATGGATTATAATTTGAACTTTGAAATAAAAGAATTTGGTTAAGTTAATAAAATTAGTTAAATTTCAAATACGAGAATTTAATTGAAATTTGAATAATAATAATTTAATAATGGAATTGGAATAATTGGTGATTTTGAGTGTAAATAGGTATAAAAATAGATATTAAAATTTATTCAATGTCTATTTGGGTTTGAATTTTAATATTGGGCCATTGGATGGGGTTAAAAGTCGATAAATTGAAATTGGAATTTTATATTAATTTAATAATGGAATTTAATAATATAATAATGCAAATAATCAAATTTTGATTTAAACTGAATCAGAATGATTTCTAATGGGAATATAAATTTTATACGAGTTATAATAGACTTAATAAAATTTTAAAAGTAAAATTTTAAGTGATTTCGACGATTTTGAAAATCGCTCGAAATAATCGACAAGTTAAAATAGCCTTCCGGGGCACAGTCTCGGAATTCAACGAAACCTGTTCCATTGGATCCGTAATAGTAAGTTATTATCGGATTTCAATTTTCGTAGAAATCGGAGTTGTCGTTTGACCCTGGCAGCTCAAAACGCATAAAACTATTTTAATCGATTTAATGTAAAATTGATCGTTTAATTCCTTAACTCGCGCATATGATCGAATTAGCTTCCGAAACATGTTCCATTGTGTTTTGAACGTAGGTAAAATCTTAGGAATGCCTGGCGGCACGTGAGATTTGGAGTTCGTTTGTAAAATCTTGTTTAAGTGAAAATAATATTAAAATAATATTTATAATTGTTTATATATATACGTTTTCTTCCGCAAACCCTAGTCGTTTCTGGAGCCTCCGCCTCTATCGTATTAATGGCCGAGATTCTTCCAATTTAATCTCCAATTATCTCATAATCCATTTCTTAATTTTGAAATCTTCCAACTGGAAGATTGCTGAGCTCGCCGAACTCTACGTGTTTATTGGCTACGATCGAATATGGAGTTGTAGATGGTCGACAAATCATGGTGGAAGGGCTGCCATTCGCACGTGCGTCTCGAGGCAGTGGAATTGTCGAGTTCTACCAGACTTGGGTCGAAGGTGAAGGCCGCGACGTGCCGTCTCGTGGTGAGTTTAGATTGAGTTTGTGTGAATCGAGGATGGAGCGGTGGTTAACCCTAAAACGTGAATTGGATTCGGTGTTGCCTGGATGATCGCGTGATGTAGAAGATGAAAGAGGCTGTGTTCAAATTTTGGCATATAAAAATATAAAATGAAAATTTTATTTTAATTTGTAATTGAAACTAATAAAATTCCATAACTAATGCATGCGAGGTCGAAATTCGATGAAACTGGTGACGCCGAAATCGCAACGACACGATCTACACAGTGGAGCAATTTTGGAATCGTTTCGAGAAAGTAAAAATTTAGGTTAAATCGAAAGCCGTTCATGTAACGACCCACCATTCATCTCCACAGAATGTCGCATCATTAAAAAGACAGGGATAGAAAAGAGAAAGAAAGAGAAGAAAGAAGAAACAACACATCAGACATCCCCGCAGATGGTGCGCATATCCCTGGCCTAGATCACCGTATCGAGGATCACTCCCAATCCCCTGCAACACAAAGCCGGAACCATTCCTTACTGAATAGTTCCGAACAAGACAACCCCGCAGTTGGTGCGCATATCCAAACGCCCACTAAGCCGAATAAAAAGGAACCTCTAGACAGGGGAAAATCTCGTCCTACTTGGGCATAACCCACTTAGCCTTGCTACACCTCCCCTATTTTAGCCATTCTCGGTTGATGAGGCTTGAGGCTACGATTACCTTTATTGGACACATTTATCTTAGAATGCTCATCGCCCACCTGACGATGTTCTGAAAGCATTCAATCCATACAAGTTCGTTCCGGGTTCGAACGAAACCGAAAGCATTATCTCGTTACACTCATTTTTGGAATCACCCTCAGAGTTAACGGCGATAACCCTTTCACTCTATCTCGAATCTGAAAGTACTATCTCCGTCAAACTCATCTCAGAATCACCCTCGGAGTTATACTGACGAACGGTCCTTACACCTCGAGTCTTCACTCTTCACATAAGATTCACGACCTATCGTTAATTTCGATCGATGTGGTTTTCGGATATCCAAATTTGGAAACCCGATCCCGGTCTCATCGAAATCCAAAGCGTGTTTTTTAGGTCCAAGTTGTTTTAGAGTTTAAAACAATTCAATACAATTATATATACACACACAGATAGATAATTCACAGATTCACAATAGATAATCAACATTATCATCACAACAGATAATCCATATTATCATTATCAAAAGATAATCCATATCACAATGCAACCAATGCATCCATATCACACAACATTACTTATCTCATATATGAGATTCAAACCATTCAAGGGAAACAATATCATCCATCCATACATAAGCAATGATCTATAATCATAACATCTATAATTAATTTAAAACGAATTAAATTAATTACATCATCTCTAATTAATTTAAAGTGAATTAAATTAATTACCTATTTCAATATAAATCTTGCTTACATACCCATTAATTAATTATAAATTAATTAATTAATTATCCTCTAATTTATCATCTTAATTAATCACCCCTGATTAATTATACTTTAATTACATTCTAGTAATTATCCTTTAATTAATTGGACAAGTTAATTACTCTAAACCAAATACAGTAATTAACCCTTAATTACCTCATAAATTAATTAACTATAATTAATTATATTAAACCTTAATTAATTACAATTAATTAATTACCCTTAATCACTTATTATTGATTAATCTTAATTAATCAATCTTAATTACATCATTAATTATATTAATTAATGATCCTAAATTATATTTAATTAATTATCTTATTTAAATTAATTACATTCAGTAATTAATTTCAGTTAAACCGTAATTATTAATCACCTTTGATTAATCACATTCAGTAATTAACTACCCTTAATTACATATCAAATTAAATACTCCTTAATTAAATTCTTTAATTATTCCCTTGATTAATTATACAAAGTAATTTAATCCAGATTACTTCCATAATTAAATCATTTCCTCTAATTACATCCAGTAATTATCATTAATTTCTCCACTGAGTAATTACATTCCATTAATTACATTAAGTAATTATTATCAAACCAATAAGTGATTAAAATTGATTAAACTTAATTAATTAATTAATTTAAACTAATCTCAATAAACTCCATTAATTACATTAAGTAATTAATTCCTTAATTACTTCCATTAAGTAATTAAACTTAAATAATTTTCACAATTGATTACTATTAAATTAACTAATCTAATTAATTATTTTAAATTAATCACATTAATTAATTGTTAAATAATCTTAAGTTAATGACCATCATTAACCATTAACCATACTTTAATTACTTCTCTTAAGTAATTAACTTTTATTAATCATGATTAAATTTTCAAATTAATTAATCTTTAACATTAAATTAATTAACCTTTAATTATTTAGTTAATTAAGTGTTAACTATAACTTAATTAATTCATAATTACTTGATTGATTAATTACTAATCATTAATTAAATCTAATTAATGATTCTTAATTATGGGTTAATTATCCTTACTTAATTGATTAGCTTAAACTTTCAATTAATAATTTAAAACCCTTAATTACCTTAATTAATGATCCATTCCATTAATAAATAAATTATTCATTTAATTACCTTAATAATTAAATGAAATTATAAATCACTAAATTCTAATTTTACTTTACGATAAAACCTTTCTTATCTATGGTTAAATTATCATACATCTTAAAATATTTATTTCAAATTCAATTTCAAATTTCATTTTAAATTCAAACTTTAAAATGAAACCAATTTATCTTTAACTAATATAAAACTTTGAAATTCATATGTTAAAGAATACATATAAAAGAAATTTAAAGATTTTAAACTAAATTCCTTTTTATTTCAAATCATTAAAGTATACTTTAGCTTTTAAACTTATTTACAATATTTAAATTTATAAACTTTACTTTATTTCAAAAACTTAAGATTCAAATCAAATTTGAATTCAAATTTAAAATTATGATTTAACTTTGTTTAAATCCTCTTTTACATTTCAAACTCCATCTAAATTCAAATTCTTTAATTACACTTTAAACTTCTTAAACACTGTAACAATATTAAGTCAATTTGAATTTAAAAACACATTTAATTCCAAATTAGACTCAAATTAAATTTGAATTTATTTTATAATTAGATTTAACTTAAACTAAGAGTGAAAACAAGATTTAAACCTTATTTTAAAACTTTACTTTCATTTAAAATCAGGTTTTGAATTTTATTTAAAAATTCAAAACAGAATAACAGGTTTCTGATCTAAAACCTGTACCATACTTTAACCCGAGATGTGATGCCCCACCTCTATACCCACGCTAGCCAAGAACATTACGGTGAATGCTGTCGACTAGCGCGGAGAATAAGGCTGTTGAGGAGCGACCATCCGTGTAATTTCTTTGCGCGAGCATCGATGTGTCAAATAATATAACATGCATTCTATTTCAAGAGTAAATCCGACATACCGACACAAACTCAAAGCTACTACACGGTGGCTATATAAATCCTTCGAAAAACAAATATAGAAATAAGCATAACACAAATCAGTCACAGACAATTCATATCACAAAGGCGGAAATAGATATGAATATTACACTAGGAAGTGTACGTCAGAGTAGTGGTCTAAAAAGATCCACAATATCATAAAAGAATAGTTACATGAACTACACAAAAGAATAAGTATACATTATGGAGTCTATATCTCAAATGTATACCACAAAAACTACTAATCTAAGTAGTTAACCAAAAGTCAGAGAAATCAATCCCAAGAGAGAAGTCAAGCAGAAGCACCTGTAACATCTCGGTCTGACCCGAGTATTATTTAATAAGAAAATAATAAACGGATCAGTCTAACTATAAATATCAGATGAAACGATATAGAATCAGAGTTATGACTAAACACATAATAATCACAAGGCCAAGCTGTGATATATAAGTAGTTGATAATCAACAAGAGATTAATCGATATCACAAAATCTACACAAGAATCAAAGAAGCGTCATACTCCTTATTTCGTTCACCATACCATAAATATTGACGATAATATAAATGTCAATCACAAAAGTCAATGACACACAAATTCCAGAAGACTACACAAGAAATCCAGAAATCACTAAAGTCAATGACACACAAATTCACCAAGGCACAAATATTGATAAAACTTATCAATGGAAATCACGAAAATTGGTGAAACACAAATTCTAGGAATCTACACAAGAAATCCAGAAATCACAAAGGGGGGAGGCCTATCACAAACGGGAGCATAAAGCCCACCAACACGTGTATCACAAACGGAACGCTAATTCCATGGTCGCTAACCATCACAAATTGAGCCGAAGCTCCACAAACGGCCCGAAGACCATGGGTTGCTACCCCATCACAAATTGAGTCGAAACTCCACAAAACGGGGTTTAGTCTCCCTCGCAGACAAAGAGACATCGCACATTGCTAGTCTAAATCACAAAGATGATCGTCATGATCAACGAGAAGTGTCAATTACACTAAGCTAGTAAATATATGAGTTTAGCTTCATGTCCCATAACCACTTGCTTAACTTAAATATTTACGAACAAACTGTAGATTTCCACTGAAAAATTGTCACAAGGGTTTCAATCGAACAAGTCTAAGAATTAACCAACAAAGTGAACGCAAGCGTTTCATACCACTTGTTTTACTAAGTCGTTTAATTAGATTTCTCATACGAGTGATGTAAAGGTTTATATATACTAATAGATTTGGAAAACGGTTTTATAAACGAATTTGGTATTAAAATAGTATTGAAATCGATTGAGAAAAGAGTTTTGATATTTACTACTAGTATAGAAAACTTTATATTTTTAAAGTGACAAATCACAAAGAAGATTGTAGGA
This sequence comes from Allium cepa, assembly GCA_030765085.1. NCBI lineage: Eukaryota > Viridiplantae > Streptophyta > Magnoliopsida > Asparagales > Amaryllidaceae > Allium > Allium cepa. The sequence goes on along the minus strand of CM060938.1, from coordinate 618,079,403 downwards.
ACAATCAATCACTAAGATTCACATTCGAAAACGTGAATAAAATCCAAAGAAATCGATATAAAATCCATCAAAGTGGATATATCTAAAATTCCCAAAGAAAAGGTCATCTAAGTCGATAATAAATGACAAGAACAAAAGGGAGACAACACGAATCGATTAAAGTTGGATACTCAAACGGATTAGCAAAATAGGCTAATCTGGCAATTAACAGCAGGTCGGTCGACCGGACTCCCTGAGTCGGTCGACCGAACCTTAAACAGAGGAGTGCTTGTGCACTCGGCAGCAGGTCGGTCGACTGGGCTCCCTGAGTCGGTCGACCGAACCTTAAAACAGAAAGTGCTTATGCACTTGGAAGCAGGTCGGTCGGCCGGACCAGAGGGGTCGGTCGACCGAACCTGTTTCCAGCCTCTTCCCTGCCCATAACAAATGTGGTTCAATCTTGACCAAATTGCATTTTTCATGAGCAACGGCGCTAAGGGATTATGCCAATCGACTACCCGGCCCTATATGCTCCTCGATGCATCACCAAAAACATGTTCAAACATCAAAGTTAGGATTTTTAACGAATTGAACTCAAAACACTAAAAATTGGAATATACACCAATTCAATCCAATCCAAAAGCAAATGCACACGAATAAGTGTTAGAATTCATACCTAACATTCGAAGATAATTCATAGACTTAGATGTGAGATTAAAAATCTCACCTTTTCACAAAATCGAACAAGGAGAAGCTTGAAAGCAAATGGAGAATCAACCTCTCTTCAACACAACCCAAATGAGCTTGAATCTATGCTCAAAACAAGAACATTCCCAAAATTAGGTTTAGGAATTTCTGAAATTGGTAAGAGAATAAGTTGGAGAAGAAGAAGAGAATCTTACCAATGGGTTCTTCTTGAGTTTGGAGCTAGGAATTTGATTTGCAAGAGAAACTAGGGTTTTGGAGTTTTAATTTCCAATCTCTCCCACCATTAATGCTAAGAAAACTGAAAAAAGAAGAGAATGAGGGAGAATGGGGAGAGTGGTTCAGTTTTGGAGTATGAGTAACATAGGGCTGAGCCCAAAAACCAAACCCAAAGTGAAAAGTAGCAAAAATCAACTTTCTCCAAACATATCGAAGCTTATACTCAAAAAGGTCGCAAACGGCATTTTAAACTCAATGGGAGGGTCCCGAGTCCTAATTCGATCATATGCAAAAAGTAGCTTTTCGGACTAAAATCCGACTATATAAAATATTTAAATATAAAATCGATAAATATGCGGGTTGTTACAGACTCCCCTCCTTAAAGAAATTGCGTCCTCACAATATTTTAAGAAGAAGATATATATAGTAACAACCATAAAAGCATATTCAACACAAAAGAAGTTTGAAATAAAAAGTTCACCTCAAAGAGCACGAGAAAGTAAGTCCGGATGTGTACGCTTGATGAATTCTCTAGATTCCCAAGAACAATCCTTAGGATTTGAAGACCATTGGACTTTCACAAGCTGGACATCTTTATTTCGAAGTCGTTTGACTTCTGAAGCAACGATATGAATAGGATGTTGCTCATAAGTTAAATTAGGCGAAACTTCAATCTCTTCCACAACACTGGGCTCAAGAACAGAATCGGAATCTCGAAGACATTTCCGAAGTTGAGAAACGTGAAACACGTCATGCATAGCAGAAAACTGAGCCGGTAATAAAAGGCGATAAGCCATGGAACCAATACGTTCGGTGATAGGAAATGGCCCAATATATCGAGGCGCCAATTTTCCCGATCGACTGAAACGTACAACACCTTTCATAGGTGATACACGAATGAACACAAGATCTCCCATAGAAAATTCTAATTTCCTTCTCCGGTTATCGGCATAGGATTTTTGTCTACTCTGGGCTTCTTTCATCCTATGTCGAATAAGTTCAATTTTCTCTGTGGAATCACGAATAAAATCTGGACCTAAAACCAGCTTCTCACCGGCCTCAAGCCAACAAGAAGGAGATCGGCATGGCCTTCCGTAGAGTGCCTCAAAAGGTGCCATACCAATACTAGATTGGAAGCTATTATTATAAGAAAATTCAACAAGAGAAATATGATCTTCCCAACTTCCACCGAAATCAAGCACACAAGCACGAAGAAGATCTTCAAGAGTTTGATTAACACGCTCGGTTTGTCCATCGGACTGGGGGTGATAAGCGGTGCTAAAATTAAGCTTCGTTCCTAAAGCTTTTTGAAGACTCTTCCAAAATCCACTAGTAAACAATGGATCACGATCACTAACAATAGAAGTAGGAACATCATGCAATTTAACAATTTCCTTGATAAATATTTTGGCCAAAAGAGGAACGGTTCGGTTAGACCGAACGGGAATAAAATGGGCGGATTTAGTAAGTCTATCAATGATCACCCATGAGCTATCATGACCCGAACGAGAACGGGGAAGGCCATCTATAAAATCCATGGAAATTTGGTCCCACTTCCAAATTGGAATTTCTAAAGGTTGCAATAACCCACCGGGCCTTTGATGTTCGGCCTTAACGAGTTGGCAAGTCATGCAACACTTAACGAAGTTAGCGATGTCAAGTTTCGTTCCCTCCCAATAATAAAGTCGCTTCATATCCGCGTACATTTTACTACTACCGGGATGAATGGTAAATTTAGAACGATGAGAATCTTCTAAAATATCTCTACGAAGATCACCAATATTTGGCACGACAAGTCTACCAAATTTCCGAATGCCGCCACGAGAATCGATATCAAAGTCTTTTAATCCTTCAATATCAATTTTATCCCTAATATTTTGGCCAAGAAGAGCCAATTCAGGATCTAATCCTTGAGCTTCAAGAATGCGGTCTAAAAGAGAAGGATGAGCCTCAAGGCTACATAAAACAAATGATGAGCATAAATCGGAAACACGGTCTCGAATTTCGCAAGTGGATAAAATCTCGAGATCGTTCCATTCGGATATCATCATAGAAACAACAGCTTGTTGTTTACGGCTAAGAGCATCGGCGACACGATTACCCTTTCCGTGAGTATAAAGAATATCAAGATCATAAGGAGTAAGAAACTCGAGCCAACGTTGTTGACGCAAATTAAGTTCCTTTTGAGAAAATAAATACTTCAAGGACTTATGATCGTATATAGAACAAATTTCTCTCCTAAAAGATAATGACGCCAAATACGAAGGGCGAAAACAATAGCCGCGAGCTCTAAATCATGAGTGGCATATCTAGTCTCAGCAGGCTTTAATTGCCTAGAAGCATAAGCAATAACACGTTCTCTTTGCATAAGAACGGCACCCAAACCAACGCGACTACCATCGGTATAAACAACGAAATCTTGATTCCCCTCGGGAATAACAAGAATAGGAGCATTAGATAGGAGTTCTTTTAATTTATGAAAAGAAGCTTCACATTTGTCCGACCAAATGTATTTAACACCTTTCTTCGTTAAGCTAGTGAGAGGCACGACAATCTTAGAAAAGTCTTTGATAAAACGACGGTAATAGCCCGCCAAGCCGAGAAAACTCCAAATCTCTGTCACACTCTCCTGTAACATCCCGGAATTTTTAACACGGGATTTGTGAACATTTAATTCATTTTAGATGTTTATTATGGGTTTACAATTTATTATAAACTAAAAGAATTGGTTTGAACTATATTAACAAGTTAAAATTTCTAAGGTGGGGATTTAATTTGAAAATTGAACAATAATAATATAATATTCAGAATTGAAATAAAAGAAATTCTGGGTGTAAATAGTGATAAAATGGTTTTAATTGTTTATTTTAAGATTATTTGGTCATTAGATAGTGTGGTAGGATTTTTAGATGAATTTTCAAAGCCGATAAATTAATATTTGAAATTTTATATTAATTTAATATTGGGATTTAATATTATTAAAATGCAAATAATTAGATTTTGGGTCGGAATGAGCCGAAATAATTTTTAATGTGTTTATAAATGTTATATGAATTATTGTTAAGTTAATAAAATTTTAAACGTGAAAATTTTGAGTGTTTTCGATAATTTCGGAAATTGCTCGATTTAATAGACGAGTTAAAATAGCCTTCCGGGGCACAGTCTCGGAATTCGACGAAACCAGTTTCATTGGATCCGTAATAGTTAGTTATTATCGGATTTCAATTTTCGTAGCAATCGGAGTTGTCGTTTGACCCCGGCAGCTCGAAACGCATCGAAATTGTTTTAATCGATTTAATTTTAAATTGATCGTTTAATTCCGTAACTCGCACATACTGTAACAGCCCGCAAATCCGTACCCCTTGAATCAACATTATTTCTACCCTAATTGACTCAAGTGGAACAGAAATACGAACCATTGAGGTTAAAGAAAAAGAGATAGAAGAAGAAGAAACTAAACAATATCAGAATCTCACAGTCGCAGCGGAATAAAATATAATAGTAACTATAGAACTTTACACAAAATGAAATCTATATCTGTTTATACAACATACCATCAGAGTACCTCATACATCAATCAACACATAACAGACATACCATACAGTCATAGCATAGCAGCGGATATATATATAGATAGAATAGTACGTCTCGAACTCCAGCTCCTCTCCTGCTCCATAGCAACCTATCCTGAACAAATAATACTCGGTCTGACCCGAGCATTATAATGAAATAACACCCGAGTCAGTCTGGCATACCAGCTGATAATAATGCACACAATTGATTATTAAAGTTTCAAAAATCCTTTTGAAAACAAAAGCATCTCGTAAGACCACGCCACAAATAAACATGTCGGGTTTTTACCTTACGATAGCTAAAACACTTTTTATAGAAATCCTCTGATATTATAATAGGGTCTATTTACAAATACTTATAAAATAGCCGAAATTGTTACATTATTAAATTCCAGCTACTAGCCACCGAAGTGGGTGATACAAACAAAACTCGTAAAAGGCTCGTAGGGAAAATGGATTTCCAACAATGACTAGGCACTGGGGTACCACCTGTCACAGTACGTGGTCTAGATCACAGTACCGAGGACTACTCCCTTCGTCCCCTGCAACACAAGACCGGAATCACCTATGGGCAATTCCGAATAAGATCACCCCGCGGTTGGGATCAGCAACCGCACCACTAAGCCGAAATAAAAAGGAACCTCTAGACAGGGATGACCTTACTCTCCAGTGGGGGCTACCCACGAAGCCTTGCTGCATATCCCCTGATTTTCAGTCATTCCCGGTTGATGAGGCTTGAGGTTTAACGTTACCTTTAGAACGTTTCCACTTAGAATGCCCATCGTCCGCTGACGATGTCACGAAAGCATTCATCCATACAAGTCCGTCCCGGGTTCGAACGGAACCGAAGGCACTATTCCTACTACATCCATTTTGGAAATATCCTCAGGATTAGTAGCGACTAGCCCTTGCACTTCACTGCTCCATCTTCGACTCCGAAAACGTTTTATCGCACGAAAACGTACAAACCGGATCGAAGTGGTTTTCGAGAAATAAATCTCGATCCCGGTCTCTTCGAAACGATCATCGCATTTGTCCAATATTGATAGTCGGTGATTTAACTATCAATTAATATGCATAAACATCCATAGCATCCATCACACAATAAATAATTCCCAAATTATTTATTTATCTCAAATATCTTTTTAAAGATATATTACCAAATTTCCAAATCTCATTTGAAAACACTTTCCCAAAATTCTCCATTTACAAGGTAAATCCGTTACCATATATTTCCATTGGAAAATATCCAAGTTCAAAACAGTTTAGATTTAAAAACAGTTAAAAACATTTAAATTTAAAATATACTTTAAAATAGATAATTTACTACTAATTCTTTACTCAAAATAAAATTTCAAAATATTTAAAGTATAACTAATTATAAGATATAACTTAATTTAAAATAAGGTTTAGTTATACTATATATTAAAAATAGAGTTGTAAAAAGATTAACTCTTATTTCAATATACTTAGGTCAAAACTAGCTTTTAAAACAAATCCATTTGTAAACATAATTATTAAGATATTTATAAAATTTTCTATTACAAATTTATATATTATTACTTTAAAACAATAATTTCAAAACAATCTTTAAAACTAATTTAATATTTTAAAACTTCCTTTTATAAAAATCAACTTAAAACTCGAACTCGGTTTTTCCCCGGAAAACTCATTTCCACTAAATCATCACAGAAATCCTTCCTTCGATTTCTGTCCAATTATCTCAATTTAGATTTATGGTTTTATAACATCAATTTATTTTCCCAAATTTCCAACTAATAACATTTATCTTTGATTATCATTCTAGATGTTACAAATTTTAATTTCCATTTTAAATAGATTTCAATTTTTTATCCTTTTAAAATTCATTATTTAACAATATCCTTTATCTCTCTAAAATTCAATTTACCTATTTATAAATTAATTATGGAATTAAAATTTACTCAGCAATATTCCAAATCTAACTTTATTTTAATTTCCAACTAGTAGATTCCAATTTTCATATTCTTTAAATTTCTTATTTATCAATTTTCTTGGTTTCTTATGAAACCCAATTTAATTCCTTTATAATTAAAACTCCAATTTCTTTAAAATTATCATTCAGGATTTACAGTTTATCCAACAACACCACAATACAAATTAAATCCAAATTTATCAGTCACAATATAAACAGGCATCATTATCAATTATAAGAATAATTTCTATATGTGAGGAATCCTGTTGGATCCCTCCAACCTGTTTTCCCTGCATCCACAAATATTAGCACAACCATATATATATATATATATATCAATTCAATTTGATAATAATCAACATAAACAGCTAAACATCCAAACAAACAATCAATACTAACTGTCTACTTTACTAGTATCCAGATGTGAGTGAGAATAACTCACCTTGAGTTTCGGCGAGCGTTCGAAATTCAAATTAAATCGAACGACGTTCGATTTAACCTAAATTTCTACTTGCCCGGAATGATCCCGGATCTGTTCCACTGTGAAGTACTCTTATCAGCGATTCCGGCGCTATCAAATTCGTCGAAATCTGATATCATATGAATTAGTTATTCGATTTTAAAGTTTGAATTAAAATTTAACAATTTTCTTTTATTAAATTACCAAAAACAACGTCTAGCCGTTCATCACTATGAAAAGGAACGGGCCGCATCTTCTTCATCTTCTTCTCGCGTTAACAGGTGAAAATGAACCCATCACTGCCATTTGATTTCTCCCAGTCACATCCACCAAACTCGTCCAGGAACCGATCAAAGACCAACAACGTGAAGCTCTTCGAGTGACACGCCAACGCCGGCCAACACGTCGAGCTCGGCTACCCTAGGCTCTGGGAATTCGCGTTCGAACCGAGCACGAACGGAGTCAACATTAGAGTGATTCTCTTCACTAAACCACATCTCAACCGTAGGATTCGTAGATCCCCTTGCGTTCTTCCATTTTGCAGTTGAAGATTTTCGAATTCGAGGCCTGGATCGAGAGAAAAGGAGAGGGAAAGCACGAGTAATATCGGCCATTAAACGTTAGGAGATGGCGGCCTGAACGAACTAGGGTTTTGGATTAAATGTTGAGATATATAAATGGTTTAATAATATTTAATTAATAAAATTCTCTTTTTAACCACTTATGCAAACGAACTCCAATTCTCGCGTTCCTACAGGCGATTCTAAGGTTTTTCCGCGTTCCGGACACAATGGAACAAGTTTCGTAAGCTAATTCGGTCGTATGCACGAGTTACGGAATAAAACGATCAATTTGAAATTAAACCGATTAAAACGATTTCGATGCGTTTCGAGCTGCCGGGGTCAAACGACAACTCCGGTTGCTACGAAAATTGAAATCCGATAATAACTAACTATTACGGATCCAATGGAACTGGTTTCGTCGAATTCCGAGACTGTGCCCCGGAAGGCTATTTCAACTCGTCTATTAAATTAAGCGATTTTCGAAATTATCGAAATCACTCCAAATCTCCACCTTTAAATTTTTATTAATTTAACAATAATTCATATTGAATTTATAATCACATTAGAAATCATTCTGGCTCATTCTGGACTTAAATCGAATTAATTGCAATATTTAATAATATTAAATTCATTCCTAAATCAATATAAAATTCCAGTTAATAACTTATTACCTTTTAAATTCATCCAAAAATCCGATAATATCCATTATGTCCAATTGAACTTAAAAATACATTGGAAAACCATTTGTATAATTATTCACATCCAAATTCACCACTTATCTCAGATTTTGAATATTTTATTATTATTCTTTATTATTCAAAATCGAATGGAATCACTATATTTTAAAATTATAGTTATTTTATTGATTGCATCCGATTTCTCCCATTTCAAAATCAATCAAGAACCCACATTAAACATTTAAAACGAATTAAATGTTCAAATTTAATAGCTTAAAAATACGGGATGTTACATTCCTCCCCCCTTATAAAAATTTCGTCCCCGAAATTTGTATAAGGTAGAACATACCCTCAAACTCATCTACTTATCCCATTAGCTTAGTTAAAAGCTTATATACATTTCACAAAATCCTTTTTGCTCAATTCCTAACCCAATTGCTTTATTAACTCTAAAGCTTCAATTTTTAACTTATAACTTTCCAAGTTATTTAACTTTTCCCAAAACCCAAAAATTTTCTAACTCCCAAAATTTCCGGAAAATTTTGGCAGAGTCTCCCCTGTACGGAGGAGCTTCTGCGATATCGCAGGATACACAAATATATATACATCGGCCCACACGGCCGGAAACCAAAATATAACACAAGATATATATCATTTTCCAATTTTATTTGCGTAGGCGTACCTTTAAGCAAAATTAATAGCAAGTAGCTAATATATAATGCATATACGCGCTTCAAACCCCTCTCGAACGCCTCGCATTCCTGCACTTACTCAACATACTCATTAGTTACAAGATATGTGCATTTTAATCAACATTTTCCAATATAAAAGCAATCCAACATATCTATGGCATAATCCAAACCAAGCAAATTTCAAAATTTACTAATATTAACCATCTTTTACCAACAATTCAAGATTTTAAATCATCTTTCCAATTATCTATTCAAGTCCAACATTATTTACTTTCACTTGAATGATTTATACTCAAATCAACCATATACAATTCATATTTATCTCAATAGGATTAACATATGCTTCATTAATAGCAATCTATTTCAATTCAATTCTAAATAGATTTTCAAACCAACTTCATTTTAAAATTTTGAAGCATTTACCTTACTATGATAATCCATTTTCATTCCTATGCAAAGTCAAGTAACAACATTCAAATCCTTTCCACACTTGCATTCACTTACACTCCTTTTGAATTGGATTCCAATACATATCAATTTATTCAAGAATCAATTCAATTGCATAATATCTCAATTCTTTCTTGCATACCAAATTTAGTTTCATTTTAATTTGACTTTACTTAATCAAATTCCAATTTATCCAAAACCAATTTAGTTGTTTAAACAACTCAATTCTAAATATATTCAAATATTCAAGTCATTCAAGCAAAACAATTGCCAACTAAGCTTAACCATTTAAAATTAATTCAACTTAAATTTATATTAGTTTTACTCCATTACAAGGTTCACAAACCAAACATTTTCTCTTTCCAATGCAATTGTTAAATTACATTTCCTTACATCTTATTTCATTAACCAATCCAAGTTTATATTAATATCATTCTACTTACAATCCAACTTTTTAAATAACATTCTTATTCACACCTTTCAAATTTTATTATTTATAAGTTTATATTCTTGCTTTTCATCTTTCAAATCTCATCCTTATATTTCCAATGCATTTCCATATCACAATATTATTAAAGCCATTCCACTTGCCAATTTAAATTTTATTATCTAACAAATTTAATTTAACATTACTTAATAAAGCCCATTCCCAACCATCATTTTATTATTTAACAATATTTTCATTATTTTCTTATCAAATTAATTTTATTTCTATTTGATTCTTATTCAAATCAAATTTCAATTCTATTTATAAATTTGCATGCTCTTTGTTTATAATTCAATCCATTTCCAAATTTATTTTGATTAACAAAGAGTCCATTTAAATTTATTTCACTCATTTGAATTTTCATCCACAATTCAAACCAACTTTAGTATATTCAAATTCCATTATTCATTCACACTTCTTTTAAATAGAACCTATATTGCTTCCAATATTATTTATTTCTCAACTGAAATTTAATTTTCAATTCCATTATCAAAATAAATTTCAGTTCACATTCATATGTTCAAGACTTATTTGCTAACTTAAGAACATCCACCTTTTATATTCTCACTTTACTTCATTACTCTTTACATTTCATTTATGGACAAATTTTGAATTTGTCACTCCATTCAACCTTTTCCATTAACAAATTATAATTTCACTTCTATTCAAGAGTTTAAATTTAATTCGAATTTCAAAATTCACAAATTTTAATTCTCCAAATACAAGTTCAAAACTTGTTTACTAAGTGAAGTTCATTCACTCCTTTTATATTCCCCTTATCTTATCTCAATTCACATTCATTTGAGATTAGATTTTTTTTTTTTAAATTCACCATTCCATTTCATTATTTCTCATTGTGATTATAATTTCTATTTCTATTTTATAAGTTCACCAACTTATTTATTTTAAAGCTCATATTGCTCATTTTAATTCTTTTACAACTTATAATCACAAATTCCAAATTCACATATATATATCACTAAATCCTTAAGGATATAAATTTCCTTAATTTAATTTTTTGCAACTTCAAATCCACAATCTCAAATTATAAGTATAATACTTAATAGCTTATGGGTATAATCTATTACACAACAACCCAAATTTTCAAATCAACTTACTTTTGATTTAAACCCAAATCCATTTAATTCTGGGTCCAATATATTTAACTTGTCCAAGTTAAATTTAAATTTCCATTCACTTCAATACCCTTCATTTACTTCAATACATTTTATTCACTTTCAATTACTCAAATTAAATTTTAATTCCATGATTAAAATTTCTCATTTCCTTCTTATTAGCATTAGCTCCACTTAACAAATTCAATAGTTGATTCATTTCAACTTTACTCATTATTTAATTAGAACTTTCCCAGAATTCAATTTACCCGGTTTTATCTCAAAACCATTTTGAAATATATCAAATATTTATACCCATTTGGTATATCAAATCAAATTTCCATGTTTTCCAAACCAATTTGTTTGTACCCAAAACAATTTGTTCATATCCCAAAACAAATTCTCATTTTTGAAATATCCAAAACAACCGTTATCCCCAACAAATCCAAACAATACCATAACCAATTACTAGGGAAGCAATCCATCACTTTAGAAACTCGAAAATGAATTCTAATGATGTGGCCAGCATCATCAGGATTATTTTCCAGCGACTGCAGTGAGTTCAATGCTTCTTAACTTTCCCAATTTCATTTCAAACAGTTTCCATTCAAAAATATTACCCAAAACAATACTCCATTATTGTCTACAATACATTGGAAAACATTTCAAAACTTCCCAGGATTTTAAATTTCCAAATTTTTATTTTCAATCTATTAAAAATCCTTTTCAAAACTTCCGGGTTAAAATTCTGGTTTAAATTCAAATTTTAATTTCACTTCTTATTTGCAACATATTTAATTAATTCTATTTGGTTATAACCATTTCAATTTTACTATCCTAAATTCCTTATTTGCTTATATATATCATTTCAAATTTTAGATCATATTCAAGATTCTTACTTAATTATGGTATTAACAATCCAACAATCACCCAATATATAATAAGCTAGAAAATCATTTCTTTTATATTAAAATATAATTTTGGGTAAAATTATTTCATTTACCCACTTTAAAAACAATACTATGTCGGTTTATCTTGTTTAAGAGTTTAGAAATCCCTATCGATACGGTTGTACTTCCCGCACCGACCAGAATTCATAAACACTCAACCGATAAGTCAACACAGTATAAAAACAATTTTATAAGCACTAACAAGTACGCTCTCATAGCTATTAATACACTCAACTCATTATAGAGTACTATCGACTCTATTAAATGAGTAATTACCCCACCAAAGCCTAGGTTGTCGCCAACCTAAGCTCTGATACCAACTGTAACAGCCCGCAAATCCGTACCCCTTGAATCAACATTATTTCTACCCTAATTGACTCAAGTGGAACAGAAATACGAACCATTGAGGTTAAAGAAAAAGAGATAGAAGAAGAAGAAACTAAACAATATCAGAATCTCACAGTCGCAGCGGAATAAAATATAATAGTAACTATAGAACTTTACACAAAATGAAATCTATATCTGTTTATACAACATACCATCAGAGTACCTCATACATCAATCAACACATAACAGACATACCATACAGTCATAGCATAGCAGCGGATATATATATAGATAGAATAGTACGTCTCGAACTCCAGCTCCTCTCCTGCTCCATAGCAACCTATCCTGAACAAATAATACTCGGTCTGACCCGAGCATTATAATGAAATAACACCCGAGTCAGTCTGGCATACCAGCTGATAATAATGCACACAATTGATTATTAAAGTTTCAAAAATCCTTTTGAAAACAAAAGCATCTCGTAAGACCACGCCACAAATAAACATGTCGGGTTTTTACCTTACGATAGCTAAAACACTTTTTATAGAAATCCTCTGATATTATAATAGGGTCTATTTACAAATACTTATAAAATAGCCGAAATTGTTACATTATTAAATTCCAGCTACTAGCCACCGAAGTGGGTGATACAAACAAAACTCGTAAAAGGCTCGTAGGGAAAATGGATTTCCAACAATGACTAGGCACTGGGGTACCACCTGTCACAGTACGTGGTCTAGATCACAGTACCGAGGACTACTCCCTTCGTCCCCTGCAACACAAGACCGGAATCACCTATGGGCAATTCCGAATAAGATCACCCCGCGGTTGGGATCAGCAACCGCACCACTAAGCCGAAATAAAAAGGAACCTCTAGACAGGGATGACCTTACTCTCCAGTGGGGGCTACCCACGAAGCCTTGCTGCATATCCCCTGATTTTCAGTCATTCCCGGTTGATGAGGCTTGAGGTTTAACGTTACCTTTAGAACGTTTCCACTTAGAATGCCCATCGTCCGCTGACGATGTCACGAAAGCATTCATCCATACAAGTCCGTCCCGGGTTCGAACGGAACCGAAGGCACTATTCCTACTACATCCATTTTGGAAATATCCTCAGGATTAGTAGCGACTAGCCCTTGCACTTCACTGCTCCATCTTCGACTCCGAAAACGTTTTATCGCACGAAAACGTACAAACCGGATCGAAGTGGTTTTCGAGAAATAAATCTCGATCCCGGTCTCTTCGAAACGATCATCGCATTTGTCCAATATTGATAGTCGGTGATTTAACTATCAATTAATATGCATAAACATCCATAGCATCCATCACACAATAAATAATTCCCAAATTATTTATTTATCTCAAATATCTTTTTAAAGATATATTACCAAATTTCCAAATCTCATTTGAAAACACTTTCCCAAAATTCTCCATTTACAAGGTAAATCCGTTACCATATATTTCCATTGGAAAATATCCAAGTTCAAAACAGTTTAGATTTAAAAACAGTTAAAAACATTTAAATTTAAAATATACTTTAAAATAGATAATTTACTACTAATTCTTTACTCAAAATAAAATTTCAAAATATTTAAAGTATAACTAATTATAAGATATAACTTAATTTAAAATAAGGTTTAGTTATACTATATATTAAAAATAGAGTTGTAAAAAGATTAACTCTTATTTCAATATACTTAGGTCAAAACTAGCTTTTAAAACAAATCCATTTGTAAACATAATTATTAAGATATTTATAAAATTTTCTATTACAAATTTATATATTATTACTTTAAAACAATAATTTCAAAACAATCTTTAAAACTAATTTAATATTTTAAAACTTCCTTTTATAAAAATCAACTTAAAACTCGAACTCGGTTTTTCCCCGGAAAACTCATTTCCACTAAATCATCACAGAAATCCTTCCTTCGATTTCTGTCCAATTATCTCAATTTAGATTTATGGTTTTATAACATCAATTTATTTTCCCAAATTTCCAACTAATAACATTTATCTTTGATTATCATTCTAGATGTTACAAATTTTAATTTCCATTTTAAATAGATTTCAATTTTTTATCCTTTTAAAATTCATTATTTAACAATATCCTTTATCTCTCTAAAATTCAATTTACCTATTTATAAATTAATTATGGAATTAAAATTTACTCAGCAATATTCCAAATCTAACTTTATTTTAATTTCCAACTAGTAGATTCCAATTTTCATATTCTTTAAATTTCTTATTTATCAATTTTCTTGGTTTCTTATGAAACCCAATTTAATTCCTTTATAATTAAAACTCCAATTTCTTTAAAATTATCATTCAGGATTTACAGTTTATCCAACAACACCACAATACAAATTAAATCCAAATTTATCAGTCACAATATAAACAGGCATCATTATCAATTATAAGAATAATTTCTATATGTGAGGAATCCTGTTGGATCCCTCCAACCTGTTTTCCCTGCATCCACAAATATTAGCACAACCATATATATATATATATATATATATATCAATTCAATTTGATAATAATCAACATAAACAGCTAAACATCCAAACAAACAATCAATACTAACTGTCTACTTTACTAGTATCCAGATGTGAGTGAGAATAACTCACCTTGAGTTTCGGCGAGCGTTCGAAATTCAAATTAAATCGAACGACGTTCGATTTAACCTAAATTTCTACTTGCCTGGAATGATCCCGGATCTGTTCCACTGTGAAGTACTCTTATCAGCGATTCCGGCGCTATCAAATTCGTCGAAATCTGATATCATATGAATTAGTTATTCGATTTTAAAGTTTGAATTAAAATTTAACAATTTTCTTTTATTAAATTACCAAAAACAACGTCTAGCCGTTCATCACTATGAAAAGGAACGGGCCGCATCTTCTTCATCTTCTTCTCGCGTTAACAGGTGAAAATGAACCCATCACTGCCATTTGATTTCTCCCAGTCACATCCACCAAACTCGTCCAGGAACCGATCAAAGACCAACAACGTGAAGCTCTTCGAGTGACACGCCAACGCCGGCCAACACGTCGAGCTCGGCTACCCTAGGCTCTGGGAATTCGCGTTCGAACCGAGCACGAACGGAGTCAACATTAGAGTGATTCTCTTCACTAAACCACATCTCAACCGTAGGATTCGTAGATCCCCTTGCGTTCTTCCATTTTGCAGTTGAAGATTTTCGAATTCGAGGCCTGGATCGAGAGAAAAGGAGAGGGAAAGCACGAGTAAAATCGGCCATTAAACGTTAGGAGATGGCGGCCTGAACGAACTAGGGTTTTGGATTAAATGTTGAGATATATAAATGGTTTAATAATATTTAATTAATAAAATTCTCTTTTTAACCACTTATGCAAACGAACTCCAATTCTCGCGTTCCTACAGGCGATTCTAAGGTTTTTCCGCGTTCCGGACACAATGGAACAAGTTTCGTAAGCTAATTCGGTCGTATGCACGAGTTACGGAATAAAACGATCAATTTGAAATTAAACCGATTAAAACGATTTCGATGCGTTTCGAGCTGCCGGGGTCAAACGACAACTCCGATTGCTACGAAAATTGAAATCCGATAATAACTAACTATTACGGATCCAATGGAACTGGTTTCGTCGAATTCCGAGACTGTGCCCCGGAAGGCTATTTCAACTCGTCTATTAAATTAAGCGATTTTCGAAATTATCGAAATCACTCCAAATCTCCACCTTTAAAATTTTATTAATTTAACAATAATTCATATTGAATTTATAATCACATTAGAAATCATTCTGGCTCATTCTGGACTTAAATCGAATTAATTGCAATATTTAATAATATTAAATTCATTCCTAAATCAATATAAAATTCCAGTTAATAACTTATTACCTTTTAAATTCATCAAAAAATCCGATAATATCCATTATGTCCAATTGAACTTAAAAATACATTGGAAAACCATTTGTATAATTATTCACATCCAAATTCACCACTTATCTCAGATTTTGAATATTTTATTATTATTCTTTATTATTCAAAATCGAATGGAATCACTATATTTTAAAATTATAGTTATTTTATTGATTGCATCCGATTTCTCCCATTTCAAAATCAATCAAGAACCCACATTAAACATTTAAAACGAATTAAATGTTCAAATTTAATAGCTTAAAAATACGGGATGTTACACATACGACCGAATTAGCTCACGAAACTTGTTCCATTGTGTCCGGAACGTGGAAAAACCCTAGAATCGCCTGTCGGAATGTGAGAATTGGAGGTCGTTTGCATAAACGATTAAATTGAGGGTTTTATTAATAAAATAATATTAAATTATATTAAATATACACTTATATCTCTCTAAACCCTAGCATTAACATGAGGCCGCCGTTCAATTTATTCAATGGCCGAAACCCTCTAGAATTCATCACCAATTATCGATCAATCCACTAATTAATTTCATAAATCTCCAACTGCAAAGATGAAGTACGCATCGAGATCTACCCATCCGTACGGTGGAGTGGTACGATGTTCGACGAGATGGCCAGAATCTTCTTGGAAAGAGGTCGCGTTTGGACGCCTTTTTCGAGGTGGTCTTAGCGCCGTGCGCCACGTGGCTTGGGGCGAAGGGGGAGGGTGCCGAGACGTCTCGCGTGGCGGGGGATTGATGGTCTTCAGGTGATCGTGTGATGGGCGGTGGCAAGCCCTAGTTTTGGGCAGTGGGTTCGGTTTCTTATTATCGCGTGTGAACGAGAAGAGGGGGAAGGGAAGAAGGACGGGCCGCGTATTGGTATTAAAAAAAAAAAAGAGAATTTGTTTTAAAATTTTAGTTCAAGCTTTAAAAATCAATAACTATTGCATATGTTATCAGTTTCGGACGAAACTGGAAGCTTTGGAATCGCAGAGTCGAGCACTACGCGATGGTACAGATCCGGAGTCATTCCGGGCAAGTAGAAATTTGGGTTAAATCGGACACCGTCCAGTTTAATTTAAATTTCGAACGCTCGCCGAAGCACAAGGTGAGTTACTCTCACTCACATCTGGATACTAGTAAAGTTAGACAGCTAGTATTGATTGATGTTTGGATGTTTAGCTGTTTATGTTGATTATTATCAAATTGAATTGATATATATAGTTGTGCTAATAATTGTGGATGCAGGGAAAACAGGTTGGAGGGATCCAACAGGATTCCTCACATGTAGTAATTATCTTTAGAATTGATAATGATGCCTGTTTATATTGTGATTGACAAATTTGGATTTAAATTGTATTGTGATGTTGTTGGATAAACTGTAACCCAGAATGATAATTTTAAAGAAAAATTGGAGTTATATTTATAAAGAAATTAAATTGGGTTTCAAAAGAAATTAAGAAATTTATAAATAAGGAATTTAAAGAAATATAAAATTTGGATTTATTGAATGAAAACTGAAATAAAATTCAATTGGAATATTGCTGAGTAAATTATAAATCCATAATTAATTGTAAATGGATAAATTGAATTTTAGAGAAATAAAGGATATTGTTAATTAATGAATTTTAAAGAATTAAAATTTGAAATCTATTTAGAATGAAGATTGAAAATTGGGTAAATCTGAATTGATTAACAAAGAGAAAAGTTATTAGTTGATAAATGGGAAAATAAATTTATATTATTAAACCATAAAACTAAATTGAAATAAATTGGCAGAAATCGTGAGAAGGATTTCTATGATATTTAAGTGGAAATGAGATTTCCTGGGAAAAACCCAAGTTCGAGTTTAAACTGTTTTATAAAAAGGAAGTTTTTAAATTTCCAGCTTGTAAAAAAATAAAAGTGTTTGGAAATTACCATTTTAAAGTAATTATAAATAAATTAGCAAGAGTAAATTTTACAAATGCCTTAACAATTATTCTTACAAATGGACTTACTTAAGGGCTAGTTTTTGGGAATAAGTTGTTTGAAATTATTAATTTCTTTTAAACTCTATTTTTAAATATAGTATAACCAAAACCTTATTTTTGATTAAGTTATATCTTATAAATAGTTGTGTTTAAATATTTTAAAATTTTATTTTGAGTAAATAACTAGAAGTAAATTTGCATATTTTAAAGTATATTTCAGTATAAAGTATTTTAACTGTTTTAAATCTAAATTGGTTAAACTTGGTTATTTCCATTGGGAATAAATGGTAAAGGATTTTCCTTGTAAGGAAAGAGTTTTGGGAATTGTTTTCAAACGAGATTTGGAAATGTGGAAATATATCTTTTAAAGATATTTGAAGCAAATAAATAATATGGGAATTATTTATTGTGTGATGGATGCTTATGGATGTTTATGAACATAAATTGATAGTTAAATCACCGACTATCAATATTGGACAATGCGTTGATCGTTTCGAAGAGACCGGGATCGAGATTTATTTCTCGAAAACCACTTCGATCCGATTTGTACGTTTCGTGCGAAAAACGTGTTCGGAGTCGAAGATGGAGCAGTGAAGTGCAAGGGCTAGTCGCTACTAATCCTGAGGATATTTCCAAAATGGATGTAGTAGGAGTAGTGCCTTCGGTTCCGTTCGAACCCGGGACGGACTTGTATGGACGAATGCTTGCGAAACATCGTCAGGCGGACGATGGGCATTCTAAGTGAAACGTTCTTTAAAGGTAACGCTTAGCCTCAAGCCTCATCAAATGGGAATGACTGAAAATTAGGGGATATGCAGCAAGGTTAGGTGGGTCATGCCCAAGCAGGACAAGATATTTCCCCTGTCTAGATGTCCCTTATATATTTCGGCTTAGTGGGTGGTTGGTCGCGCCAACCACGGGGTTTATCTTGTTCGGGACTGTTCAGTAAGGAATGGTTCCGGCCTTGTGTTGCAGGGGATGAAGGGAGTAGTCCTCGGTACGGTGATCTAGGCCCCGTACTGTGACAGGTGGTACCCCAGTGCCTAGTCATTGTTGGAAATCCATTCTCCCTACGAGCCTTGTACGAGTTTTGTTTGTATTACCCACTTCGGTGGCTAGTAGCTGGAATTTAATAGATGTAACAATTTCGGCTATTTTATAAGTATTTGTAAATAGACCCTATTATAATATCAGAGGATTTCTATAAAGGTGTTTTAGCTATCGTAAGGTAAAAACCCGACATGTTTATTTGTGGCGTGGTCTTACGAGATGCTTTTGTTTTTCAAAGGATTTTTGAAACTTTAATAATAAATTTGATGCATTATTATCAGCTGGTATTCCAGACTGACTCGGGTGTTATTTCATTATAATGCTCGGGTCAGACCGAGTATTATTTATACAGGACTTGACGCTTTGGAGCAGGAGAGGAGCTGGAGCCCGAGACGTATTATCTATATATGTATATGTATATTCCGCTGCTGTGATTGTATGGTATGTCTAATCGGTAATTTGATGTATATGAAACTCTGATATGTGATGATGTGATATGTATAATCAGTAATAGAGTTCATTTTGTGTAAAGTTATATATAATATTATTATAATTTATTCCGCTGCGATTGTGAGACTCTGTTATTGTTTAGTTTCTTCTTCATCTATCTCTTCTTCTTAACCCTAAATGGTTCGTATTTCTGTGCCACTTGAGTTAACAGAGGTAGAATAGTGTTGATTCAAGGGGTACGGATTTGCGGGCTGTCACACTTGGTATCTGAGCTTAGGTTGGCGACAACCTAGGCTTTGGTGGGGAAGTTACTCATTAAATAGAGTCGATAGTACTCCATAATGAGCTGAGAGTAATAATAGATATGAGAGCGTACTTGTTAGTGAATATAAAATTGATTTTTGTACTGTGTTGACTTATCGGTTGAGTGTTTATGAATTCTGGTCGGTGCGGGAAGTACAACTGTATCGATAGGGATTTCTAAACTCTTAAACAAGATAAACCGACATAGTATTATTTTTAAAAGGGGGTAAATGAAATAATTTTACCCAAAATTATACTTTGATATAAAAGAAATGATTTTCTAGCATATTATATATTGGGTGTTTGTTGGTTGTTAATACCATGATCAAGTAAGAATCTTGAATTTGATCAAAATTTGAAATAATAATCTAATAATAATTTAAATATTAAAATGGTTTATAACCCAATAGAATTAATTAAATATGTTGTGAGTAAGAAGAATAATTAAATTTGAATTAAACCAGAATTTAAAACCCGGAAGTTTTGGAATGGATTTTAAATGGAATAAAAATAAAAGTTGGAAATTTAAAATCTTGGGAAAGTTGAAATGCTTTCCAAAGTATTTAAGGGTAATGATGGAATATTGTTTTGAGTAATATGTTTTGAATGGCAACTGTTTTGAAATAAATTTGGAAAAGTAAGAAGCACTGAACTCACTTCAGTCACTGGAAAATAATCCTGATGATGCTGGCCACATCATTAGAATTCATTTTTGAGTTTCTAAAGTGATGGGTTGCTTCCCTAATATTTGGTTATGGTATTGTTTGGACTAGTTGGGTATAACAGTTGTTTGGGACATTCCAAAAATGGGGAAATTGTTTTGGTATAAACAAATTGTTTTGGAAAAATCTGGAGATTTGGTTGATATATCAAATAGTTATATAATTGAAAATATTTCAAAATGGTTTTGAAATAAAAACCGGGTAAAATGAATTCTGGTAAAATTCTAATTAAATAATGTGTAAAGTTGAAGTGAATTAACTATTGAACTTATTAAGTGAAATTGAGATTAATGAGAAGGAAGAAATGAAAATTTAATCTTGGAATTAAATTTTACTTGAGTAATTGAAAGTGAATAAAATAGATTGAAGTAAATAGAAATTTAAATTTAACTTGGATAAGTAAATAAATTGGACTTAAAATAAAAATGATTTGGATTGAATTAAAATGTAAGTTGGCTTTGAAATTGTGGGTCATGTGTAATGGATTATACCCACAAGCTAGTAAGTGTTATGCTTTAGCTGGGATTATGAATTTAAAATTTGCAAAGAATTAAATTAAGGAAATCTGTATCCTTAAGAATTCAGATGTATATACATATGCAAATGGAATTTGGAATTTGTGATTATAAAAATGTAGATGAGTAAAATGAGCTATATAGGCTTTTAAAGTGAATAAGTGGTGAACTTATATAAATAAAATGAAATTATAATCGCAAATGGAAGTAGTTGAATGGTATGGTGGATCCAAATGTAATCTCAAATGAATATGGACTGAGATAAGGGAAGGTGGGTATAAAAGAAGTGAATGAACTTCACTTAGTAAACAAGTTTTGAACTTGTATTTGGAGAATTAAAATTTTGAATTTGAAATTGAAGTAAATCTAGATGAAATGGGAAATTAAAATTGAGAAACTGGAATTTAATTAAATCTAAATGAATTAGAATTAATTTAAATTGGATATAAAAGTGAAATGTAGATTGCTTATAATTCCATAAAGAAAATCATATTCATAAGTTATAAATTATAATTTGGACTTGTGATTATAAAACGGAAGAGGACTTAAATAAGCAACTTAAACTCTTAAATGGAAATGAAATTGTAATTCATTAATGAAAAAGGTTGAAGAGTGTGGCAAATTTAAAATTTGACCATAAATGAAAGGCAAAGTCTAATGAAGCAAGGTGAGCACATAAATGTGAATGTTCTTACATTGGCAAATAAGCTTTGAACTTATGTATGGAGAAATGGAATTTGATCTGATAATGAAATTGAAATTAAATTCCAGTTGGGTAATAAATAATATTGAAAGGAATTTAGATTCTATTTAAAGAAGTAAAAAGGAAAGCTTGAAAATTTAAATTTGCCAAAGTGAATGATTGGAAGGTGGTGATATTATAAATGGATTCAGAGAAAATTGGGAAAGTGAATTAAACCTAATATGGATTAGGTTATTGACTGAATTAAATTACAAATTAATGGAATTTGTATTGTAATGGATAGAATTTTGATAATTGATCAAAATTTGGGAAGTAAATAAAAATCCAATTGTGGCATGGGATTTAAATTTGTGGTAACAAATATTTATGGTGTGGATGGAAATGAACTTGGCTTATGCTGGGATGGTTGAATTGTAAATAAATTCAACGGAAAGAAATAATTTAAATGGACTCTTTGTTAATAAAATAAATTTGTAAATGGATTGAATTAATAAACAAAGAGCATTCAAATTTATAAATAGATTGGAATTGATTGAATGAGAATCAAATGGAAATAAAAACTGATATAAGAAGATAATAAAGGTATTGTGAAAGAACTTAAGTATCTTGAAGGTAAAACAAAATGATTGTGAATAGTTTTATAAAGTACTCTTGAATGAAATTTGTTAGAAAATAAAAATTTGAATTGCAAGTGAAATAGTATTAATTAATTTCTGTGATAAATTAAAAATGTATGAGTTCCAGAATGGAATGATATTCATATAGATCTATTGGATAATGAATTGGTAATATAAGATTTGAGATATAATTCAATAATTGTGATAAAACAAAAATGTTTGGACTGTAAATAAAATAGAATTGGATGTTATTAATTTGAACTTAAATGATGATCTTGAAGTGTGAATAAGAAATTGATTTAAAAATTGAAATAGATGATTCAGAATGAAGTAAAATAATATAAATTTAAGTTGAAATTAATTTTAAATGGTTATAAGCTTAAGTAGCAATTGCTTTGCTTGAATAACATGAATATTTAAATGTATTCAGAATTGAGTTGTTTAAACGACAACTAAATTGGTTTTGAATAAATTGGGATGCATTGAAATGTTATCAAGTAATTTTGCATAAGAATGTAAATGCTTCAAATTGAAAGCAGGAAATTGATTGTAAATCAAATTAAATGATGATGCATATAAATAAATTAAAGCATATATTCACGATATTGAAGTGAATATGAATGGGTTGTCTTATTGTATTCAAAATCGAATTGGTTTTTGAAATGATTGGAAGGGATTGGAAATTTATTAAGTGACTTCGCATATGAATGAAAAATGGATTACCCTAGTAAGGCAAATGCTTCAAAATTTTGAAAATAAAAATTTGGTTTGTGAATCAACTTGATATTGAAATGGTGTAGAAGGATATTAGAGAAGCACATGTTAACCATATGTTAAATAACAAAGAATTGGTTGAAATAAATATGGTTTACTTATGATATTATGCAAAATGTTGTTGGAATGTAAATGGATATGTTCAGCTTGCTTTTATATTGGAAATGTTGAATAAATTGCTCATATCTTGGAAACTGACATGTTTGTTGAGTATAGCACAGGTGCGGGAGGCGTTTGAGAGAGTTGGAGCGCATATATGCTAAAATATTAGCCGCTTGCTTTTAAAATGCTAATAAAAGGTACGCCTACGCAAATAAAATTGAAAAATGATATATATTGTGTGATATATTTTGGTTTCCGGCCGTGTGTGCCGATGTATATATATTTGTGTATCCTGCGATATCGCAGAAGTCCCTCCGTGCAAGGGAGACTCTGCCAAAATTTTCCGGAAATTTTGGGAGTTAGAAAATTTTTGGGATTTTGGGAAAAGTTAAATAACTTGGAAAGTTATAAGTAAAAATTTAAGCTTTAGAGTTAATAAAGCAAATAGGTTTGGGAATCGAGCAAAAAGGATTTTGTGAAGTGTATATAAGCTTTTAACTAAGCAAATAGGGTAAGTAAATGGGTTTGAAAGTATGTTCTACCTTATACAAATTTCGGGGACGAAATTTTTATAAGGGGGGAGGAATGTAACATCCCGGAATTTTTAACACGGGATTTGTGAACATTTAATTCATTTTAGATGTTTATTATGGGTTTACAATTTATTATAAACTAAAATAATTGGTTTGAACTATATTAACAAGTTAAAATTTCTAAGGTGGGGATTTAATTTGAAAATTGAACAATAATAATATAATATTCAGAATTGAAATAAAAGAAATTCTGGGTGTAAATAGTGATAAAATGGTTTTAATTGTTTATTTTAAGATTATTTGGTCATTAGATAGTGTGGTAGGATTTTTAGATGAATTTTTAAAGCCGATAAATTAATATTTGAAATTTTATATTAATTTAATATTGGGATTTAATATTATTAAAATGCAAATAATTAGATTTTGGGTCGGAATGAGCCGAAATGATTTTTAATGTGTTTATAAATGTTATATGAATTATTGTTAAGTTAATAAAATTTTAAACGTGAAAATTTTGAGTGTTTTCGATAATTTCGGAAATTGCTCGATTTAATAGACGAGTTAAAATAGCCTTCCGGGGCACAGTCTCGGAATTCGACGAAACCAGTTTCATTGGATCCGTAATAGTTAGTTATTATCGGATTTCAATTTTCGTAGCAATCGGAGTTGTCGTTTGACCCCGGCAGCTCGAAACGCATCGAAATTGTTTTAATCGATTTAATTTTAAATTGATCGTTTAATTCCGTAACTCGCACATACGACCGAATTAGCTCACGAAACTTGTTCCATTGTGTCCGGAACGCGGAAAAACCCTAGAATCGCCTGTCGGAATGTGAGAATTGGAGGTCGTTTGCATAAACGATTAAATTGAGGGTTTTATTAATAAAATAATATTAAATTATATTAAATATACACTTATATCTCTCTAAACCCTAGCATTAACATGAGGCCGCCGTTCAATTTATTCAATGGCCGAAACCCTCTAGAATTCATCACCAATTATCGATCAATCCACTAATTATTTTCATAAATCTCCAACTGCAAAGATGAAGTACGCATCGAGATCTACCCATCCATACGGTGGAGTGGTACGATGTTCGACGAGATGGCCAGAATCTTCTTGGAAAGAGGTCGCGTTTGGACGCCTTTTTCGAGGTGGTCTTAGCGCCGTGCGCCACGTGGCTTGGGGCGAAGGGGGAGGGTGCCGAGACGTCTCGCGTGGCGGGGGATTGATGGTCTTCAGGTGATCGTGTGATGGGCGGTGGTAAGCCCTAGTTTTGGGCAGTGGGTTCGGTTTCTTATTATCGCGTGCGAACGAGAAGAGGGGGAAGGGAAGAAGGACGGGCCGCGTATTGGTATTAAAAAAAAAAAGAAGAGAATTTGTTTTAAAATTTTAGTTCAAGCTTTAAAAATCAATAACTATTGCATATGTTATCAGTTTCGGACGAAACTGGAAGCTTTGGAATCGCAGAGTCGAGCACTACGCGATGGTACAGATCCGGAGTCATTCCGGGCAAGTAGAAATTTGGGTTAAATCGGACACCGTCCAGTTTAATTTAAATTTCGAACGCTCGCCGAAGCACAAGGTGAGTTACTCTCACTCACATCTGGATACTAGTAAAGTTAGACAGCTAGTATTGATTGATGTTTGGATGTTTAGCTGTTTATGTTGATTATTATCAAATTGAATTGATATATATAGTTGTGCTAATAATTGTGGATGCAGGGAAAACAGGTTGGAGGGATCCAACAGGATTCCTCACATGTAGTAATTATCTTTAGAATTGATAATGATGCCTGTTTATATTGTGATTGACAAATTTGGATTTAAATTGTATTGTGATGTTGTTGGATAAACTGTAACCCAGAATGATAATTTTAAAGAAAAATTGGAGTTTTATTTATAAATAAATTAAATTGGGTTTCAAAAGAAATTAAGAAATTTATAAATAAGGAATTTAAAGAAATATAAAATTTGGATTTATTGAATGAAAACTGAAATAAAATTCAATTGGAATATTGCTGAGTAAATTATAAATCCATAATTAATTGTAAATGGATAAATTGAATTTTAGAGAAATAAAGGATATTGTTAATTAATGAATTTTAAAGAATTAAAATTTGAAATCTATTTAGAATGAAGATTGAAAATTGGGTAAATCTGAATTGATTAACAAAGAGAAAAGTTATTAGTTGATAAATGGGAAAATAAATTTATATTATTAAACCATAAAACTAAATTGAAATAAATTGGCAGAAATCGTGAGAAGGATTTCTATGATATTTAAGTGGAAATGAGATTTCCTGGGAAAAACCCAAGTTCGAGTTTAAACTGTTTTATAAAAAGGAAGTTTTTAAATTTCCAGCTTGTAAAAAAATAAAAGTGTTTGGAAATTACCATTTTAAAGTAATTATAAATAAATTAGCAAGAGTAAATTTTACAAATGCCTTAACAATTATTCTTACAAATGGACTTACTTAAGGGCTAGTTTTTGGGAATAAGTTGTTTGAAATTATTAATTTCTTTTAAACTCTATTTTTAAATATAGTATAACCAAAACCTTATTTTTGATTAAGTTATATCTTATAAATAGTTGTGTTTAAATATTTTAAAATTTTATTTTGAGTAAATAACTAGAAGTAAATTTGCATATTTTAAAGTATATTTCAGTATAAAGTATTTTAACTGTTTTAAATCTAAATTGGTTGAACTTGGTTATTTCCATTGGGAATAAATGGTAAAGGATTTTCCTTGTAAGGAAAGAGTTTTGGGAATTGTTTTCAAACGAGATTTGGAAATGTGGAAATATATCTTTTAAAGACATTTGAAGCAAATAAATAATATGGGAATTATTTATTGTGTGATGGATGCTTATGGATGTTTATGAACATAAATTGATAGTTAAATCACCGACTATCAATATTGGACAATGCGTTGATCGTTTCGAAGAGACCGGGATCGAGATTTATTTCTCGAAAACCACTTCGATCCGATTTGTACGTTTCGTGCGAAAAACGTGTTCGGAGTCGAAGATGGAGCAGTGAAGTGCAAGGGCTAGTCGCTACTAATCCTGAGGATATTTCCAAAATGGATGTAGTAGGAGTAGTGCCTTCGGTTCCGTTCGAACCCGGGACGGACTTGTATGGACGAATGCTTGCGAAACATCGTCAGGCGGACGATGGGCATTCTAAGTGAAATGTTCTTTAAAGGTAACGCTTAGCCTCAAGCCTCATCAAATGGGAATGACTGAAAATCAGGGGATATGCAGCAAGGTTAGGTGGGTCATGCCCAAGCAGGACAAGATATTTCCCCTGTCTAGATGTCCCTTATATATTTCGGCTTAGTGGGTGGTTGGTCGCGCCAACCACGGGGTTTATCTTGTTCGGGACTGTTCAGTAAGGAATGGTTCCGGCCTTGTGTTGCAGGGGATGAAGGGAGTAGTCCTCGGTACGGTGATCTAGGCCCCGTACTGTGACAGGTGGTACCCCAGTGCCTAGTCATTGTTGGAAATCCATTCTCCCTACGAGCCTTGTACGAGTTTTGTTTGTATTACCCACTTCGGTGGCTAGTAGCTGGAATTTAATAGATGTAACAATTTTGGCTATTTTATAAGTATTTGTAAATAGACCCTATTATAATATCAGAGGATTTCTATAAAGGTGTTTTAGCTATCGTAAGGTAAAAACCCGACATGTTTATTTGTGGCGTGGTCTTACGAGATGCTTTTGTTTTTCAAAGGATTTTTGAAACTTTAATAATAAATTTGATGCATTATTATCAGCTGGTATTCCAGACTGACTCGGGTGTTATTTCATTATAATGCTCGGGTCAGACCGAGTATTATTTATACAGGACTTGACGCTTTGGAGCAGGAGAGGAGCTGGAGCCCGAGACGTATTATCTATATATGTATATGTATATTCCGCTGCTGTGATTGTATGGTATGTCTAATCGGTAATTTGATGTATATGAAACTCTGATATGTGATGATGTGATATGTATAATCAGTAATAGAGTTCATTTTGTGTAAAGTTATATATAATATTATTATAATTTATTCCACTGCGATTGTGAGACTCTGTTATTGTTTAGTTTCTTCTTCATCTATCTCTTCTTCTTAACCCTAAATGGTTCGTATTTCTGTGCCACTTGAGTTAACAGAGGTAGAATAGTGTTGATTCAAGGGGTACGGATTTGCGGGCTGTCACATCTCCGGTCTCTTCCAATCTTGAATCGCTTCAATCTTTGAAGGATCCACGGAAATTCCGGATTCGGAAATAATATAACCAAGAAACTTCACATGAGATTGCCAAAAGTGGCATTTAGAAAATTTTGCCTTTAATTGATTACTCCTAAGAGTTTCCAACACAATCCGAAGATGTTTTTCATGCTCCTCCTCGGTTTTAGAATACACAAGAATATCATCAATAAAGATGAGAACAAACCGGTCGAGAAAGTCTTTGAAAACTCGATTCATTAAGTCAACGAAATAAGCCGGGGCATTCGTTAACCTAAATGGCATAACAAGCCATTCATAAGATCCATACCGAGTACGGAACGATGTCAAAGGAATGCTATCCTCTGCAATACGAAGCTGATGAAAACTGGTAGCCAAGTCCAATTGTGAAAAGACTCTAGCACCACTAAGTTGATCGAACAGATCATCAATCCGAGGTAAAGGATATTTATTTTTGATAGTAAGATCATTAAGCTTGCGGTAGTCAACGCAAAGCCTAAGTGTACCATCGGATTTCTTCACAAAAATAGCTGAAGCTCCCCAAGGCGAGGAACTAGAGCGAATAAATTGCTTCGTTTCCAATTCAGATAATTGTTTACGCATCTCCTCGTTTTCTTTATTGGACATACGATAAGGAGGACGAGTGATAGGTTGAGCTCCAGGAATAAGATTAATTCTGAACTCAATTGCTCACTTAGGTGGTAATCCTAAAACGGGCTCGAATATGTCGGAAAATTCACAAACGATGTGAATAAGAGAAATAATATCACCCTCATCATCATCATCGTCATCACGAGGATTTAAAGAATATAAAGATGCAACCAAAGCAGAATCTGAATCTTTAAGAATAACAGAAACCTAATTAACAGATTGAGGATGTCAAAGATGAATAGTCCGCGCAGGACATAGGATATGAGCTTCATAACGGTTAAGCCAATCCATTCCCAAAATCATTCCAAAGCCTAAATAACGCATGACATGCAAATCGGCTCGGAAAGAAAAATCACACAAAATAATCTCGACATCTTTACACAATAAACTGATTGTTGCGGATCCACCAACCAGATTCGCAATTCTCAAAGAAGTCATTAAACACAAAACATCCAAAGAAAAAGTATCAACAAGTTCTTTTGATATAAAAGAATGGGACGCACCCGTATCAAAAAGAACTCGAATAGGATGATCACGAAATAAAATAATTCCATCTAGAATAGAATGAGAAATACCTTGGCCATGAGATGTGTTGCCAGGGGCTTGAGCAACATTAAGCTTTCCCTCCTTCTTGCCCTGAAGCTTGGGGCATGAAGATATAACATGACCGGGAACTTTGCAGTAGCGACAAGAAGGAGACTTTGGGCACTTGTTCGCATAATGGTCCTTCGAACCACAATTATAGCATTCCCCACGACCAAAGGAAGAAGTCTTTGCCACGGAGGTTGCTTGCTTCCCTTTCTTATTGGCATAAGGGCCTTTGAATTTGTTTGGCCTCTTTTTGTTGTTGAAGTTTGGTTTGGAACCCACCACTTCAACATCATTCTCCTTATCCGCCTCTTCAAGACGAAGAGCGATATCAACGAGTTGGTTGAAAGAAACTTCTAATTTTAGAAGTAATGGCTTCTTGAGACTCTTGTTTAAGCCATAGACGAATCAGTCAACCCCATATTTGGAAAGGGACTCGAAGGAGGCGACGTAATCAGTCACGGATGACTCACCTTGAACAAGGTCTATAAATCGTCGAGCCAATGTCACTTTTCCTGCTTCTAGTACGAATTTCAACTCGAAGCGTTCTCGGAATTTCTCCCAGGTGAGATCCGCTTCATTAATCTCAGAAATAAAAAATTTGTACCAGTCCAATGCTCTTTCTCGGAGCATACTAGAGGCCACCTGAACTCGGTGAAGGTCAATAAGATTCATGCGAGAAAAGATTCGATCGCATGACCTTAGCCAAGCCTGCACTTCAATAACAGTTTCGGAACCTCTGAATGGCTGCCCACCCAAATTAGTGTAATCGCTACACAAGCGTGCAAATCCCGACTTTGGGTGAGTAGGTTCCGGGTTAGCTCCAGCTGCTTGAGCATTCGTCACTAAATCAAGAAGCTGTTGAGCAGTCATAAAAACTCCATCCTGGGGCGGAGTGCTAGATGGCACGGCTCTAGGGCGGCCAGGTCTAGACATTTCTCTTCCTTTAGAAAGAAAGAAGAGGAAGAAAAAGGTTATTCACCAAATTGAATATCAAGCAATCTTGATAGGCAAAACAAGGAATCATAAAAGAAAATAGGATAGAACGGTACGTAGACCCGAATAAAATCCTAAAGCACGACTCCTAAGAAGAACTTAGGACGATGATCCTTGTTATAATATTCCATATTGTTCCGAAGTTTGGCTCTGATACCAAGCTGTGACGCCCCACCTCTATACCCATGCTAGCCAAGAACATTACGGTGATTGCTGTCGACTAGCGCGGAGAATAAGGCTGTTGAGGAGCGACCATCCGTGTAATTTCTTTGCGCGAGCACCGATGTGTCAAATAATATAACATGCATTCTATTTCAAGAGTAAATCCGACATACCGACACAAACTCAAAGCTACTAAACGGTGGCTATATAAATCCTTCGGAAAACAAATATAGAAATAAGCATAACACAAATCAGTCACAGACAATTCATATCACAAAGGCGGAAATAGATATGAATATTACACTAGGAAGTGTACATCAGAGTAGTGGTCTAAAAAGATCCACAATATCACAAAAGAATAGTTACATGAACTACATAAAAGAATAAGTATACATTATGGAGTCTATATCTCAAATGTATACCACAAAAACTACTAATCTAAGTAGTTAACCAAAAGTCAGAGAAATCAATCCCAAGAGAGAAGTCAAGCAGAAGCACCTGTAACATCTCGGTCTGACCCGAGTATTATTTAATAAGAAAATAATAAACGGATCAGTCTAACTATAAATATTAGATGAAACGATATAGAATCAGAGTTATGACTAAACACATAATAATCACAAGGCCAAGCTATGATATATAAGTAGTTGATAATCAACAAGAGATTAATCGATATCACAAAATCTACACAAGAATCAAAGAAGCGTCATACTCCTTATTTCGTTCACCATACCATAAATATTGACGATAATATAAATGTCAATCACAAAAGTCAATGACACACAAATTCCAGAAGACTACACAAGAAATCCAGAAATCACTAAAGTCAATGACACACAAATTCACCAATGCACAAATATTGATAAAACTTATCAATGGAAATCACGAAAATTGGTGAAACACAAATTCTAGGAATCTACACAAGAAATCCAGAAATCACAAAGGGGGGGAGGCCTATCACAAACGGGAGCATAAAGCCCACCAACACGTGTATCACAAACGGAACGCTAATTCCATGGTCGCTAACCATCACAAATTGAGCCAAAGCTCCACAAACAGCCCGAAGACCATGGGTTGCTACCCCATCACAAATTAAGTCGAAACTCCACAAAACAGGGTTTAGTCTCCCTCGCAGACAAAGAGACATCGCACAGTGCTAGTCTAAATCACAAAGATGATCGTCATGATCAA
Organism: Allium cepa; assembly: GCA_030765085.1. Taxonomy (NCBI): domain Eukaryota; kingdom Viridiplantae; phylum Streptophyta; class Magnoliopsida; order Asparagales; family Amaryllidaceae; genus Allium; species Allium cepa. Next base: position 618,047,782 of record CM060938.1, on the reverse strand, counting down.
CGAGAAGTGTCAATTACACTAAGCTAGTAAATATATGAGTTTAGCTTCATGTCCCATAACCACTTGCTTAACTTAAATATTTACGAACAAACTGTAGATTTCCACTGGAAAATTGTCACAAGGGTTTCAATCGAACAAGTCCAAGAATTAACCAACAAAGTGAACGCAAGCGTTTCATACCACTTGTTTTACTAAGTCGTTTAATTAGATTTCTCATACGAGTGAGGTAAAGGTTTATATATACTAATAGATTTGGAAAACGGTTTTATAAACGAATTTGGTATTAAAATAGTATTGAAATCGTTTGAGGAAAGAGTTTTGATATTTACTACTAGTATAGAAAACCTTTATATTTTTAAAGTGACAAATCACAAAGAAGATTGTAGGAACAATCAATCACTAAGATTCACATTCGAAAACGTGAATAAAATCCAAAGAAATCGATATAAAATCCATCAAAGTGGATATATCTAAAATTCCCAAAGAAAAGGTCATCTAAGTCAATAATAAATGACAACAACAAAAGGGAGACAACACGAATCGATTAAAGTTGGATATTCAAACGGATTAGAAAAATAGGCTAATCTGGCAATTAACAGCAGGTCGGTCGACCGGACTCCCTGAGTCGGTCGACCGAACCTTAAACAGAGAAGTGCTTGTGCACTCGGCAGCAGGTCGGTCGACTGGGCTCCCTGAGTCGGTCGACCGAACCTTAAAACAGAAAGTGCTTATGCACTTGGAAGCAGGTCGGTCGGCCGGACCAGAGGGGTCGGTCGACCGAACCTGTTTCCAACCTCTTCCCTGCCTATAACAAATGAGGTTCAATCTTGACCAAGTTGCATTTTTCACGAGCAACGACGCTAAGGGATTATGCCAATCGACTACCCGGCCCTATATGCTCCTCGATGCATCACCAAAAACATGTTCAAACATCAAAGTTAGGATTTTTAACGAATTGAACTCAAAACACTAAAAATTGGAATATACACCAATCCAATCCAATCCAAAAGCAAATGCACACGAATAAGTGTTAGGAATTCATACCTAACATTCGAAGATAATTCATAGACTTAGATATGAGATTAAAAATCTCACCTTTTCACAAAATCGAACAAGGAGAAGCTTGAAAGCAAATGGAGAATCAACATCTCTTCAACACAACCCAAATGAGCTTGAATCTATGCTCAAAACAAGAACATTCCCAAAATTAGGTTTAGGAATTTCTGAAATTGGTAAGAGAATAAGTTGGAGAAGAAGAAGAGAAGCTTACCAATGGGTTCTTCTTGAGTTTGGAGCTAGGAATTTGATTTGCAAGAGAAACTAGGGTTTTGGAGTTTTAATTTCCAATCTCTCCCACCATTAATGCTAAGAAAACTGAAAAGAGAAGAGAATGAGGGAGAATGGGGAGAATGGTTCCGTTTTGGAGTATAAGTTAACATAGGGCTGAGCCCAAAAACCAAACCCAAAGTGAAAAGTAGCAAAAATCAACTTTCTCCAAACATATCGAAGCTTATACTCAAAAAGGTCGCAAACAGCATTTTAAACTCAATGGGAGTGGTCCTGAGTCCTAATTCGACCGTATGCAAAAAGTAGCTTTTCGGACTAAAATCCGACTAACGATAAAATATTTAAATAAAATATTTAAATATAAAATCGATAAATATGCGGGTTGTTACACGAGACAGAGCCTATTCTACTTCGAGTCAACAAGCAAGAATCTTCGAGCAACACACAGCAATTACTCGAGTAATTCTCGAGTTCATTTACTCTGTTTCCACTAGGAAAACACCTGAAACCAAAAGTGCATGGTGCACATGCACCGTGCCTCCGGCCAACTCCAGCCACCTCCGGTGGCCTCCATACATCGGCGACCAACTCTTCATTCTACCCCGGTCATCATCTAGCTTCCGCACTACTCTAATTTGAATTCGAGTTCAATTTCAAAACCTGGAATAGAAAGACTAAACCCCACACCAAAACCTGTCAGCACTTCCCCCACGGCGCTCCGTCCACCAGAGAGCTTCCACCGCCCGTCACAACCTCGCCTATGACCAAACTTTCAACACCTAAAACCAAGTTGAACTTGATCATCCCTACAGGCTGTACCGACCCAAACATGTTGCCTAGTTAAAACTAGGGCTACAGATAAGAAACCATCACCGCTGCTTCCATGGTGATTTGCATCAACATCAATTATTTTCCCAAGCTTCTCTGATTACTCCTCTACCCTCAAGAAGAATCCCGACCCTCTAAATTGTAGAGATCACCCAAAACCCCAATATCCCCTTCTTAGTTCAACACAGAACTGCATTCTAAATCTAATTCTAAAAATCGTGAATTTAGTTTTAAAAATCAGAATTTTGAATAATGTTTTCGATTCTAATCTTGAAACAGTGAATCAACATGTTTTGAATTTTACTTATATTCAAATTTGCTCAGTTATCTTAAGTTTCGGAGACAATTCAAATTATTTAACTTGAATAAATTTTAAACTTTAATTCTTGATTCAACAAACACATTTTGTATGAATCTTAAACACTAACATAGATTACATTACGTGATAATGGGGTTTGAACAAATTCTTGAACCTGGGAATATAATGTAGAGACCATAGCATGTTCAAATTATCCATTCAAACATACAGAAAATCAACTGATATAAATACATATCATACACACTCAATCATAGAAATCAATATGAAACATATTAAAATACTTAAATTCATTAAAAATGATGTAACTCACCTTTTTTTAAAATCAGAAGACAGAGCCTCAAATTGTTTTTTTTTTTGCAAAAGCTGTTTTGATTCTTTTGGGAACTGGAATATGCAGTGGCCCTTTTTAAAAACTTTAATTGCTTTGAAGATCTGAGTTACCGATGCTTGAAACTTGAATTAAAACTACATGCAGCTTCTTTGATTCCCAGATTTAAGAAATGCAGGTATTTTTTGAAGATGTGCAGGTTTTAATAAAATGCAGGTTTGCTTTGAATGCTACAGATTTGCATGTTTGAAGGTTTGAACATATTTCAAATTTGCTTTGAACAGATTTGAAAATGTGGATGGTTTGCATGCTTGGTTATAGAGATTATAGATTTTCAGATTTCCCTTTTGAAAAAGAGAATAGAGGAAAAAAAAAAGATAAGAAAACATAAGTATTTATAGGATGAAATTTGATTTTATTAAAATAGAAGAAAAAAATAAAATAAAAGACACTTGTCTCAAATTTTAACAATTGTCAATTTGTAATGTGTATTAACTAACACTTGTAACATGAAGCCTTAATATATTTACATATGTCCTTTAATTTATATAATGTTTACATTTGTCTTATAAAGTTAATTAGTTATATTTAAATGTTAATTAGTTATCTAATTAATATGTTAATATAAGATAAATGTGAATCTATGTTTAATTAATTAGTTAATATATACTTATTTACATGTAGTTAATTTTAAAATGAATAAATCTAATTTTATTTATAAAATAAAGTTTACAAAAATATTTTAAAATCAAAACTAATTAAAAATATTTATACTTTAAATTTTCAAAGCTTTAAATCCAAATCCAAATCAAATTCTAAAATTAAATTTTGACATCAAGTTATATATTTACATATATAACTACACAATTCAATTTTGAAAAACAATTATTTTTATTAAAAAAATCTATTTGTTAAAGAAAATGTATTATTATATTTTGAAAATAACAAATTTGATAACTATAAATAATTTATAAAAGAAATTCTTTTATTTATTTATATACATATTCTATATACATTATAAATAGAAAACAATTATTAACTTTTTAAAAGATAAAATCAATCAATTAAATATTTATTCTATTGGATTATTAAATTAATTCAAATCTTATCACAAAGATTATCAAATCAATTTAATTTTTAATTCAGATTATTAAATTGATATTGCTTAAAATTCCGGGTCATCACAGTTCAATTTAATTTAAATTTGAATGCTCGTCGAAATCCAAGGTGAGTTATTCTCACTCACATCTGGATACCAGTAAATGTTTGATTGGTTGATTTGCTGAATATGATAATTATTATCAAATTAAATAGATATTTATTGGTTGTGCTAATATTTGTGGATGTAGGAAAACAGGTTGGAGGGATCCAACTGGATTCCTCACAAATAGAAATTTTTATTTATATCCTGATATATACCTCATTGATATTCTGTGATAAATTGTTTTGGATCATGTTATGTTATGCTCTATTTACATACTGTGTTATATTAAATTGAAATTAAATTGTGATTGTGTTATGATTTGGTGAATATAACCTGAGAATTCAAATTAAATAAATGAATTGGGTTTAAAAGAAATAAAAGAAAATTCTTGAGTAACGAATTTTAAAAGAGATTGAATTCAAGGAATGGGTTGAAAATTTGAAGTGTTTGGAAATTTTGATTTCAAAGGGAAATGTGAATTGTTTAAAATAATAGCGAGATTTATTTTTAAAGGATGGGAAGTGTGCTTTCTCCTTGAAACTTTAGTATGTTTTTAAGAAAAGTTTCAAATAAAATCTGCAGTTTAAAAATGTTTAGAATATTTTAGAAAAATATATTATTTAATTTTTTTTAATTCAGTGAAAGCGAATATTTGATTTAGTAATTATGATATTAATTGTTTTTAAAGGTTTAAGTAGTACTAAGTTCACCAAAGAAAATTATAATATAAATATTTAATTTAATAACTTTATTTTAAAGGTTAAACTTGACCTAAAGTACTTAGGAAACCTCTATATATTTCCTTAAGTATTATTTTCAATCAAGTAATTTCTAGAAGCTTTATTTTAAATATTTCAACATGTATTTGTAAGTGATTTCCAGGATATAGCAATGTCTTTAAAAATAAAAGGAGTTTATTTTAAAGTATGGAAAGGAATTTTACGGAATGAACGTAAAATTGAATTGGGTAAATCAAGTTGGATTGATAAAAAGAATTCCTTGGGTTATCTTAAACGAAAGTGTATTTCCATGAAGCCAAGTACGTTTAAGGAGATTTCTAAGTAAAAGATAAAGGTTTTAAATTTGATTTCAAAGGAATGTTTAAGAAAATCCTTATGTAGGTTGCAAAGATTTCAAAAGTAAATATTTACTAATTAGTTATAGTAATAATTATCCAAGTGACAAATGGCATTATGTTTTAAAGGAATATTATTAATATTTATGTTTGTAAAATGGTTATATTTTAAAGATAAATAGTTAAAGTTTTATTTGAAACTTGTATAAAATTTCATAGCTTTATTTTAAAATCTAGTATGACTTAACTTTATTTTAAAGATAATAGTTTATATTTTATTAAGCAGTTTTATTCAAGATATTTCTAAAGGATATATATTTTTTAAATCAATATGTTGGAATTTTTAATATGAATGTTTTGATGTATTTTCAAGAATAAAGTATTTAAATTATTTTAAACCTTAAATATTGGTACTTGGATGTTTTCAGAGGAAGTAATAATTTGGGAAATCTCTTCCATGAGAAAATGGGGTTTGAAAAGTGTTTCAAAGGGATTTTGAAAATGAAAATATATCTTGCAAAGTTATTTAGAGGAAAATAAATAATGTGGGAATTATTTATGGTGTGATGGATTCTTATGGATGTTAATTGATAGTTAAATCACCGACTATCAATATTGGACAAATGCGTTAATCGTTTCAAAGAGACGGAGATCGAGATTTATTTCTCGAAAACCACTTTGATCCAGTTTGTACGTTTCGTGGGAAAAACGAGTTCGGAGTCGAAGATGGAGCAGTGAAGTGTAAGGGCTAGTTGCTACTAATCCTGAGGATATTTCCAAAATGGATGTAGTAGGAGTAGTGCCTTCGGTTCCGTTCGAACCCGGGACGGACTTGTATGGACGAATGTGCTTTCGGAACATCGTCAGGAGGGCGATGGGAATTCTAAGTGAAACGTTCTAAAAGGTAACGCTTAGCCTCAAGCCTCACCAACCGGGAATGACTGAAAATCTGGGGATATGCAGCAAGGCTTGGTGGGCAGCACCCATTTTCGGGTAAGGCCATTCCTGTCTAGATGTCCCTTTTATTTCGGCTTAGTGGTGCGGTTGCTGATCCCAACCGCGGGGTAATCTTACTCAGGATTATCCAGTAAGGGATAATCCGGGCCTTGTGTTGTAGGGGATCAGGCGTGGTTCTCGGTACACTGATCTAGACCAGGTACTGTGACAGGTGGTACCCCAGTGCCTAGTCATTGTTGGAAATCCATTCTCCCTACGAGCCTTTTATGAGTTTTGTTTGTATTACCCACTCTGTGGCTAGTAGATGGAATTTAATAGATGTAACAATTTCGGCTGTTTTATAAGTATTTGTAAATAGACCCTATTATAATACCAGAGGATTTCTATAAAAAGTGTTTTAGCTACCGTAAGGTAAAAACCCGACATGTTTATTTGTGGCGTGGTCTTACGAGATGCTTTTATTTTCGAAATGATTTTTGAAGCCTTAATAATCAATTTGGATGCATTATTATCAGCTTGTATTCCAGACTGACTCGGGTGTTATTTCATTATAGTGCTCGGGTCAGATCGAGTACTATATGTTCAGGACATGATGATGCTATGGAGCAGAAGAGGAGCTGGAGTCCGAGACGTATTATCCGTACTTGTATATATATCTGCTGCTGTGATTGTTTGTGATTGTCTGACCGGTAAATGTTGTTTGTGTGAGATATTCTGATGATATATTGTATGAAACAGATATAGCTTTCATTTTATGTAAAGATCTATTATTGACTATTATATTTTATTCCGTTGCGACTGTGAGATTCTAATATTGTTTAGTTTCTTCTCTCTTCTACCTTCTTTCTTTTTCCTCAGTAATATGTCTTTTCCAACACTTGATCGTCGTCATATCATACTGTGGGGTATTTTGTGTTGATTTTCGAGGGTCGAGAAGGGCTGGTCGTTAAACTTGGTATCAGAGCTTAGGTTGGCGACAACCTAGGCTCTGGTGGGGAAAATTACTCATTAAACAGAGTCAACAGTACTCTATAATGATTTGAGTGTATTAATAGATATGAGAGCGTATTTGTTAGTGAATATAAAATTGTTTTTATACTATGTTGACTTATCGGTTGAGTGTTTATGAATTCGGGTCGGTACGGGAAGTACAATCGTATCGATAGGGGTTTCTAAACTCTTAAACAAGATAAACCGACATAGTATTGTTTTAAAGAGGGTAAATGAAATAATTTTATCCAAAATTATATTTTGATATAAAAGGAATAATTTTCTCAAATTATTATATATATTTGATTGCTTGGATGTGGATATCTTAATCAAAAAAGAATCTAAAATTTAATCTAAAATTTGAAATGGTTTTAACCAAATAAAATTTTATGAGTATAAATTATACAAAAGAAGAATAACTAAATTTGAATTAAACCAGAATTTAAATCCTGGAGATTTTGAAAAGTATTTTAAATGATTGAAAACAAGGGTTTGGAAATTCAAAATCTTGGAAATGTTTGGGAATGTTGTCTAAAGATTTGAAGGCAATGATGGAATATTATTTTAGGAAGTATTTTTGAATGGAAACTATTTTGAAATGAATTTGTGAAAGTAAGGAAGCACTGAACTCACTTCAGTCGCTGGAAAATAATTCTGATGATGATGGCCACATCATTAGAATTCATTTTCGAGTTTCTAAAGTTATGGATTGCTACCAAAGTGGTTGGTTATGATATTGTTTGGACTTGTTGGGCATACAAGTTGTTTTGGAAATTTCAAAGGGAAAATTTGTTTGGTAGGCATGAGTTGATTATTATTTCAAAATGGTTTTGAGATAAAACCGGGTAATTGAATTCTGGAAAATTCTATTTAAATAACGTGAAGGCTAAAATGGATCAACTATTGAACTTATTAATTGAAGTTGATATTAATAAGAAAGAAATGAAAATTTTAATCTTGGAATTAAATTTAACTTGAGTAAATGGAAGTGAATGAAATATATGGAAGTAAATAGAAAATTTGAATAAATTGGACTTAGAATTAAATTGATTTGGGTTAAATTAAAATGTAAGATGACTTTGTAATTGTGGGTCATTGTGTAATAAATTATACTCATAAGCTATTAAGTATTATACTTATAATATGAAATTGTGGATTTAAAATTTGCAAAGGATTAAGGTGAAAGAAAATTTGTATCTTTAAAAATTCTGTGATATATATATATATTTATATAGAATTAGGAATTGTGATTATAAGATGTAAATGGATTAAAATGAGCAATATAAGCTTTAAAATAAATAAGTTAGTGAATTTAAGAATAGTAAATCAGATTGTAAGCCCAAGTAAAATGGAATTATAATCACAAATAGGAAATAGTTGAACGGTATGGTGAATTCAAACTTAATCTCAAATAAAATGTAAAGTAAGATAAGGTAAAGTGAGATATAAAAGATGTGTATAAACTTAAGTTAGTAAATAAGTTTTGAACTTGTATACGGAAAATTAAAATTGGATTGGATTGGATTTAACTTCGATTAAATGGAATTGAGTTGAATTTGGATTAAATTAAAATCAAAATTCAGTTTTGTTACAAATAATTTGGAATAGAATTAAATTCTTATTTAAATTAGTAAAAGAAGTGAAATGAATTCAAGTTGGCTAAATAAAACTTAGGTGGACTTGAATTAATTTGGAAAAGAAATTTAATTAAGTTGAAGGATATTGTATGAATAAATTTTTAACTCAACTAGATCAAAAGGAATTGTTTGAGAATGAATTTAGCGTAAGCTAAATTAAATAAAGAGAAGCTTGAAGATGAATTTAGTGTAAACTAAATTAAATGTAATTTGTATTGGCACGGATGAAATTTTGGAGGTTTGTTAAGAAAATTTTGAAAAGAAAAATAAAAACCCAGTTGTAGTATGGGATTTGATTTTGGCAATAAAAAGATGAGAGTGTGAATGAATAATGGAATTAAAATATAATAGTGATGGTTTTAATTGTAAACAAATTCAAATGAGTGAAATGATTTTAAGTGGTCATATTATTAATAAAATTTAGAATGAATCGAGGAGATGAATTAAAATTTCAAATGGAGTGAACGAGTAAACAAATTGAATTAAAATTTGTAAATGAATTGGAATTTTATTGAATGAGAATCAAATGAAAATGAAATAAAATTGATTTAAGAAGATAATGAAAATATTGTGAAAGAACTTAAGCAAATTGGACAATAGTTGTGGTTGAGCTTTGTAAGTGATCTTGAATGAAATTTGTTTAGGTAATAAACAATTGAAATGCAAGTGATAGAATTTTAATTAATTGTTGTGATGAAACAAAAATTTATGAGTTGTAAATATTACAAAATGGGATGAGATTAATATAAACTTAAATTGGATGATAAATTTGAAGTGAGAATAAGTATTTGATTTAAAAATTGCAAGGAAATATGCATACTTGGATTGTGAACCATGCATAATTGAATAAAATCAATATAAATCTAAGTTGGAATCAATTTTAATGGTTACAAGCTTAAGTGATGGTTATTTGCTTGAATGACATGAAAGTTTGCATAGGAATTAGTTGTTTTGTTGTATTCGGAATTCAGTTGGTTTAAAGAAGCAAATGAAATGGGTTTTTGAATCAATTGGATTGGATAGAAATTTTATCAAGTGATTTTGTATATTAATACAAGTGAATCATAAAGGAAATACAAGTATATCAATTTAAAAATAAAATTTTGATTGTGAATCAAATTGGGAATTGAATTTAAGTAAAGAGATGAACCGAAAGCATATGTTAATCATATTGAAGTGGAAATGAATTGGTTGCAGTAAATATGCATTATATATAGTAAACTTGAATGTAAATTATTCGAGTGGAATAATATGAAATTTAGACTTGTAAAAGAAATAGAAATGTGTTGCAAACTGTTGGATTGGTTCTTTTAAAAAGAATTAGCATGTAGAATTAAGAAATGTATTGTTTGGGTTTTGTAATTGATGTGTTTGGCTATTTTAATGAATAAAATGTTGATAAATTTTCATATTATTGAAAACTGATGTGTTTGTTTAAGTAAGTACAGGTACGAGGGCAGTATATAGAGTTGGAGCGCGTATATGCAATATTATTTTGCTGCTTGCTTTTAAAATGCTAATAAAAGGTACGCTTACGCAATAAAAATAGGAAATATGAACTGTTTTTTGTTTTTTCGACCGTGTGGGTCGATGTGTATATATATATTTATATCTATTGTGATATTGCAAAAGCTCCTCCGTATAAGGGAGACTGCCAAATTTTTCGGAAATTTTGGGAGTTACAAAATTTTTGAAATTTTTGAAAATGTTTTATTAACGACAAATTGATTCCAAATTAAAATTAAAATAAAGGATTTTGGATAAGGAATTGAAACTAGTAGTTTCGATTTGAAACTAAAGGATTTGGGCAAAGTGAATTTGAGATTTTCACTAAGTAGGTTTTGCTATCGGGTTAAGGACATTCTTCTATCTTGGCAAATTTCGGGGACGAAATTTTTATAAGGGGGGAGGAATGTAGCTACCCGGAATTTTGGGTCGCTAGATTTGAACATCTACTTAATTTTAAATGATGAATATGGATTATAATTTGAATTTTGAAATAAAAGACTTTGATTAAGTTAATAAAATTAGTTAAATTTCAAATACGGGAATTTAAATGAAATTTCAATAATAATAATTTAATATTGGAATTGGAATAATTGGTGATTTTGAGTGTAAATAGGTATAAAAATAGTTACTAAAATTTATTCAATGTCTATTTGGGTTTGGATTTTAATATTGGGCCATTGGATGAGATTAAAAGTCGATAAATTGAAATTGGAATTTTATATTAATTTAGTAATGGAATTTAATAATATAATAATGCAAATAATCAAATTTTGATTTAAACTGAATCAGAATGATTTCTAATGGGAATATAAATTTTATACGAGTTATAATAGAGTTAAAATAGCCTTACGGGGCACAGTCTTGGAATTCGACGAAACCAGTTCCATTGGATTCGTAATAGTTAATATTTATCAGATTTCAATTTTCGTAGAAATTGGAGTTGTCGTTTGACCCTGGCAGCTCAAAACGCATAGAAACTATTTTAATCGATTTAATGTAAAATTGATCGTTTAATTCCGTAACTCGCGCATATGATCGAATTAGCTTTCGAAACATGTTCCATTGTGTTCGGAACGTAGGTAAAACCTTAGGAATGCCTGGCGGCACGTGAGATTTGGAGTTCGTTTGTAAAATCTTGTTTAAGTGAAAATAATATTAAAATGATATTTGTAATTGTTTATATATACACGTTTTCTTCCGCAAACCCTAGTCGTTTCTGGAGCCGCCGCCTCTATCGTATTAATGGCCGAGGTTCTTCCAATTTAATCTCCAATTATCTCATAATCCATTTCTTAATTTTGAAATCTTCCAACTGGAAGATTGTTGAGCTCACCAAACTCTACGTGTTGATTGGCTACGATCGAATATGGAGTTGTAGATGGCCGACAAATCATGGTGGAAGGGCCGCCGTTTGCGCGCGCGTCTCGAGGCAGTGGAGCTGTCGAGTTCCACCAGACTTGGGTCGAAGGTGAAGGCCGCGACGTGCCGTCTCCTGGTGAGTTTAGATCGAGTTCATGTGAATCGAGGATGGAGCGGTGGTTAACCCTAAATCGTGAATTGGGTTCGATGTTGCTTGGACGATCGCGTGATGTAGAAGATGAAAGCGGCTGTGTTCAAATTTTGGTATATAAAAATAATAAAAAGAAAATTTTATTTTAATTTGTAATTGAAACTAATAAAATTCCATAACTAATGCATGCGAGGTCGAAATTCGACGAAACCGACGACGCCGAAATCGCAGCGACGCGATCTACGTAGTGGAGCAATTCTGGAATCGTTCCGAGCAAGTAAAAATTTAGGTTAAATCGAACGCCGTTCGATTTAATTTAAATTTTGAACGCTCGTCGAAACCCAAGGTGAGTTATTCTCACTCACATCTGGATACCAGTAAATGTTTGATTGGTTGATTTGCTGAGTATGATAATTATTATCAAATTAAATAGATATTTATTGGTTGTGCTAATATTTGTGGATGCAGGGAAACAGGTTGGAGGGATCCAACTGGATTCCTCACAAATAGAAAATTTTATTTATATCCTGATATATACCTCATTGATATTCTGTGATAAATTGTTTTGGATCCTATTATGTTATGCTCTATTTACATACTGTGTTAGATTAAATTGAAATTAAATTGTGATTGTGTTATGATTTGGTGAATATAACCTGATAATTTAAATTAAATAAATGAATTGGGTTTAAAAGAAATAAAAGAAATTATTGAGTGATGAATTTTAAAAGAGATTAAATTCAGGGAATGGGTTGAAAATTTGAAGTGTTTGGAAATTGTGATTTCAAAGGGAAATGTGAATTTTTTGAAATAATAGCGAGATTTATTTTCAAAGGATGGTAAGAGTGCTTTCTCCTGGAAACTTTAGTAAGTTTTAAGAAAAGTTTCAAACAAAATCTGCAGTTTAAAAATGTTTAGAATATTTTAGAAAAATATATTATTTAATTTTTTTTAATTCAGTGAAAGCGAATATTTGATTTAGTAATTATGATATTAATTATTTTTAAAGGGTAAAGTAGTATTAAGTTCACCAAAGCAAATTATAATATAAATATTTAATTTAATAATTTTATTTTAAAGGTTAAACTTGACTTAAAGTACTTAGGAAACCTCTATATATTTCCTTAAGTATTATTTTCAATCAAGTAATTTCTAGAAGCTTTATTTTAAATATTTTAACATGTATTTGTAAGTGATTTCCAGGATATAGCAATGTCTTTAAAAATAGAAGGAGTTTATTTTAAAGAATGGAAAGGAATTTTACGGAATGAACGTAAAATTGAATTGGGTAAATCAGGTTGGATTGATAAAAAGAATTCCTTGGGTTATCCTAAACGGAAGTGTATTTCCCTGACGCCAAGTACATTTAAGTAGATTTCTAAGTAAAAGATAAAGGTTTTAAATTTGATTTCAAAGGAATGTTTAAGAAAGTCCTTATGTAGGTTGCAAAGATTTCAAAAGTAAATATTTACTAATTAGCTATAGTAATAATTATCCAAGTGACAAATGGCATTATGTTTTAAAGGAATATTATTAATATTTATGTTTGTAAAATGGTTATATTTTAAAGATAAATAGTTAAAGTTTTATTTGAAACGTGTATAAAATTTCATAGCTTTATTTTAAAATCTAGTATGACTTAACTTTATTTTAAAGATAATAGTTTATATTGTATTAAGCAGATTTATTCAAGATATTTCTAAAGGATATATATTTTTTAAATCAATATGCAGGAAGTTTTAATATGAATGTGTTGATGTATTTTCAAGAATAAAGTATTTAAATTATTTTAAACCTTAAATATTGGTACTTGGATGTTTTCAGAGGAAGTAACAATTTGGGAATTCTCTTCCATGAGAAAATGGGGTTTGAAAAGTGTTTCAAAGGGATTTTGAAAACAAAAATATATCTTGCGAAGATATTTTGAGGAAAATAAATAAAGTGGGAATTATTTATGGTGTGATGGATGCTTATGGATGTTAGTTAATAGTTAAATCACCGACTATCAATATTGGACAAATCGTTGATCGTTTCGAAGAGACCGGGATCGAGATTTATTTCTCGAAAACCACTTCGATCCGGTTTGTACGTTTTGTGGGAAAAACGAGTTCGAAGTCGAAGATGGAGCAGTGAAGTGCAAGGGCTAGTCGCTACTAATCCTGAGGATATTTCCAAAATGGATGTAGTAGGAGTAGTGCCTTCGGTTCCGTTCGAACCCGGGACGGACTTGTATGGACGAATGCTTTTGGAACATCGTCAGGTAGGCGATGAGTATTCTAAGTGAAACGTTCTAAAAGGTAACGCTTAGCCTCAAGCCTCATCAACCGGGAATGACTGAAAATCAGGGGATATGCAGCAAGGCTTGGTGGGCAGCACCCATTTCCGGGTAAGGTCATTCCTGTCTAGACGTCCCTTTTATTTCAGCTTAGTGGTGCGGTTGCTGATCCCAACCGCGGGGTGATCTTACTCGGGATTATCCAGTAAGGGATAATCCGGGCCTTGTGTTGCAGGGGATCGGGCATGGTTCTCGGTACACTGATCTAGACTAGGTACTGTGATAGGTGCTACCCCAGTGCCTAGTCATTGTTGGAAATCCATTCTCCCTACGAGCCTTTTACGAGTTTTGTTTGTATTACCCACTTTGTGGCTAGTAGCTGGAATTTAGTAGATGTAACAATTTCGGCAATTTTATAAGTATTTGTAAATAGACCCTATTATAATATCATAGGATTTCTATAAAAAGTGTTTTAGCTATTGTAAGGTAAAAACCCGACATGTATATTTGTGGCGTGGTCTTACGAGATGCTTTTGTTTTTAAAAGGATTTTTGAAACTTTAATAATCAATTTGGGTGCACTATTATCAGCTGGTATTCCAGACTGACTCGGGTGTTATTTCATTATAATGCTCGGGTCAGACCAAGTATTATATGTTCAGGACAGGATGCTATGGAGTAGAAGAGGAGATGGAGTTCGAGACGTATTATCCGTACTTGTATATATATCCGCTGTTGTGATTGTTTGAGATTGCCTGACTGGTAAATGTTGTTTGTATGAGATACTCTGATGATATATTGTATAAAACAGATATAGCTTTCATTTTGTGTAAAGATCTATTATTGACTATTATATTTTATTCCGCTGCGACTGTGAGATTCTGATATTGTTTAATTTCTTCTCTCTTCTACCTTCTTTCTTTTTCCTCAACAATCTGTCTTTTCCGACACTTGATCGTCGGCATATCATACTGTGGGGTATTTTGTGTCGATTTTCGAGGGTTGAAAAGGGCGGGTCGTTACAACTACGATTGACACTATGATTAAGAGGAATGAGAAATTCATTCGGGGTTTGAAACTTGACCGCATATTAGGGATCCATGTGATGTTGTGGTTGAGATGGCCATGAGGCATGAAGAGATGCTTTCTTTTCTTGAAAGAAATAAGGTAAAGGAAATTCAATGATGGCCGAGTTAGAAGAGAAAGTTTTTCCATTAGAAAAGATCTTAGAAGGGTGGAGCTACCTAGAAGGGAAAGGCGGAGGTTGTCTGCTATAAATGTAAACAGAAAGGGCATTTTGCAAATGAATATTGCTCGTGAGATGGTAAGAAAGTGATCGGGAAGAAGTATATTCGACGCTTTAATTGCGATCAAATTGGATATTATAAGAACCATTGTAAGGAGCCAGCCAAGGATGGAAAGGGCAATGTATTTGCTTGGGGCAAGCTACTTCGAGGCCAACAACAGAGGTAAAAGGAAAAGCTGTGTTGGGAGGTACACTTTTGATTCATTGTATGTCAGTTAGAGTTATGTTTGATACTGGTGCATCACATCCTTTTATATCTCATTGCTTTGTAGATGAACTTAACCTTGAACCCTCATACCTAATTACTTTCTTAAAGGTTGCAAATCCGATAGGAGGTTATGTGACTCTTGGGATGAGATGTGACCACCTAGATTTCGAATTGTTTAGTCAGCAATTGTTTGCAATCTGCATGTGTTTGATTTCGCAGGGTTCGAAATTATTTTTGGTATGGATTTGTTGAGTAAATACAATGCTTGGATATCTTGCCAAGATAGGAAAATATCGCTTAAACAACCTGATTATAGTGATCGGATTGTATATACCATAGAAAACCCTAGCTACAAGGATAACACTTTATTTGGTGTTGTGGAGGTAGAAGACAAGTTGTCGATTTTTTATTATTAGCGAATTTGTAGATGTCTTTAAACCCGTAGTGGGATTGCCACCAAAACGAGCTATCGAGTTTCAAGTAGATTTGGTACCAGGAGCAAAACTGGTGAGTAGATTGCCAAGCAGAATAAAACCTACCGAGCTGAGGTAGCTAAAAGTGCAGTTGGTGGATTTGGATGGCATGAATTTTATCAGAGCAAGCAGTTCACCTTGGGAAGCAGCCATAGTGTTTCTTAAGAAGAAAGACGGATCATTAAGATTATGTATCAATTACCTTAAGTTGAATGAGATAACGATAAAAAAATTGATATCCATTAACTAGAATTGACGATTTGTTCGACCAGTTGAGTGAAGCCAAGGCATTTGCCTAGTTGGATTTAGCGACAGGGTTCCATCGGCTTAGAGTTGCAATGGTAGTATTCCTTTGACGGTGTTTAGAATTAGATATGGATCATATGAATGGTTAATAGCCATACGGACTAACTAATGCACCAGCATCCTTTGTAAATTTGATAAATCGAGTTTTTGGAGAGCACTTGGATAGGTTCATGTTGGTGTTTATAGATGATATTTTGACATACTTCAAAGATGAAAGAGAGCTTGAAGTTTGTCTTAGAGTGGTGCTTGAGATGCCATGGCAGCATCAGCTAAAGGCGGAATTTTCATAGTGTCATTTCTGGTAGAAGGAAGTGAAGTTTCTCGGTCAATAGTCTCAGAGAAAGGGTATTTGTTGATCCGGCTAAGATTGAAGTAGTGATTTGGAAGAGACCGAAGACAATGACTGAGATAAAGAGTTTTTTGGGATAAGCTGGTTATTATCGGAGATTCATAAAGGTTTTTTCGTGGATAGCAACACCGATGACGAAGCTAACCTGAAAGGATGTGAAGTTCGGTTAGACCGATAAGTGCGAGGAAGCATTCAGGAGATTGAAACACTTATTACCTAATGCATAAGTATCAGTCATTCATAAAGGAAACCAGGATTTAGTAGTGTATACAGATGCATGTGGAACAGGGTTGGGAGTTGTGTTAATGTAGAGAGGTAAAGTGATTACCTATGCTTCTCGATAGCTTACACCGCATGAGGTTAGATATCTAATGCATGATTTGGAATTAGCAGCAGTAATTTTTGCGTCGAAGATGTGGAGACATTACCTTTTAGGAGAAAGATTTGAGCTATATACGGGTCATAAGTCGCTGAAATATGTATTATCTTAGAAGGAGCTGAATATGAGATAGCTGGTTAGTGTTTATTGCTGCTTATGACTTTAGAATAGAGTACACACTAGAAAAAGGCAACAAGGTTGCGGAAGCACTTACCAGAAAAAGTTAGAATGCAGTTTTGGAATGAGTAGCTAGGTAGAAAGATCTGGAAGCATTGACTGCATGCAGGGTGCAATGGAGATCTCAGGGTGGTTCTAGTACAGAAACTACTATGTTGTCATGTTTAGAAGTTCGACCAGTGATGATCGAAAAGATTGCTTCTAAGCAAAAAGAAGATCCAATATAAGTTGAATGGATCAGAAGGATATGGAATGGAATGGAGAGCGATGACTTAAAGATTTCGTTCTTGACCAGAATGGGTAGTTAAGAAAGAAAGGGAAACCGTGTGTTCCGAATATGAGAGACATTAGGAGGGAAGTTCTCGAGGAATGCCATCGTTCAAAGTTCACTATTATCTAGTAGAAACTAAGATGTATCAGGACATAAAGAGGAGTGTTAACCAGATTTTTGGTCAACACCCTAAACAGTGCTTCGATAGTAAAGAGGAGGTTGGTTAAGTAGAAGGGAACGTTAATTTGAATAGTACAACACAGGTGGAAGGTTTAATTTTTCGAACGAAAGGTTTATTGTCAGGGGTAGGATAAAAATGGTAACCAGATATTCTCTTTTAAAGTCATACTCTTGCCATTCTGAAAGGTTTGAGTGATTGGTGTCCTCAGCAATAGGGTAAAAAAAGGATCTTTGGCGGTATGTGAAAACCTTTGATCTTGTCGAAAAGTTTTTTCACTTCTTGGAAGTTGGTCTTAATCTGGATGAGAGGTACTAGAATTATGGCTGCTGTATCAAGCCACACACTTGTGCATTTAGACTATCCCTAAGGAATTGACTGATTGGTCAATAATTGTGGGTGGTTGATTACAACTAGAATATAAGTATCTACTAACTTTAGTTGAGGAATTCCAACTGCAATGCCAGTAACTCCGAAGATTATTACTTATATTATTCCAAATTGGCTGTCGGCCATATCGAAGGGCAAAAATGGGAAACTCGATATCTTTCATAGCTTGAGATGATAGCTTCAATCAACTGATCTTCAAACTTATCGGCCTGAACTTTTCTGAGGAACCGATCCTGTAAATCGGTGTTACAACAACAAAGAGATAAGTAATTAATAAAACGATTCACCGAATCAGAGGGATTCCCTTGCCATCCATAATAAGACATCAGTTTTTAATGAACTTCCTAAATTAGATCCCCAATTAGGGTTACAGAATTATGACCAAGAAGTTACAAGTTTCTCAATTGAGAAGAAAAGTCCACTAAAATAGATCCTCTTGGTTCTTATTTTTAGATGTAGGTGGCACTCCCTCCGACCTTATGCCTTCGTCCGGTACGGAAGGTTGCCTCTTATATGCAGTTGCAAACCTTTCGATCTTTCCGAAAGATTGTTCCTTGTACATGGTTGCAGGTCTCTCGTTATCATCGAAAGATTTGTTTATTATGTATCATCATGGTCTGCTGAATGCTACCAAAAGATCTTCCCTTCAATTATTTTTGGAACCTGTTGCCTTTACCGGAAGGTTTGTTATATGTACAACATGTGAACCTTCCGAAGGCACCAGAAGGTTTATAGCTTTTTTAATCCTTTGGCTTCATTGGAAGTTTTCTTTTCCTTACTCGACTGATGCCGAAAGTTGCATTTTCCATGGATAATGGCGGAAGGTTGTTTCCTATTGACTTATTAACACTGCTTTTACCTAAACCTTTCGGTATCATTGGAAGGTGTCTTGTAGGTGTATTATCCGGCCCGAAATGATTATTACGCTTTCGAAAAGGTTACCGTAAGGTCATATGTTCTTGCTTCCGCTTGTTTTCCTACTCCAGAGAGTATGGACCTCTTGAACATTGTAGAATGACACTCTACTTCCTCCATGAAAGTCTTGAGCCATTTCATATTATTGACTGCATCCCTTCGATCCCTTCGGAAGGTCTAATCTAGATCCTTTTATTTCTATCCTTTGTTTGAGGACTTAGGGCTTAAACAGAAGGTGAATTTTCTAAGTAACATTTACACTCCCCTCTCCAAGCGAAGGGATGCTCTTGACTTTCCAAGTCATCCTCTCCGAGAATCATGGAGTTCTCTTCTTCATTTTCCTACAAACATAAAGTTCAAGTGCAGATAAAAGAGTTCTTTTAAGTAATTTGACCTTCCTCCAAATAAGGAAGTCATTTTCTAAACCTAATTTAAAACTTTTAGATAATCTTTCTTACTCCTTCATTCATCATCATTTTTGTAAAATTTAAAACAGCTCCTTACATCATATTAATTACATGACCTGAGATCCATTCAAATTTTATTTTAGCAATCTAAAGTATTTTTTCTTCCCCGAAAGGAATTAAAGTTGCAGCACCGAACCTTCTGATGGGATCAGAGAGTATTCCAACTTTGAATTTTCTTATTGTTGATAGGTCTAATTAGCTTAGTGCTTAATCCTTCTGACAACAAGCTTTCATTGGAATTAGAAAGTCCTAAACCTTCTGATTCTTGTCTTTTCTTCAAATTATCACATGACTAAGTAACAAATACATAAATAAATTTTCAAGCGTATAAGATAACTTAAGAAATTTAGCTAAACACCCAAATATCCATATATATATATATATATATATATATATATATATATATATATATATGCACATACTACTTCATATCGCACTTTCAAAATGAACTATTACATTAACATCCTAAAATAAAACATCGAAGATGACCAAAAAATAGCAAGATGACTTCTTCTCTTTATCTTACAGCCCACTTGGAAAAGGCAGAAGGTTTGGAGCTGAGTCGATGGGATTGATGACAATGGGGTCAACCCATATTGGCTGATATGGATAATAAGCTATTAATGTAGGATTTTCTCCAAAGACATCCAGATGGCCAAATCCGTCCAAAATGTGTCATGGCTAGGTCGAAAAGCATAGATACGTTGCTTTTATATGTGGATTAGGAAAATTTGGTTGCGGGTGAACAACATTACTAGGTTATGCGCTAACAACCTCTTCAGCTTCTTGCGAAAGGTTTAATATGCTTATTGTAAAGCAACAACAACAATGGGGTGCTTCCGCATTGATGAAATTAGGATGAATCTGATGGAGGTTGCAAGCGGCCATTGATTATTTTTTCTCTTGTTTTATTGTTTTTTAGAAATAAATGCCTATATAACGAAAATTGGAAGGAAGAGAACAAGGAAGATGAACGGATTGTGTTAGTGATTTTGGTGTGAAAAATAAGACGCACTTTTGTTCTCTAGAATTTTTCCATTAATAGCTTTTGTCTTTTTATATGATTGCTGCTTTACTTATAATTTTGAAAATAATTCTTGGTTAAACCTTATTCGATGGAAATATGAAAACAACAGTTTTGATTCGACATATTATTATTATATTTTTAGAATGGTTCAGGTTTTGTCAATATAAGCTTGCTTTCAAATTTTCCTTTAGGTCCATTTTATATAAACCAGAGGGATGATTATAAACATGCGGCTTGTAGTTGTCCTCATCTTGTACTTTTCTAGTTTGTACTATGTTTCCCAGATCATCTATCTCTTAGCTCTAGTTGCCTTAGATGACCCATCTAGTCGACATGCCTAATAAGGGAAAACCTTCTTCAAAAATGACTTAGTATAGAGAATTATAGAGTAAATGGATCCTTTACTAATTTTCAATTTGGAGCGTTCATCATGGAAATAAGAATTCAAAAGTTAGCTTGGTACCGCAAATCTTTAGAACTCGTAATTGGTAATCTTGTTTATAGTGCCAATCTCATGATGTCTACTAGTTTCACATGAACGGTTAACCAAATCATAAGTATCTTAATATATACGATATATTCTCCACACCCTAATAACACAATGTTGCAAATGTGATGTTTATAATATTGTAAATACTACCCGTTTTGGTGCTTTTCATTCACACCTTGTTTGTCTCTGATTTAGACATTCCCCTTGAGGATTGATGTGCTTCTTCGCTTTCCGCTTTAGTCCATGACTTTTCTCTTGATTGAGTGAATCTAAATCCCCTGCCATTCTGACTTTTCTACGAAACATGTAGCATGTGCTAATTCTTAAGTTTTGCTACAAAATTGACAAATAAACCTGAAGAGCATCATTTGCCTATATTAGGAAATCATTGTGGCAATTACATAAAAAGGAATTCATTCAAAATGTTAAGGTCTCATCTTTTCCTATAATGGGGAATGATTGTAGATTTAGCTCCTTACACTTGCTCGACATTCCTAGAAATAGCTAATTCTAAGCCGCACTTAATTATCAAAATCCAACATTCATTCAATAAAGACGCTAAGGGAACATTTGTGACTGAGATCTTTACATGGTAGTTTTTGGATCTATTCCTCGTAATAGAGGGAATCTGAGAATAAAAAGGCTTGAAGTATCCTTTAGAAGATTCTTTTGGCAGCATTCTTTTCCCAAGAATATTCTTTGACTTGGGTCAAATTATTTGAGTAGAAGTCCAAAGATTTCATATCCACATTACGGCTTTCAATAATCAGTAGCATCAGGGTCTAATCCTTTTAGTATTAACGATGGACTCTTACAAGATGTCATCAGACCCAGACTCAGGTATTAAGAAATATTAAAATAATATGGCCGTCGTTCTTTGGTATATTAGTGTTATTTCCCATGATGAACGACATAAGGACAGAAACTTATATTTGATGGTATGAAATGGGATCTTTAATTTGGAATAAACATCGAAAGTTTGGAAAGACGTACTTGGTGATTAAGTACCAGAGGTTCAAAATTCATTGTACAACACTAGATGATTAATTGAAGACCGAAAATTCACCCATATTCGGCAATTAATAACGAAGGCCTAGAGATTTAGCCTGGCGATGAGCAATAGAAGACGGAACCACCGTTCTTGGTAATAATTGATAGAAGACTAAAATGCCACTCTTAGAATTTACATATTGGGAGATATTATTATTATTCTTCGATAACAAATGATGAAAGGCCAGAGTGTCATTTTTGGTAATAAGTATTTGTAACATCCCGCCTTTTCGCGCGATTTAAACCATACGGAAGGGCGGATTGTTATGGGGTAAATAGAAAAAAACAGAGAAGAAATAAAATAAACAGAATCTCACAGCGGAAGGATAAAATATAATAATAAAATATACGGTGCATAAAACTGTTTACAAAACATTTGATTCTTCTTTATACAATTAAATATCAGGATTCACATACCAATAATATCAATGCAGCGGAATTAAATAGTGTAGTGGGATAATATAGTAGATAGTAATACTACAAATCTTCGTCTTCGTCCTCCAGAATAAAATCTTCAAATCCTGAAACGCTCGGACCGACCCGAGCGAATTGAAAAGACAAAACACTCGAGTCAGAACTAAAAGATCTTATGTAAGTTAAATCAACAGAAATAAATATGAGTGCAGTAACTTAAAAGATGCTCGGGATTTACATCTCTTAAGGATCCGTTAAACTATTTACTATGCAGTATATTTCGCTATTATAATAGTGTCTATTTGTAAAATAAACTTAATTTTAAATAGCGTTAAGGCTTTACATTTTCCACCTTAACACGTAATAGTCCCAGTAGTCCATCCAATATCATAGTCCCTCCTGATCGGGAAGCCACCAGAGGATACCACACGGGCTACGGGAGAAATCCAAACTCGTACAAGGCGCGATAGGGTAGGTGACAAGGCACAACTAGGCAATGCCAGGGTAGATATACCAATTACGCTTCCGGGTCGGTGGTAACGCGTAGCGCACAGCTACCGCCCACCTCGAGCCACACCCCCAAATAAAAATCAAAAGTGGCCACTGAATCAATCCAAAGTCAAAGTATAATATCGAAGGGATGTGTCCGATCAAAGGTGCTACCTTATTAACCCGTCGATCGCTCCTGTTTTAGCCACCTTATGCCAACTCACGGGAGTCGGGTCCACGTATTTACCTTAAAGGAAACGCCACCACCATCCTACTTCATTCTGGAATCTCCACCGCGTACACGGTTGTTAAAGTGGTTTTCGTAGTTGGCAGAGAGCATGACAACTTCCGATCCCGGTCTCTTCAACAACCAAACGTTATTATAACACCGCAGTCATTTTTTTTAAAATAATCATACTTTCAAAACCAGAATAAAATATCTATTTCGAAACCATATAAATACGATATCCTTTCCATTTCAAAACAAACTCGTTTGATATTATTTTATAAAACCCAAATAAATATAATATCATTCTATTTAAAATATATTTCTTTTCAAAAATCATATTGCTTTAATATATATAATAATTGGAAAACAAAAATTGAATTATAACTTTCAACTATAATACTTCGAAAATTCATAGCTTTAAACCATAACTTCGAAAACTTATATGGTTTGGATATTCAAACGGTATATTGAATAAAATAGTTTGCATTTAAATTTACTTTATAAAATAAAATAATTTCCGCGACTTACGATTTATTTTATTAAAAATTAAGTCAAAATCCATAGATTTCAAAATTGCTTTCAGTTTCAATAACCACTTCAGTTTCAATATATTTCAAACTTTGAATATTAAACAATTGGAACTAAGGTTGGAAATTTCTATTTAACAATTCAAAGTCCTATTATTTAGTTTGAAATAATTGCATAATAAACCCGTAATCATTTAAGTAAAACTCAAATTACCTATAAAAAAGAAATTTTCCTTCAATTTATTTATACTAGAAATATTCATTTAATCCATCTTGAATAAAATTTCAGTTATAAATATCATAACTTTTAAAATTTCGAGTTAATAAATTCTACATCAACTTGTGAAGTTAAATTCTTAAATAAGCTCGATTCCAAGTAATTTCCAATTCATCTTTCAATCTTAATTGATTTGGATCATTTACAACTCTATATATATACAAGATCTTACCTATACTTAAAACATATAATATAGATTATCAAATTCCATTTTCAACTTATTCATTTTTATTTAACAGATTCATACATAGTTTAAATTCAAAATTCAACTATATATGTGCATATAAAATAATATTTATAAAATATCAAAAATTAATATTTATTAAACCGTATCATATCCAAACCAAAAATCATTTCAATTTTTTTTATATGTCTATATACCGTGGTGCCTGTATAAAATTTTTCTATCCTATGGTCAGGTGATACGGATATTTATCATTTCAATCCGCAATTTAAAAATAAAAATGCGGTTGTATATCATTTCAAACCGCAATCCCGCATGAAATGAAAATGCATGATAACTTGCAGTTTATATAAGATAGAACACATTATCCATTCACCCAATATCAATCATCAACCAATTTATTTCAATCATCATTAATTTATTTCAATCATCGTCAATTTAAACAACATCAATATATAGCATATGCAATATAACAGGAAATAAATGACAGCTATTAACTAACAGTTTATATTCAAAATAAATTCATTAACTGTTGAACTATTAGTTTGTATGCAAATAAATAAATTTTAACTGTCAATTTATATGCAATAATAAAATTAAATAACAGTTAAATTAAATAAATGCGATTTAACAGAGATGATGAATAAAACATGCCAAACAATCATAAATAAATTTCTACTCATATCTAAAATCAATTTAACAACCATAAGAAATTTTAGAAGTTGTGAGTGGGTTAAAACACTCACCTTTTGAATTTAAATCGAATTTAAATCTGATTGAAACCCAAAAATTCGATGGTCTCAGAATCTTTCCAAACCAGCGTCAAAGCGTCCGTAATTTAAATATGATCCTAACAAAAAAAATCTCGCGTGAAACAGATATTGTATGACGGAGTTATAGCAAAATTTGTCTTTGAAAATCAAAATTAAATTATAAACAAAGTACATACTTTCAACCATCCTATTAGGCCGCGTCACACAAATCAGAACGCGTACGCTCTTTCTTCCCGAACCCTAAAACCATCGTTCGACCTTCAACCTACAGCCGCCACCGAAGGCCACCAAAATCCCATCGCTCCACGCCTCCTTGCCGCAATCGAAGTTCGCCACCAACACCTCTATGATGAGCCGACCATCCCTACGAGGGCGCGGCCTCCTCTGGCCTCGTGAACCATGCCGTCTCCCCCCACAGTTCCAGCCAAAACACAGCAAAATCTGACCACGTCGCGACCCACGAGACCATCCATGAGACCTGCGTCGCGGCAGTTACGCAACGCCACTACCCGATCGACGAACGGATGTAGATCCACCATAAATCCATAACCTCCCAAACGAACGGCCGTGGATAGTTCTAACAATTCTGGACAAACGATGGTTCAAACTGAAAAACGAACCACACCAGGAGATAACGTATTTTGAGAACTATGACATATAATTTTTGTGAATTTTTATGGAGACTTTGAATTTTCATTTGAATTTTGAATAGAATTGGATCTGAAATGTGCATCCATTGAGGAAGAGAAAGAGTTGAAGAAATGAACGTACAACAAATAAGAATAGAATGGAGGCTTGGGTTTAGAACTGAGTTTATATAGGTAGGTCAGAATTTGAATATATGGACTGGATAAACAAACGTGCTAACGCTAACGTGGCCCAAAAAGCCCGTTCTGACTCCGGAACGAAATTGGGTAAACCCATAGATCAAAACAGGTAATTTAAAATATTCTGAACGCGATGGAAAAAGTTTCACGTCCAAATTCGATCGTATGCAGAAGTTATGCTGAAAACAATATTTCCAAATTGATTTCAATTAAATCGATTTCAAGGCGTTTCGCGTTCGTACGATCAAACGGCAAGTCCGATCGCTACGAAACTTGAAACCCTAAAATAATTCACTGTTACGGATCCGATGACACTAGTTTCGTCGAAATCCGAGTCCGTGACCAAAATGGCTAATTTTTTTATTAATTAAATAATTTCAAAATAAATAAATAAAATCCAATTTTATATTTAGATTCTAAAATCGACCTATTTTATCACTTTTAAAAATTCTAATCATAACAAAAAATTCGAACAAGTTTAGATGTCAAATCAAAGAAGGTAAATTTATAAATTTCAATATAAATCCTTAATTTCATTAAATTCCCAAATTATAAATAATATCCTAAAATTTCGTTTAGTTAAATAAATTAATTAGTATTCCCTTCATCCCTATCAACAGATGGATTTAAATATTGGATTCCAAATAATCACACAAATTTCTCACATTATCTTTATTTCAAATAGCGAATTATATAACTATATTCAATCTCATTTAATTGCAATTAAATTCAATTGTTAGACTTTAAGTTTCCATATAAACAAATAATTCTTGATTCCCATTCTTAAATTCACTATTTATCATATTACCATCCTGGGTACCATTTATTTTAATATATATATATATCCAGATACTTTAACATTTCCAATTGTTTATCTCAATTGCATAACATTAAATTTATATTTATTGCAATGGTTTTTGGTTAAACTGAACGAACTAAGTATATAACTCATAACAATTGTTGTAAAACTCTCAATCCCCCATTTATATGTTTGTTATTTCCACTCACATATTATTATTAATTTTAATATACCCAGTCCAACAACTCTTAACCCTTATCTTTACGTTTCACACACTTGTAATAATTAATTACATTTATAACAATTCAATGTTGGCATTTATTCCTATTAATTTATTCAATGTTTACTGCCCTTATTTCAATTTCTTCCATTTACAGTTGCGACTTCACTATTCATAGTTACTTTTGTATACTCCTTTCCTATTTAAACCAAATATAACAAATTCCAATTAAATCCAAATTTTACCTTTAAAATAAGTCATAACATTCGAATAACTCTATTAAATTGGAATGTTTCATTTAAGTTTATAAATGATCCACTTGCATTAACATAATTCTTTAAATTTATTCCCATTACGGTTAATCAATGTTATATTACATTAATAAATTTAATATCTTCCTTTATTTTATAAATAACCTAGAGTGCATTTACATTTATTCATTTCATTCCATTCATTTATGGGTATTGCATTGAAATTTAATTTATTAACTAATACCAACGCTATTATCATTAATTACAATTGGATTCCCAATTTTATTCAATACCCCGAACAAATAACATATATATTAATCAAATCCTTACATTTTTTTTCTCATGTTCCATTAAAAATCAAATCATAACATTTAAATGGTTTTATTGAATTGGAATCTCATTCAAGTCATAAATTATTAACTTGCACTAATATGATTCTTTAATTTATTCCAGTTACCGTTTACAATCTTTTATTGCATTAAATCAAATTAATACTTCATTAATTTCTCATATTAAATTTTATATCCAGGTAAGAATCCTTTTTCTACTTAATTCATTTGGATTTTATTCCAATTTCTATAAATAGGTCTTAAGTCACCATTTACATAATTTAATTTAGCGTTTATTTCTATATTTGTTTATAATTTAAAGTTTCTACTAAATTAAATTACAAAACTTATAAATTTTAACCAATTTTAATCCACCAAATTTACGGGTCGTTACACTCTCCCCCACTCAAAACTTTTCGTCCCCGAAAAGGGAAAAGAAGGGAAAAGAACAATTAAATAACACTACATCTTATTCAAAATATTTAACTTATAACCAATAGTTTACTAAATTTATTTCCTTAAATAAAATATACCCGTTTTATAATCATTATGTCTTTTTTACACTTAAATTACTAAAGTTTGGCAAACATTTTCAAAATATCCTAAGTCCAAAATTTTACGGAAAATTTTGGCAGAGTCTCCTTTGTACGGAGAGGCTCGGGAGAAAATATATTATAAAAATATAACAATATACAAAAATATTTTCCAAAATAATATATATCCCTACACGGGAAAATATATAAAATAGCGCTATAAACTGTAATCCGAAACGTACCTATTTGTCGGGCAATTTACGCTAAATTTATGGAACCAAAAGCAGTAGCAATTGCTTCCATAACCTGCATTTCACTTATAAAATATAAAGGGTTAAAAATTTATGTAAGTGAAATATATTAAGTGGTTTCACTCACTAAAAACTAATCAATACAACACCCATCAATTTTAACAACAGCATACACAACAAATTCAAAGCAACCATTCAACCAACAAACAAATAGTTGTTCGGGTTCAAAACTTTTAAATTGTACGGAATGAAGAATAACTACTAGCGCATCATTTACTCAACAGTCTTAGATAAAACTAAATAGATTATTCATTCACCCAAACCAATTTTAAAGTATCTTGCCCAAACAACCATCAACTAAACAACAACAATCCAGACAACAATCGACTTAGCCTATTATTAATTCCATCTCATATATTTTAATTTCTCTTTTTATTCATACCACATAAATTTTTATAATTTACATTTATTTCTAACAAATTTTTAATTTCATTTACACATTCACTACTTGTTTCATTTGTTTTTACTTATTACTTACAATTATTCCTTTCCATTATTTCAGGTCATGCCAGTTCTTTTTATTTCATTATAATTATTTATTCATTTATTGCATGCCCTCATTTATTTACATTTGTTTATCAATAGTATTCATGTCCCATTTAATTTCTTAGCATTTCCATTTTATTTACTTAACTTGATAATCATCTATTTGAATTACTTACCTTTAAAATTTCAATTATAACTTAAGTTTATAACATTATATTCTCATTTATAATAGCAAATTCATTGGGTACTTCATTACCTACTTTTACTTGTACAATTTTCGTTACATTCTTTATTAAACATTTCAACTTTTAATATTTGGTAAGTTATATATGTTAAAGAAAATGCAAATGAACTTATGCAAGTTTTATCTCATCCTTTAATTAAATTTAATATTCAACAATATTACCCTTTGTTTCATATGTTACAATTTCAAATTTCCTTTAGTTTCTATTTATAACTTAGCATTTAAATCTCTTGCCTGAATTAGAGGTTTCAATTATTAATTTCTTACCTTTCATTTCACTACAATAATTGAAACAATTAATTGATGGAAATTTAAGAATTTAATACCGGGTTAACCTTTTAATTTATTTTAAAATAATAGATAAATATATTCTTACAACTTATATATCTCTAATTATATTTTGAAACAATTCAAAATTTATAAGTTTTCAAAAATGAATCTGCAGTAAAACTACTACAGTGGCCTTCCCCCTTCGAAACTCGAAAATGAAGGTCGATGATGCAGCCGCCATCACTGAATTTATTTTCCAGCGACAGAGAGGAAAGTACAACTTATTTTCTCAAAATCTTCTTTAAAACAATTCATCCGAATTATATTGAAATATTTATATCAGAAAATACTTATAAACAATATTATTATATTCCAAAATTTATTCGAAAGAAATTTCAAAACCCCGGAACTTAAGTTCTAGATTTCCAGATTTCATTTATTTATTTTTTCAATCTTATGTCCATTATTATTTATACACTTTATTACCTAACAACCAATCTATTTCAGCCAAATATAAATAAACATTTGAGAAATTTCATATAGAAAATATAATAGGCAAAATTATTTCATTCACCTATATTAAAAACAAATATTATGTAGGTCTGTCCTGTTAAGTGTTTAGAAATCCCTATTGATGCCATAGCGTCCTATGCATCAACCAGAATTTATAAATACAAAACGGAACAGATTAACACAATATTAAAATCTTTTTATAACTAACAAATACGCTCTCTCATAGATATACTATCAGCGACTCCCACAGGGTATTACTACCCTATTAATAAAGAGCCAAACCCCACAAAGCTAAGGTTTATCGCTAAACCAAAGCTCTGATACCAGATGTAACATCCCGCCTTTTCGCGCGATTTAAACCATACAGAAGGGCGGATTGTTATGGGGTAAATAGAAAAAATCAGAGAAGAAATAAAATAAACAGAATCTCACAGCGGAAGGATAAAATATAATAATAAAATATACAGTTCATAAAATTGTTTACAAAACATTTGATTCTTCTTTATACAATTAAATATCAGGGTTCACATACCAATAATATCAATGCAGCGGAATTAAATAGTGTAGTGGGATAATATAGTAGATAGTAATAATACAAATCTTCGTCTTCGTCCTCGAGAATAAAATCTTCAAATCCTGAAACGCTCGGACTGACCCGAGCGAATTGAAAAGACAAAACACTCGAGTCAGAACTAAAAGATCTTATGTAAGTTAAATCAACAGAAATAAATATGAGTGCCGTAACTTAAAAGATGCTCGGGATTTACATCTCTTAAGGATCCGTTAAACTATTTACTATGTAGTATATTTCGCCATTATAATATTGTCTATATGTAAAATAAACTTACTTTTAAATAGCGTTAAGGCTTTACATTTTCCACCTTAATACGTAATAGTCCCAGTAGTCCATCCAATATCATAGTCCCTCCTGATCGGGAAGCCACCAGAGGATACCACACGGGCTACGGGAGAAATCCAAACTCGTACAAGGCGCGATAGGGTAGGTGACACGGCACAACTAGGCAATGCCAGGGTAGATATACCAATTACGCTTCCGGGTCGGTGGTAACGCGTAGCGCGCAGCTACCGCCCACCTCGAGCCACACCCCCAAATAAAAATCAAAAGTGGCCACCGAATCAATCCAAAGTCAAAGTATAATATCGAAGGGATGTGTCCGATCAAAGGTGCTACCTTATTAACCCTTCGATCTCTCCTGTTTTAGCCACCTTATGCCAACTCACGGGAGTCGGGTCCACGTATTTACCTTAAACGAAACGCCACCACCATCCTACTTCATTCTGGAATCTCCACTGCGTACACGGTTGTTAAAGTGGTTTTCGGAGTTGGCAGAGAGTATGACAACTTTCGATCACGGTCTCTTCAACAACCAAACGTTATTATAACACCGCGGTCATTTTTTTAAAATAATTATACTTTCAAAACCAGAATAAAATATCTATTTCAAAACCATATAAATACGATATCCTTTCCATTTCAAAACAAACTCGTTTGATATTATTTTATAAAACCCAAATAAATATAATATCATTCTATTTCAAATATATTTCTTTTCAAAAATCATATTTCTTTAATATTTATAATAATTGGAAACCAAACATTGAATTATAACTTTCAACTATAATACTTCGAAAATTCATAGCTTTAAACCATAACTTCGAAAACTTATATGGTTTGGATATTCAAACGGTATATTGAATAAAATAGTTTACATTTAAATTTACTTTATAAAATAAAATAATTTCCGCGAGTTACAATTTATTTTATTAAAAATTAAGTCAAAATCCATAGATTTCAAAATCGCTTTCAGTTTCAATAAGCACTTCAGTTTCAGTATATTTCAAACATTGAACATTAAACAATTGGAACTAAGGTTGGAAATTTCTATTTAACAATTCAAAGTCCTATTATTTAGTTTGAAATAATTGCATAATAAACCCGTAATCATTTAAGTAAAACTCAAATTACATATAAAAAAGAAATTTTCCTTCAATTTATTTATACTAGAAATATTCATTTAATCCATCTTGAATAAAATTTCAGTTATAAATATCATACCTTTTAAAATTTATAGTTAATAAATTCTACATCAACTTGTGAAGTTAAATTCTTAAATAAGCTCGATTCCAAGTAATTTCCAATTCATCTTTCAACCTTAATTGATTTGGATCATTTACAACTCTATATATATACAAGATCTTACCTATACTTAAAACATATAATATAGATTATCAAATTCCATTTTCAACTTATTCATTTTTATTTAACAGATTCATACATAGTTTAAATTCAAAATTTAACTATATATGTGTATATAAAATAATATTTATAAAATATCAAAAATTAATATTTATTAAACCGTATCATATCCAAACCAAAAATCATTTCAATTTTTTTTTATATGTATACATACTGCGGTGCCTGTATATAATTTTTCTATCCTATGGTCAAGTGATATGGATATTTATCATTTCAATCCGTAATTTAAAAATAAAAATGCAGTTGTATATCATTTCAAACCACAATCCCGAATGAAATGAAAATGCACGATAACTTGCAGTTTATATAAGATAGAACACATCAACCATTCATCCAATATCAATCACCAACCAATTTATTTCAATCATCATTAATTTATTTCAATCATCGTCAATTTAAACAACATCAATATATAGCATATGCAATATAACAGGAAATAAATGACAGTTATTAACTAACAGTTTATATTCAAAATAAATTCATTCACTGTTGAACTATCAGTTTATATGCAAATAAATAAATTTTAACTGTCAATTTATATGCAATAATAAAATTAAATAACAGTTAAATTAAATAAATGCGATTTAACAGAGATGATGAATAAAACATGCCAAACAATCATAAATAAATTTCTACTCATATCTAAAATCAATTTAACAACCATAAGAAATTTATAAGTTGTGAGTGGGTTAAAACACTCACCTTTTGAATTTAAATCGAATTTAAACCCAAAAATTCGACGGTCTCAGAATCTATCCAAACTAGCGTCAAAGCGTCCGTAATTTAAATACGATCCTAACAAAAAAAATCTCGCGTGAAATAGATATCGTATGACGGAGTTATAGCAAAATTTGTCTTTGAAATCAAAATTAAATTATAAAAAAAGTAAATACTTGCCACCATCCTATTGGGCCACGTCACACAAATCAGAACGCGTACGTTCTTTCTTCCCGAACCCTAAAACCATCGTTCGACCTTCAACCTACTACCGCCACCGAAGGCCACCAAAATCCCATCGCTCCACGCCTCCTTGCCGCAATCGAAGTTCGCCAAC
Organism: Allium cepa; assembly: GCA_030765085.1. Taxonomy (NCBI): domain Eukaryota; kingdom Viridiplantae; phylum Streptophyta; class Magnoliopsida; order Asparagales; family Amaryllidaceae; genus Allium; species Allium cepa. Next base: position 618,014,870 of record CM060938.1, on the reverse strand, counting down.
AACACCTCTATGATGAGCCGACCATCCCTACGAGAGCGCGGCCTCCTCCGGCCTCGCGAACCACTCCGTCTCCGCCCACAGTTCCAGCCAAAACACGGCAAAATCTGACCACATCGCGACCCACGAGACCATCCATGAGACCTGCGTCGCGGTAGCTACGCAACGCCACTACCCGATCGACGAACGGATGTAGATCCACCGTAAATCCATAACCTCCCAAACGAACGGCCGTCGATAGTTCTAACAATTCTGGACAATTGATGGTTCAAACTGAAAAACGAACCACACCAGGAGATTACGTATTTTGAGAACTATGACATATAATTTTTGTGAATTTTTCTGGAGACTTTGAATTTTCATTTGAATAGAATTGTATCTGAAATGTGCATCCATTGAGGAAGAGAAAGAGTTGAAGAAATGAACGTACAGCAAATAAGAATAGAATGGAGGCAAGGCTTTAGAACTGAGTTTATATACGTAGGTCAGAATTTGAATATATGGACTGGATAAACAAACGTGCTAACGCTAACGTGGACCAAAAAGCCCGTTCTGACCCTGGAACGAAATTGGGTAAACCCATATATCAAAACAGGTAATTTAAAATATTCTGAACGCGATGGAAAAAGTTTCACGTCCAAATTCAATCGTATACAGAAGTTATGCCGAAAACTATATTTTCAAATTGATTTCAATTAAATCGATTTCAAGGCGTTTCGCGTTCGTACGGTCAAACGACAAGTCCGATCGCTACGAAACTTGAAACCCTACAATAATTCACTATTACGGATCCGATGAAACTAGTTTCGTCGAAATCCGAGTCCGTGACCAAAATGGCTATTTTTTATTAATTAAATAATTTCAAAATAAATAAATAAAATCCAATTTTATATTTAGATTCTAAAATCGACCTATTTTATCACTTTTAAAAATTCTAATCATAAAAAAAAAATTCGAACAAGTTTAGATGTCAAATTAAAGAAGGTAAATTTATAAATTTCAATATAAATCCTTAATTTCATTAAATTCCCAAATTATAAATAATATCCTAAAATTTCGTTTAGTTAAATAAATTAATTAGTATTCCCTTCATCCCTATCAACAGATGGATTTAAATATTAGATTCCAAATAATCACACAAATTTCTCACATTATCTTTTTTTCAAATAACGAATTATATAACTATATTCAATCTCATTTAATTGCAATTAAATTCAATTGTTAGACTTTAAGTTTCGATATAAACAAATAATTCCTGATTCCCATTCTTAAATTCACTATTTATCATATTACCATCCTGGGTACCATTTATTTTAATATATATATATCCAGATACTTTAACATTTCCAATTGTTTATCTCAACTGCATAACATTAAATTTATATTTATTGCAATGGTTTCTGGTTAAATTGAACGAACTAAGTATATAACTTATAACAATTGTTGTAAAACTCTCAATTCCCCATTTATAAGTTTGTTATTTCCACTCACATATTATTATTAATTTTAATATACCCATTCCAACAACTCTTAACGTTTATTTTTACGTTTCACACACTTGTAATATTTAATTACATTTATAACAATTCAATGTTGGCATTTATTCCTATTAATTTATTTAATGTTTACTGCCCCTTATTTCAATTTCTTCCATTTACAGTTGTGACTTCACTGTTCACAGTTACTTTTGTATACTCCTTTCCTATTTAAACCAAATATAACAAATTCCAATTAAATCCAAATTTTACCTTTAAAATAAGTCATAACATTCGAATAACTCTATTAAATTGGAATGTTTCATTTAAGTTTATAAATGATCCACTTGCATTAACATAGTTCTTTAAATTTATTCCCATTACGGTTAATCAATGTTATATTACATTAATAAATTTAACATCTTCCTTTATTTGATAAATAACCTAGAATGCCTTTACATTTATTCATTTCATTCATTTCATTCCATTCATTTATGGGTATTGCATTGAAATTTAATTTATTAACTAATACCAACGTTATTATCATTAATTACAATTGGATTCCCAATTTTATTCAATACCCTGAACAAATAACATATATATTAATCAAATCCTTACATTTGTTTTTCTCATGTTCCATTAAAAATCAAATCATAACATTTAAATGGTTTTATTGAATTGGAATCTCATTCAAGTCATAAATTATTAACTTGCACTAATGTGATTACTTAATTTATTCCAATTACCGTTTACAATCTTTTATTGCATTAAATCAAATTAATACTTCATTAATTTCTCATATTAAATTTTATATCCAGGTAAGAATCCTTTTTCTACTTAATTCATTTGGATTTTATTCCAATTTCTATAAATAGGTCTTATGTCACCATTTACATAATTTAATTTAGCGTTTATTTCTATATTTGTTTATAATTTAAAGTTTCTACTAAATTAAATTACAAAACTTATAAATTTTAACCAATTTTAATCCGCTAAATTTACGGGTCGTTACAGTATTAGAAGAACAGGAGTGTACATCCTAAATGATCAACAATTATTTATTACCAGAGGTGGTCTATTGAACTTCCATTATTGACGCAGAATTGGATTACCGGCCTTCTATCACTCATTATAATATTCTTTGTTGACATTTGATAGCAGAAGTTCAAAGCATCATTTTAGATATCAATGATAGAAGTCCCGAAATCCATTTTTGGAAACTAATAATAGAAAACCACGATACCTTTTTGATTGTTAATAGTAAAAGACCAGAATTCCATTACTGGCAATTAGTAATAAAAGACCAGAATACCATTTTTGGCAATTAATAATAGAAGACCAGAATACTGTTTCTGGCAATAATAGAAGAAGACTAGAATACCGTTTTTGGCAGAAATCCAAGAATTCTCTCTGATTTTGTCCATTGAATATGCCGTCCTTGGGCTTTGAAGATGTCTTGCATGCTTTTTCTTTCTCGGGCCCAAGTTTACTTTGTTCGTTTGTCATTTTCTTTTGGCCTATTTCATGCGACGCCTCTTTTGTCGGATTTTGTGCTTATTCAAGCAGAGCCTATTTCAGGCTGTTAGTCATCTTTGAATATACCGACCTCTTTAGTGGTTGCTTTTTTAAGCGATGCCGATCTTTGGCAGTGCCTTCTTCAGGCATGGATGTTTATTAGCCTGTTGGACATTTCATTTGGGTTTCAGATGCGCTCTGCTAGCTTATTCTGAAGCAGGGCCCGAGGACTTATCTGGCCTCCCTCCAGGAGGCACCTTAACTTTGCCATAGCATGATGCGGTTAAAGGCTTGTTTGGAACCTTGGCCAGGCAATAGCATGGCGGGACCAAGGGATCACTATCCTCCTTCTAGGAGGTGCCTTATCCTGGCTATAGTGTGATGCGGATAAGGGCTTGTACCGCTTTAACCTGGCTATTTCTGGTTTTGGCGTGGATAATGGTTTACGCCCTCCCTCCAGGAAGTGCCTTGACCTGGCCAGCTTGGCGTGACCAGGAGCTTTCTACCATCATTGGTAGCCTGCCTTTTTAGGTAGTCCAAGTTTAGGAAGCACACTTCTCCTAATCATGTAGACTTTTGTTATTTTGAAAATAAAGTTTTAATTTCATGGCTTTACTAATCCCTTATAAATTGTTTCGGCTTTCCTTGTTGTAGAAAGTGCAGGACCATTTTTCCAAGTACTTTGCATCGGTTAATATCATGTCCGTTCATGAGATGGAAATTGCACTACGCTTCTTTAGACCTCTCTAATCCTAGTTTTTTTTCCTTTTGTGAAGGCCAATAGTTCATTTCCTCTTTGTTTTTAATATAGATGTCCTAGATTGACGCTGTAAGATTGTATTATCCAAGAAGCACCAATTATTGAGCCGTCTTTGACTGCCATCTAACTCTCTTGTAACCTGGTTCGAGTACTTCTTCATGAGGGATAGACTTTCTTTTCATGGCCGTTGGTTTTCCTCTAAAGGCTATCCTTCAAATCTCAACGTTTCAATTGAAAACTTCTTGGTAATTCTTATATTCCTGCTGGGTAGCTCTTTTATCCGTCTTATTTCTTCGGCTGCGGATTTACTCAGATGCTCATTGCTTTACCTTGGGTGGCAGGCCACATTTATGATATTAACCCATTTGTTCGTGATGTTATCATAACCCTTTATCATTTCTTTTTCAAAAATAGTTCTTTGGGAATATGACTGAATGGTCTTTCTCATTCGTTTGAAAATGTTGTCTTCATTTAATCTTTCCCAAGAGAAAAAATCAGGGTCGGTCCCATATGAAATGGGTTCAAGCTCCATTTTTCAAAATCATAAGATTCTGCCTTCCTTTAGTTTATAATCATCAAGGCTTCAAGCTTTAACCTTTGCTCCTCATATTGACAAGATTCTTTGATGTTTACGTAAGTAAGCTTTGTATGATGAGTTTTAGAAGACCCTTGCTCAGATCCCTTGAATCTTCTAGCCATGATTTATTCAGTGATAAATGACTTTGATGTGACTCTAGTTCAATGAGAATCGGAGAATTGTAGTGTCGAGAAAACAAACAAGTCGGAGGTAGGATCCCTCCTTCTAGCGCCAAAAATGTTAACCATGTTTTTAGTCAACACCCCGAACAGCACTTCTATGGTAAACAGGAGGTTGGTTAAGTGGAAGGAAACGTTAATTTGAACAGTAAAATGCAGGCGAAAGGTTTAACCTTTTGAATAGAAGGTTTATTACCAGGGGTAGGCTAAAAATGTTAACTAGATATTCTCTTTTAAAGTCGTACTCTAGCATTTCCGAAAGGTTTGAGTGATTGGTTTTCTTGGCAATAGGGTAAAGAAAAGGATCTTGTACGGTATGTGAGAACCTTTGATCTTTCCAAAAGGTTTTATCACTTCTGGGAAGTTGGTCTTAATTTGGCCAAGAGGTACTAGAATTCTTGTTGCTGGATCAAACTGTACACTTTTGTAGTTAGACCATCCCTAAGGGCTTAACTGATTGGTTAATAACTGCATGTGGTTGATTACTACTAAAATATAACTATATAATAAATTTAGTTAATGAATTCCAACCGCAATGCCAGTAACTTTGGAAGATTATTACTTATATTATTCCAAATTGGCTGTCGGCCCCATCGAAGGGGAAAAATAGAAAACTCAATATCTTTCATAGCATGAGACGATAGCTTCAATCAACTGATCTTCAGACTTATCGGCCTGAACCTTTTGGAGGAACCGATCTTGTAAATCGGTGTTATTACAACAAAGAGATAAGTAATTAATAAAACGATTCACAAAATCAGAAGACTTCCCTTGCCATCCATAATAAGACTTCACTTTTATTGAACTTCCCAAATTAGATCTCCAATTAGGGTTACATAATTATGACTAAGAAGCTACAAGTTTCTCGAATGAAAAGAAAAGTCCACTAAAACAGGACCCTTGGGTTATGTGGGTGGCACTCCCTCCGACCTTATGCCTTCATCTGATATGGAAGGATGCCTCTTGTATGCTGTTTCAAACCTTTTGATCTTGCTAGAAGATTGTTCCATGTACACGGTTGCAGGTCTCTCTTTATTATCGGAAGGTTTGTTTATTGTGTATCATCATGGTCTGCTGAATGCTGCCTAAGGATCTTCCCTTCACTTGTATTAGGAACCTGTTTCCTTTACTGGAAGGTTTGTTATATGCACAACATTTGAACCTTTCGAAGGCACCGGAAGGTTTATAGCCTTTGTAAACCCTTTAGCTTCATTGGAAGGTTGTTGTTCCCTACTTGACTGCTGTCGAAAGTTGCGTTTTCCTTGATGGATTGCGGAAGGTTGTTTCTGTTGACTTATGAACACTGCTTTTACCTATACCTTTTGGTATCATTGGAAGGTGTCCTATAGGTGTATTATCTGACCTGAAAGGATTAATACGCTTTCGAAAAGGTTTTCGTAAGGTCATATGTTCTTGCTTCCGCCTATTTGCCTACTCTAGAGGGTACGTACCTCTTAAACATTGTAGAATGACACCCTACTTTCTCCATGAAAGGTCTTGAGCCGCTTCATATTATTGACTGCATCCCTTTGCTCTTCGGAAGGTCTGATCCAGATCCTTTTCTTTCTACCTTTTGTTTGAGGACTTATGGCTTAAATGGAAGGTGAATTTTCTTAGTAACAAGGAGTTTCTTTTGGGAAGGTATGAAGAGGGATGTAAGCTTATGGGTGAAGCAGTGTTTGAACCATCAACTGATAAAAGCCGAACATCAGAAACAAAGTGGGTTACTTAAGCCTTTGGGTATTCCAATATGGAAATGGGATTCGACATTAATGGATTTTATAGACCAGTTGCCAAGGTCTAATAGAGGTAATGAAAGCATATGGGTCATAGTGGAAATGTTGACCAATAGTGCCCATTTCATTCCAGTTAAGTCAACTAGGAAGGCACATGTTATGGCTTAGTTATTTATAAAGAATGTAATTAGACTGCATGGAATTCTGTGTAGTATAGTAAGTGATAGAGATTCCTTATTCAACAGTGAGTTCTGGACGAGTATACATGAGATTTTGGGTACAAAGCTCAAGATAAGTACCTCTTACCATCCATAGATAGATGAGTAAACGGAAAGAGTTAAAAAAGTCGTAAAAGATTTTTACGAGCTTGTATGCTAGATTTTAGGGGGCCATAGGAAGAACATCTACACTCAGTCGAGTTTTCATATAGCAATAGTTATCTAGTTAGCATAGGGATGACACAATTTGAAGCTTTGTACGGAAGGCCATGCAAATCTCCCATTTGTTTGCTAGAGATCGGGTATAGGTTGGTTCTTGGTCTAGATTTGGTTAGAGAAGTTGCACAGAAGATTGAATTAATTCAAAATGGAATGAAGGAAGCTCAGTCTAGGCAGAAGAGCTATGCTAATAGAACACGGAAAGACTTAGAGTTCTTAGTTGGAGATTATGTTTTCGTCAAGGTACCACCGATGAAAGGTGTAATTAGATTCGGGAAATCAGGGAAATTGGCATCAAGGTTCGTAAGGCCATTTCCTATTGTAGAAAGGATTGGGAATCTCGTATATAGAGTAGAACTACCAATCAGTTTGGCAAGAGTCCATGATGTTTTTCATATTTCTCATGTGCAGAAGTGTATTCAAGATCCAGAGACTACTATAGCATAGAATGTGTTAGATGACTTAGTAGTGGAGCCAAATTTGACTATAGTTAGAAAGCCAGTTCATATAGTCTCGAGAGATGAGAAGAGGCTAAGGAACAAGATAGTCAAATTAGTTAAAGTCTAATGGAGCGACGACGAGAGGGACTATACTTGGGAAACTGAGAGCAGAATTAGAGACACTTATCCTAACTTGTTTCATAGTATGTTTTACCTATATGATTGTTTTAATGTATACCTTACCGTAGTTTTAAGGATGAAATTCTTTAAAGAGGGGAGTATGTGACGACCCTAATTTTGATTAACATTATTTAGGACATTTAATTAGTTAAATTAAATGAAATAATATAAATGGTTAAGGGATTGAGATTTGCGTTAATAGAGGGTAGCTATGCCAATTTAAAACAATGAACTATAGGATAATAAAATGGAATAAGTAAGGGTAGTAGATAAGGGCATGATAGGAATAAGTCATATTCTAATACCCTAAACCCTCATGCACTTTCATTTAACACGTTCATAAGCAAAACTAAATTAAAGAAGAGGCCGACCACCATTAGAAGAAGTAAGAAAAAGATAAGGAAGAATTTATAAGAAGGAGGCTTAATGAATTTCATTCAAGATCAAATCTCAACTCCTTAACAATAAAGGTAAAGGTGTATAATAGATACATCTCATATTTTTATTATTTTTTATTTTTGTTGAGATCCGAAATTATTTTGCAAATGATTTGCCATATTTTGATTGTTAACATGGATATATATGCTTGCTGATGATTTATGCTATTTTATATAGATTTTATGATAAGGTTTAACTTAAAAACATATTAAATGACATCCAAATGCCTTGCGGTTTAGATTTAAGATCAGAAATATTATTTTGGAGTTTTGTTTTAAGTTTCATAATTTTCTGAATTAATATGGATTTATTGTGAATTTTCTAGTAAAGAAATGGTAAATTGGATTTAAAATTAATTACGGTTATTGCATGTTAGTAGTGGATAAAAAATTTATATATGTTAGAAAACATATTAAAAGTGATTCATGGGAATTTTTGTCGAATTTTCCTAAGTGTTTTAATAAGTATATAAAATTGATGCAGCTCAGACCAGGGTCGAAGAATTGCAAGCTATCAGTTTCCAAGGTTTAAATCGTTTCCGACCTAACTGGAGACCAGAAAGGGAAGTGGCACCGAGTCAACCTAACTCATACGGGTTACGACCTAATAATGTAATGCCAATTGATAAAGTATTAGGTCGCCAGCGACCTAACGTTTCTTTAGGACGCTCTGAAGATATTAAACGACCTAACGGCGCTATTTTAACTCGGCAACGACCTAACGAACTGAAACCATGGGATGAGTCGTTCGAACGACCTATGATAAGTCGTGAGCGACCTAGCGAGTTACTCACTCAGTATGCCGCATAAAGCTTAGGTCGCATGAAGAGGATTGGAGGCGGGTTTGGGCTAAGTCGCGTTTTCTCTTGAGTCGCTGGGTTTTCTTAGGTCGTAGGTCGTCGTGGATTGAGTCGCGTGTTGTTAGGTCGTCAACGACCTAAGTTGAGTCGGTTTGTATATATGTTAGGTCGCGTGAGGCCTGTATTGTGATGTATTCTATTTGTTAAGTCGTTAAACGTGTTAACCCGGGAATGTTTGTGATAGGCCGTTAACGACCTATGGTAGGTCGGTGGTGTTGTAATGTGCTGATAATGTTGTGATGTGTTCGTTTAAGTCGCAAGTGTTAGGTCGTGGCCGACCTAAGTGTTAGGCCGTGGCCGACCTAAGTGTTGTCAAATGTTGAGTTATGTGTGGAATGTAAACTCTATAAATAGCGGGGTTGAGTCATTTGTAAAGTGGTTGATTATTGTTGAATAAAATTCTTGTTTGTTAGCTTTGTGCTTTCATCTAAATTGGTAGTTGAGTGTGATCTCCTATCTCCACTTTCAGTTATTCGAGTGCGCTCGAATCAACGATTGTTGAAGCCGATTCGCGGAATCAAGTGCGCTTGATCAATGCTTGAAGAATTGAAGATCTTCTTTCATGGTATCGTGCGCGATCAACGTGTCGAAGATAGCTAGAATTCGGTATCTTCGTGATCAACGAATTTGGGCATTTCAGTATCTTCAATCCGCCAATTTGCTACTTTCATCGATCCATAACGTTTTGTTAAATATCCGCTGCGTCAGTTTTGGTATCAGAGCTTGACTTAGCCAATCATAGCTAAGACAAGCCTTGGAGCCAAGGAGTTGAAGTTTGAAGTTCATCGTGTTCATCTTGAAGTTGCAACAAGTTAGAAGCTTTCGATCCATTTCATTTTGGATCAAAGTGTGGAAGTGTTTGAATTTGATTTGAGTTGAAGTGATAGCCGAGCATCACTTTGTGATAAATGTGGGAGTGCATCAGTTTTGGTATCATTTGTTGAAGGTAGGCCGTGACTTGTTATACAAGATAGAGTTGAAGTTTGAATTTTGAAGTATTGTGTTGATTTAATCATGCCGTCGAGAAGAGCTAATCGTCATCAAAATGTTGAAGAATTGTATAGAAGAGAAGAAGCCGAACTAATGGAACAACGTATTAATGAGAAATTTGATGAAGGCATTGAAAAGTTAGAGAAATTGATGAATGATTTGAATCAAAGTCAAAGGAGGAGATCACCAATCTCGAACCATGGAGGAAACCGAGTTTCGCCATTGGTTACGGAAGCGAGGAGGGTATCACCGCAATCTTTTAGAGAAAGAAGAGAAACATCAATTTCTTCAAGGAGAGATCACCATGACTATGGACATGAAGCGAGAAGAACTCCGCGTGAGTTTGAAGAAGAGCCATATCGAGATGAGGAGAGACATAGTAGAAGAGACATGCGTGATCGAAGGGATGTTGATGGTCGAGATCGATATAGACGTACATTTGATTTGGATGAAGAGGGTGATAGAGCTAGCATGCATTATCGAGATCGAGACCAAATTCAAAATTCATATCGAGATGTAGATGATGATCGTCGTTAGGAATCAGGAATGAAGATGGAGATTCCAGAATTTAAAGGTGGGATGGTTGCTGAAGAATTCTTAGACTGGTTGTCAAATGTGGAGGAGATCTTTGATTTCAAGGAGGTTCCGGAGAATCGTCGAGTGAAGTTGGTTGCTACTAGGTTGAGGGGGAGAGCTTTGGCATGGTGGCAGCAAACTAAACTTACAAGGGAGAGAATGGGAAAGTCGAAGATTGAATCATGGGAGAAGATGAAGAAGTTGATGAGAGCTACATTTTTACCTTACAATTATCAATCACTTATGTATCAGAGATTGCAGAATCTAAGGCAAGGGACGAAGACTGTTAATGATTATGCTGACGAATTTTATCAACTGATTGCTCGAAATGACATTATGGAGACAGAGGAACAATTGACTGCTAGATTTGTTGGAGGGTTACGAATGCAGATCCAGGATATGGTTAATATGTTCGATCCAAGATCTGTGGCAGAAGCACACCAGAAAGCGTTGGCTTGGGAGAAGCAGGGAAGGCGTGGAGGTGGTGTATTTACTAATTCTAACAATCAAGTGAAGGGTGCCAGTGGAAGTTCTAATGTTTCTAAACCTATCAGTAAACCAGTTGTGAAGGAGGGTGAGAAGGCAAAGGTAAATGGCAGTTTCAAATGTTACAATTGTCAGGAGTTGGGTCACAAAAGCAATGAATGTCCAAAGCCGAAGAGGAGAGCAATGGTTGCAGAGGTTGAAGAAGAGGATGTGGAAGCTGAATGTTCTAATTCACCTTATGTTGAGAAGGAAGAAGAATTGTCCGGAGATGAAGGGTGTAATTTGATGATGAGGAGATCTTGTCTTACACCAAAGCAAGAGGAAGATTCTAGTTGGTTGAGAAGCAATATTTTCCAGTCGACATGCACTATTCTGAGGAAGGTTTGCAAGTTCGTTATTGATGCTGGAAGCTGTGACAATATTATCTCTACAGAAGCAGTAAAGAAGTTGAACTTGAAAACTGAGAAGCATCCTAAACCGTACAAGTTAGCATGGTTGAGGAAGGGTGGTGAAGTGAAAGTTTGTCGAAGAGCTTGTGTGAATTTTTCTATTGGAAAGAAGTACAAAGATGAAATCTGGTGTGATGTTGTGGACATGGATGTGTGTCATCTGTTGTTGGGAAGACCATGGCAATTTGATAGAGCAGTGCAACATGATAGTCGTGCTAATAGTTACAGTTTTATGTTCTAAGGTACTAAGATCACTTTAGTTCCTAAGAAGCAACCACAGAAGGAAAGC